>JASDQU010736177.1:7266-28965 GCA_032191745.1 Picea mariana
ATATTTGACAATGATTTTCTTTTTCTCACATTTTTTAATAATATAATAATTTAAAATTAGATTTTAATTTGTTTTGTTTGTAATGAATAATTTTAATTTTTTTGTTTGTAATAAATAATTTGATATTATGTTTGAATTCACTTACTAATAAAATTGTTTGTAATAAATAATTTATAATAATTTATTTAATGTATTTTTATCTAATGAATTGTGTGTTTGTATTAAATTGTTTTTGAATTATAATAAATAACTTACTTAATAACAAATGTTGTTTGTAATAAATAATTTGATATTTTTTTTGAATTATTTGGTTGTTTTTAAAGTGTAATAAATAATTGACCTACATCAACAAATGTGTTTGTAATAAATAATTCAAGTATTAATTTGATATATATTTTTTAATTTACTTAGTGGTTTTTGAAGTGTAATAAATAATTCATTACTGATGATTGTAATAAATAACTTACTTACTAACAAATGTTGTTTGTAATAAATAATTTGATAATTTGATATTATCTTTGAATTTACTTATTAAAGTGTTTGTAATGAGATGATATTTCTTTATATATAGTGTTAAAACAATAGAAATAAGATATGAAAATGTGATGTTTTTAAAATTCAAGTTAATTGTGTGTAATAATTCTATAATGATTTAATAATTTTGTAATAATTCTATAATAATTTGAGAATGAGAAGATAATTTTAAAGTTACAAGTTATTTGTGTTTTGGAAATATTTTTGAACAATAAAATGAGAATTTTAAAATTGGTTGTGTTTGGGGAAGACATTTTTAAATATTTGATAATACAATGATGAATTTAAAAATTGGTTGTGTTTGGGGAAGACATTTTTAAATATTTGATAATACAATGATGAATTTAAAAATTATTTATGTGATATTTGTAAAAATACAAATACAGTTATATTTGACAATGATTTTTTTTTTCTCACATTTTTTAATAATATAATAATTTAAAGTTAGATTTTAATTTGTTTTGTTTGTAATGAATAATTTTAATTTTTTTTGTTTGTAATAAATAATTTGATACTACGTTTGAATTTACTTACTAATAAAATTGTTTACAATAAGTAAGTTGATAGTTTTGTAATAAATATTTGCTAGCAAAAATGTGTGTAATAAATAATTTATAATATAATTTATTTAATGTATTTTTCTGTAATGAATTGTGTGTTTGTATTAAATTGTTTTTGAATTATAATAAATAATTTTTTTGTTTGTAATAAATAATTTGATACTATGTTTGAATTTACTTACTAATAAAATTGTTTACAATAAGTAAGTTGATAGTTTTGTAATAAATATTTGCTAGCAAAAATGTGTGTAATAAATAATTTATAATATAATTTATTTAATGTATTTTTCTGTAATGAATTGTGTGTTTGTATTAAATTGTTTTTGAATTATAATAAATAATTTACTTCTTTTTTTTTTAAATAAAAAGGAGTAGTACCTGCTATATTAAATTAGCTCAAAACTTTGACAAAATAAACAGAGTCATGGCTACAGTCACCAAAAATGATGTAGGTATTCGGAAACCAGCGTAAGTGGGAGGCAAATAGCAGTTATACAGTAATACATTAAGAAAAGAGACATCTGTCCTGCCCGGAGGAAACCAGGACAGATGTCAGTGGTCCATATAAACCTAAAACAATTACACAATAAAATTAAAAACCTGGAAGACAGAAGAACCTAGGCACCCGGTGATGTGTTGCTTCCTTCAGCTTGCCAAGTGGTCCTCGTCGAAATGGCAAAAGTCTGCGCGCACAGGGGGCACTTTCGCTGAGCTGGAGCTCTAGAGAACGCATCGAGGAGCAGATCCATGTGCTAGCCTATGAGGAGGGCCTTGTGTTCCAAGTTCAACATGTGGCTACAGAGCTCGAACACCAAGGTCAGGTGCTCGTCACTAAGAGGAGGACCATGCGTTCCGCCACCCGAGCCCCTAGGAGGAGAAGTGTTCAGTTCCACAGCTTCGCCAATGCCAACCGCAAGCTTCCTCTGCACCACTTTCGTCTCTGTGTTCACAATCTTCTCGGCACCTGTAGCTTGCAGGTCACTTGTCCATGGGATTTCTTCAACCACGTAGCTAGGGAGGTCTTCTTCCCTAGTCGGGATGCACTTGGTTCCTTGCCTGTTGAACGTCTCCATGGTGCTTGGCTTCTCGTCGCACGGCAAGTCCCCAATCGATAGGTCCTCCTCCACGACGCAAATTGGAAATAGATCCGCGGTCTTGGTCTCCTTCTCTGCCCTGCTGCAACCAGCTCCGTGTTCAGCGATGGTGTCGAGCAACGCCCTCCTCTCAACCCGAGCCTTCTTCCTGAGAATGGAAGACGCCAAATCCAGAGCACGTTCAAGTTCCTCCTTCCGGCGTCTCTGCGCTTTGTGTGCTTCCCAAGCTGAACCCCGTCGAGGCTTTCCTCGCTTCTTGACCATTGTACCCAAGCAAATGCCAATCAAATGCAGAGTTGAATTAGAAGAAAACCAGGTCGAGAGCGGTTGCAGGTGTTGGGCGCAGGCAAGCCGACTCTGTCGAGAGACACAGAGAAGCCATTAGCCCTGGAAAATCTTCTCAGAGTGCAGAGAGAAGGCGATAAATAACCATGGCATAGCCGCACCAGGAGCCTTCCCTCGCTGCTTGGGCTTAAAAGAAAAACCATAACCAAACTGCTAAAGCCTCCGTCCTTCCATATCCGCGATTAATCTGTGAGCGCAGGGGGGGTTAATGGTCGCGCGAGGGAGGAGTCCCTCCGTCACATGTTCTTTGCTATGGCCGTCCACCATCGTTAATGCGGATGTGTGGGTGGCGGCCATCAGCCATTAAACCAGAGCTGAGTGCGAATCCGAGTGTCACCTCCACTATGCCGCGTGTCACCCCATCCAAGGCATAATAAATAATTTACTTAATAACAAATGTTGTTTGTAATAAATATTTTTATATTTTCTTTGAATTTTTAAGTCATTTTTAAAGTGTAATAAATAATTGACATAACTTGTTTTCAAAGTATAATAAATAATTCACTTATTAGCAAAGGTTGATTGTAATAAATAACTTGATCTTCTTTTTGAAGTGTAATAAATAATTCAGTTACTAACAAATATGTTTGTAATAAATATATTAACAAATTTTATTTGTAATAAATAATTTGATATTTTCTTTGAATTAAGTTTTTTTTTTTTAATAAATAGTTCACTCATTAAATAATTTGATATACTCTTTCAATCTACTTATTGATGTACTTGTAATAAATAAATAATTTGATATACTCTTTCAATCTACTTAATGATGTACTTGTAATAAATAAGTAGATATAATGTTTGAATTTACTAACATAATAGTTTGAAATTACAATATAATTTATATTATGTATTTAAATAATTTACTTACAAATGTTATTTGTAATAAATAATTTCATATTGTTTTTGAATTTACTTATTTATGTGTTTGTAATAAATAGTTTGATATTCATTTGTTTTTGAAGTGTAATAAATAATTCACTTACTAATAAATGTGTTTGTAATCAATAATTTGATATTGTTTAAATTTACTTATTGATGTGTTTGTAATGTTTTTGTAATAAAGAATTTGGTAAGTCTCATTGAATTCACTTTCCTATTTTTGAAGTGTAAAAAGTAATTCACTTGATCTTTGAATTTACTTATTCATGTGTTTGTAATAAATAATTCAATTAGTAACAAATGTTGTTTGTAATAAATAATTTGATATTTTCTTTGAATTTACTTAGTTATTTTTGTATTTATATTAAATTGTTTTTAAAGTACTATGTTCTTTTTGAAGTGTAATAAATAATTCAGTTACTAACAAATGTATTTGTAATAAATATATTAACAAATTTTATTTGTAATAAATAATTTGATATTCTCTTTGAATTTATAAAGTTTTTTTTTTTTTTAATAAATAATTCACTCATTAAATAATTTGATATACTCTTTCAATCTACTTATTGATGTACTTGTAATAAATAAGTGGATATAATGTTTGAATTTTTGTGAAAAATAATTTGATTTTTTGTTTGAATTTACTTATTGAAATAATAATTTGAAATTACAATATAATTTATAATGTATGTGTATGTAATAAATAATTTGATATTTTCAATTTTTGAAGTGTAATAAATAATTCACTCACTAACAAATGTCTTTGTAATAAATAATTTAGTTATGTTTGTAATAAATAAATTTATATTCTTTTTGAATTTACTAAGTTGTTTTTGAAGTGTAATAAATAATTCACTTACTAACAAATGTGTTTGTGATAAATAATTCACTTACTAACAAATGTGTTTGTGATAAATAGTTTGATAAGTGTAAATAATTCACTTACTAACAAATGTGTTTGTAATAAATAATTTGATATTGTGATTGTTTTTGAAGTGTAATAAATAATTTGATACTATTTGAATCTACTTATTGATGTATTTGTAATAAATAATTTGATATTGTGGTTATTTTTGAAGTGTAATAAATAATTTGATATTATTTGAATCTACTTATTGATGTATTTGTAATAAATAATTTGATAAAATGTTTGAATTTACTTATTATGTGTTATTTGTTTGTGACATAATTTGATTTTTTGTTTGCTAACTAACATAATAGTTTGAAATTAGTATAATTTTTATTATGTATTTGTATGTAATAAATAATTTTATATTTGTAATTTTATTTATTTTGTGTTTGTATTAAGTTATTTTTAGTGTCTATTGGTGTGTAAAATTATGTGATGATATGTTTTTTATTTCCTATTTTTATGTTTTTTTAGTGTAATAATTTGAAATTTGTTTATATGTAATAAGTAATGTAACATTTACAATGTTATTTATTGTGTTTGTATTTAATAAATCATTTGTATAGTTATGTCATATTTTTTGTGTTAATGTTTTTTTTTTTAATGTAATAATTTGAAATGACCATGTTTATTTATAAGTTTATATGTAATAAATCCTTTGTTTAGTTATTGCAATAAATTTTTGCACATTTTTAATAATATAATAATTTAAAACTATAGTTTAATTTTTGTTGTTTGTAATAAATAATTTGATACTTTTGTAATAAATAATTCACATTTTTTTCCAACGGAAAAATTTCTCAATTATATTATAAATATAATTATGTTCTCTACTCAAGAGACTATTACAATAGTCAACAAAGGATAACGAAATTCTCAATGAATATTTTGCTGACAGCGGTCTACAAGACCAACAGATAGTGAAAGTTCATAAATGAAAAGAAAGCTTGTTAGACTAACGAAGCTAATAACACTGGCAGTAAAACCTAGCTCAGGAAAAAAAAAGTCTAGAATGACATAAATAGCAAAATTATAGAGTGATGTAGTGTGATGGACCCTCATGACCATTTATCCATAGATTATAAGTGATTATGCCTATTTTTTTTTTAGTGTTGTCTTTAATAGCTGGTCTGTAGATTTATTGTGCTCACAGAAGATATGAAAGAAGATGAGATTTTTAAAGGAGGGAAATTAATTTTGTCCTTCCAACCCAAAAGAGAGATTGCTTGTAGATCACTTCTGTGGTTTAATCACTCAATAATTATTTAAGATTCTACAAGCAAACATCTTCTATGTGTAATATAGAAGCTAAATATAAAGTGGCCTAGGCGCCAAATAGTTCAGCTTGAGTGTTGGTTCCTAGGCCACAATTGAAGGTTCATTGATAGTAAGTGTTGCTTGTGAGACTAATCAATCCACTAACTCCACTCTGAGATCCATTCGATAGTGTTGCACCATCGAACCCATTGGTTGTAATATTCACAAGATTTGGAAGACTTTTTGTTTTTTGGTCTTGGTTTTGTCGGGTGTATGTCAATCCAACTTTTTAATAAAATCAAAATTTTGTGGACTATTGTGCTAATCGATGGGATTTCATTTGAAAATATTTTCTTATTTCTCGTAAGCCAAATAATCCATCATACCAGGGGAGGTAAATGTTTGTAGCTATGCTCCCTATACGTCCAGAGATCCAAACATATGGAGAGAGAAGGCTCATCCCATGTAGAGTTGAGAACTAGCTGTAGATAGAGTTTTTCCCATACTGATCTGGTAAAGGTGCAGTTGATGAGAAGGTGATCTGCATTGCACAACTGACAAATATTTGGGCTCGTGTATGCTATTCTCAATAGAATATGCCAGGTGTTAATCTTTTGTTCAATCAATAGCCAAAAAAATGATTTGATTTTTGAGGGAATATGCCATCGCTAGAATTTTTTTCTCCATCACTTTAAATTTATTAGCTAGAGTGATTGCGCAATCTCAGAGTAAATGTTGCGCACAGAGATGTTACTTGAATGATCTACACCAAACCACAGGAGGTGATCAACCATGTCGCCTAAGTGAATACTTGATAATGTTAATGACGAGTAGAAGGTATTCCAAGTTGGAATAAGCTCGGGACTAAAATCGAATGAGCTATCAGTGATCCATTTGTGAGGTAGAGTGGATGAAAAGGAGCGATCACATATCTGAAATAGGAAAAAGATATTTCTGGAGTGTAAGTGATTAATAATACGAGGGGTGAGTAAGGAGGCATCTCCAAACCCAAAGATACAGTTGCGGCCTAGAGTGATGGAGTGGCTCGACCTCAGCTGCTAATAGAGCCCACGTAGGATCCAGTGTTTTGCTGTAATGAGATTTTTCCAAAAATATTTGTCCTGGAGGTAACTGGTTCAAAATAAAATCCATATAATGACAGTGAAATGTGACAGATATTTATCTTTAATGATGGAATGCCAGATGTCCGAAGAGGTGAACACTCACCAAAGCAATTTAGCTAGGCGCTTTGTTGAAATAGAATAAAATGTGAAGTTCCCAACCACCTTTCTATTTTGGTTTTGCCAGAGATTTCCAATTGCAAAGGTGTTGTCGGGATTGATTTGAGCAACCTGACCAGAGGAAATGATGAATCAAGCACTTTGAGTTTTGTAATTATTGAAGCAAGGTTGGTTGAGAGTGCCATCCAATACATACACTATCCCTCTAGAGCATATTTTATAAGAGTGAATCGACCACCAACGGAGAGCCACCTCGTGTACTAATGGTTGATCTTTTTTTTTCAAATTTTGCAATAAGCCAATTCCAATCCGTTGGCTTGTATGAATCTTCTTTTAAAAAGTATCCCAGATACTTGAGCCCACTAGAAATATGAGTGAAGTTATATGGGAAATTCCTTTAAGCTAATCCAGTATGTGTTGATGTATATTTGCAAAATGAAAGATCGATTTATCCCAATTGATCAGCGAACTTGTAGCACAACAAAAAATATTTAAGTCTTCTTAATCTCAGACCATTCCTGTAAAGAATCTTTGGACATGATGAGGACATCATCCGCAAAGAGAAGGTGAAGAATCTTAGTAGTCTTAGAAACTTTTATTACTGATATTTTTCCATCAGCTTGTCCAATATTTAGGAGGGTCAAAGCTTCCGTGGCCAAAACAAAAAGCAGAGGTGAGATAGGGAAACATTGGCGCAACCATCTGCCACTACGAAAGAAGGAAAATGGTTCCCCATTTATCAGTATGAGAAAATCCCAGTCTATGCAATCGAAAGCCTTCTTGAGATCCAATTTTAAAATGAGCGCTTTAGAATTTTTGGATTTGATACTATGGAGGGACTCCTGGGCAGTGCTAATAGCATCTAGAGTTTGGCGACCTTTTAAGAAACCAAGTTGTTCAAAGGATATGTATAGGGAGAGGAAGGGCTTTAGTCTAGAAGCAATGATTTTTGATATAAGTTTGTAACAGAGGTTGATATAAGTTTGTAACAGGATAGGTTGCAGAGATCTATAGGACAAAATTCATCAAAAGTGGTGGGGTTTGCGGTTTTTTGAATGAGGGTGAGAAAGGCAGAGTTCATAGCACCCACTACCTTTCCTTTGAGTCTAGAGTCCTCCACGAGTTCCAAAAGATCCGTACCAACCAGATCAAATAAATGCAGATGAAATTCCATTGTCTAGCTAAAATCCTACGCACTTTCACTAGAGTCGAAATGGAGGCTTGAGAGGTGCAAATTGTTTTTTGGAAAATTGTCTAAAGGAATCTCAACTAGGTATAAGATATGGTGAAACTCAAATGCAAACAGACCTCACACAAGGATATTTTGGAACAAGTTAGGGGTTTGGTTGCATGACCCTTTGTACTTACACTCGGAAGACCAAATTATTCAAGACAATGGAGCTCTATTGGGATGTCAGGCCATGGTTGGCCAAACTATAGAGAAATTCATGGTAGAACATACCAAAATCCCACATACCATTGAGATATTCCAAGGTAACTTTGAATTAATGTGTCAGTTGGCTTATGGGATAAATTCAAGGTTTTGAGGGCATCCTCTTATTTGGGTCCAAGGAATCCTCCAGTGGATGGTTTAGCCTTGACAGGAAATCAAGACTCCCCAATCACCATTGACAAAAAGTTGTAGACCTGCCACAGATGAAGAGGTCAAGGTTCGAATGGACACGAAGGAGACAAAGACTCTGTCATCTCCTAATGATTAATTTAGGTCAACCTTCATTTTTTTTTTCTAGCTACATATATTGACTAGCCGTCTCAAAGATGGGATAGACACCTAACCTTTTTGTTACAAACTATTTTTATTTTCATAATATATTGATCAATATTATTTTTCTTCGACTAAACTAATACACTCTCTATGATTAATATGCTAGTGGTGATCTAGTTTCAGTTTTGACAGGTCCCTAATCTCCTATTGTATTTTCACCTTTATAAATAATAAAANAAAACTAGTATTTTAGCTTTATATATATATATATATATATATATATATATACATATATATACATATATATATATGTAATTAGAAGATAAATCTAAAACATTTTTTTTAAAACATATATCAAATATTATTTTATATATAAACATATCAACATAAATCCATGTAAATTCAATTCAATCTTGAAGTATCAAGAAGTCTACACATCATTTTTTCTTTAAATCTTTGTACTACATAAATTCTAACTTTTTTTCTTTAAATCCTACCAAATAAATTCTAAATTCAAATAATTTTTTTTTTGGTTTTTACTAAATTTTCACATTAACATTTTTACATCTTTTTATTATAAATTAATAATGGATAAACGACTTTTTATTATATAAAAATAACTTGATAAAAAAATATAAAATAAAATAATATATTAAATCAAAAGTGTGTTAGCTTCTAGAAGCATGAAGCGTTCTTTGGCTTTGCTTCTGGACAGTAGGAATGTTTATGTGAAGTCGGAATACACAGCCCCACACGTGTTTCATCCCAATCTTCTTTGATTTTGTCAATGGACCACTAAGTAATTCCCTCTAATTCTTTTTGGAAATTGTTAATGTAACATTAAGTAATTCCCTCTTATCTTTTTGGAAATTGTCAATGAAACACACTAAGTAATTCTCACAACAATGTTTGAATGAACATCATTACTAACGAGTTTAATAAGAAATTTTAATATTTAAATTATATGATTTTAACCACCCATATCACTTTTAAATTCAATTTTCCAAATGAGAAATATCTCATTGAAAAACACCTAACCATCTTTTTTTATAGACATATGAAATCTCTTTTATGCCTTTTAACTTCCTTTCAAATTAAATTTCACACATTAAAATGGATTGGGAAAGACCTCGTGAACCCCACACCATACTACAAGACATTTATTTTTTCAAATCCATTGAACCAAACTTTAAATATATTACATTCATTTAACTTTTATATGGAATCCAACCACTATGTTTCCTTTCATTAACCTAACTTCAAATACAACTTTGCTTTTATGAATCCAAGTCAATCCTGTTTGATAGATGAAAGATGTATATCTTTTTTCATGTATCTAAAACATGAGTAATTTTGGTAACTCCCAAATGTGTTTGTAATAAATAATTTAATACTCTTTGAATATGTATTTGTAATAAATAATTTGATACACTGTTTGAATTTATTTACTATGTGTTATTTGTTTGTGACATAATTTGATTTTTTGTTTGCTTACTAACATAATAGTTTGAAATTAGTATAATTTATATTATGTATTTGTATGTAATAAATAATTTGATATTTATAATTTTATTTGTTTTGTGTTTATATTAAGTTATTTTTGATGTATATTGGTGTCTGTAAACTTATGTGTTGATGTGTTTTTATTTCTTATTTTTATGTCTTTTTAGTGTAATAATTTGAAATTTGTTTAGATGTAATAAGTAATTTAACATTTACAATGTTAGTTATTGTGTTTGTATTTAATAAATCATTTATATGCTTATTTTTCGTATTTTTTTTTGTGTTAATGTCTTTTTAATGTAATAATTTGAAATGACTGTTTATTTATACGTTTTTATGTAATAAATCTTTTGTTTAGTTATTACAATTATTTTTCACTCTTTTTAATAATATAATAATTTAAAACTATAGTTTAATTTGTGTTGTTTGTAATAAATAATTTGATACCATATTTGAATTCACTTGCTAATAAATCTGTTTGTATTAAATAATTTGATACTTTTGTAATAACTAACTCACTTTTTTCTCCGACTGAAAATTTTCTCAATTATATTATAAATATAATTACGTTTTCCAATCAAGAGACAATTATAATAGTCAGCAAAAGATAGCAAAATTTTCAATGAATCTTTCACCAATAGTGGTCTACAAGACCAACAGATGGTGAAAGTTCATAAATGAAAAGAAAGCTTGTTACACTGACGACGCTAATAAAACTGGCAAGTAAAACCTAACCCAGGAAAAAATAAGTCTAGAATGACAGAGAGCAAAATTATAGAGTGATGTAGTGTGATGGATCCTCATGACCATCTATCTAGAGATTATAAGTGATTATGTCCTTTTTTTTTTTGGTGTTGTCTTTGATAGCTGGTCTGTAGATTTATTGTGCTCATGGAAGATATGAAAGAAGAATAAATTTTTAAAGGAGGGAAGAAGTAAACTGATTCTGACCTTCCAACCCATAAGAGAGATGGCTTGTAGATCACCCCTGTGGTTTAATCACTCAATAATTATTTTAGAGTCTCCAAGCAAAGATATTCTATTTGTAATCTGGAAGCTAAATATAAAGTGGCCCAAACACCCAATAGTTTAGCTTGAGTGTTGGTTCTTGCGCCACAATTGAAAGTCCATCGATAGTAAGTATTGTTTGTGAGCTTAATTTGTCCACCAACTCTACTCTGAGATCCATTCGAGAGTGTTGCACCATCGAACCAATCAGTGGTAATATCCACAAGATTTGGAAGCCTCTTTTTGTTTTTTAGTCTTGGTTTTACGAGGTGTATGTCAATCCATCTTTTTAATAAAACCAAAATTTTGTGGATTGTTGTGCTAATCGATGGGATCTCATTTGAAAACATTTTTTTATTTTTGGTAAGCCAAATATTCCATCATACCAGGGGAGGTAAATGTTTGTAGCTATGCTCCCTATGCGTCCAGAGAGCTAAACATACGGAGAGAGAAGGTCCATCCCATGTAGAGTTGAGAACTAGATGTAGATAGAGTTTTTCCCATATTGATCTGGTAAAGGTGCAGTTGATGAAAAGGTGATCCAAATTCTCAGCATTCAAGAAGCACAATTGAAAAGTATTTGGGCTTGTATATCCTTTTCTCAACATAATATCTCGGGTATTCAACTTTTGTTCAATCAATAGCCAAAAAAATAATTTGATTTTTGAGGGAATATTCCATCGCCAATTTTTTTTTCGCCATCACTATAAATTTATTGGCCAGAGTGATTGCACGATCTTAGAGTAAATGTTGCACACAGAGATATTACTTGAATGATCTCCACCAGACCACAGGAGGTGATCAACCATGTCGCTTAAGTAAATACCTGATAATGTTAATGACGAGCAGAAGGTATTCCAAGTTGGAATAATCTCAGGACTGAAATCAAGCGAGTTGTAGGTGATCCATCTGTCAGGTAGAGTGGATGAAAAGGAGCGATCACAGAGCTGAAATAGGAAAAAGATATTTCTGGAGTGTAAGTGATTAATAATACGAGGGGTGAGTAAGGAGGCCTCTCCCAACCCAAAGATACGATCACGACCTAGAGTGATGGAGTGGCCAGACCCCAGCTGCCAACAGAGTCGACGCAGGATCTAGTGTTTTGCTGTAATCATATTTTTCTAGAAATATGTGTCCTGGAGGTAACCAGTTCAGAATGAAGACATCTAATGACAATGAAATGTGACAAATATTTATCTTTAATGATGGAATGCCAGATGTCCGGAGAGGTCAACACTCGCCAAAGAGAATTAGCTGGGCACTTTGTTGAAATTGAATAAATTGTGAAGTCCCCAACCACCTTTCTATTTTTGTTTTGCCAGAGATTTCCAATTGCAAATGTGTTGTCGGGATTGATTTGAGCAACATGACCAGAGGAAATGATAAATCAAGCGCCAGAGTTTTGTAATTACTGAAGCAGGGATGGCTGCGAGTGCCATCTAATATGCAGGCTATCCTTCTAGAGCATCTTTTATAAGAGTGAACCGACCACCAATGGAGAGCCACCTCGTGTACTAATTGCTGATCTTTTTTTCAAATTTTGCAATAAGCGAATTCCAATCCCCCGACTTGTATGAATCTCCTTTTAAAAAATATCCCAGATACATGAGCCCACTGGAAATATGAGTGAAGTTATATGGGAAAATTCCTTTAAGATGATCCAGTATATGTTGTTGTATATTTGCAAAATGAAAGGTCGATTTATCCCAATTGATAAGAAAACTTGTAGCACAATAGAAGAGATTTAAGATCTTATTAATCTCAGACCATTCCTCTAAAGAATCATTGGACATGATGAGGACATCATCCGCAAAGAGAAGCTAGAGAATCTTAATAGTTCCATAAACTTTTCTTATTGAGATTTTTCCATCAGATTGTCCAATATTTAGGAGGGTCAAAGCTTCCATTGCCAAAACAAAGAGCAGAGGTGAGAGAGGGAAACATTGGCGCAAGCCTCTGCCACTGCGAAAGAAGGAAAATGGTTCTCCATTTATCAAAATGGCCAAGTTTTCACTCACCACACAACTCATAATCCATTTGATCAATTGATTATTGAAGCCAATTTGAACCAGGGCCAGTCTGAGAAAATCCAAATCTATGCAATTGAAAGCCTTATTGAGATCCAATTTTAAAATGAGCGCTTTAGAATTTTTGGATTTGATATTATGGAGGCACTCTTGGGCAATACCAATAACATCTAGAGTTTGGAGACCTTTTAAGAAACCAATCTGTTCAAAGGATATGTACCGGTATCGAAAGGGCTTTAGTATAGAAGCAATGATTTTTGATATAAGTTTGTAATAGAGGTTGCAGAGATCTATAGGATGAAATTCATCAAAAGTGGTGGGGTTTGAGGTTTTTTGAATGAGGGTGAGAAAGGTCGAGTTCATAGCACCCATTACCTTTCCTTTGAGTCTAGAGTCCTCCACAAGTTCCAAAAGATCCGTACCAACCAGAGAAAAGAAATGCACATAAAATTCCACTGTCCAGCCGTTAGGGCCTGGAATTTTATCCTTGGAAAAAGATTTTAAAGGAAGCAAGATTTCTGGTAGAAAAACATGTTGATATTATGGTAGCTTCAGGAGGTATGAGCCTCTATTGTGACCTTTGACAAGATTATAATGTTTCGGAAGGAAGCAAGGAAATGAAGGAAACCCTAGACAAGATGTCGGCTACAGAAATATAATTAATATGAATTAATTAGTACCCAGAAGGAGTCGGCCTAGGCAAACCTGCCAGAATTACTATAAATACAAGGCAGTGGTCTCTCATTATACACACTTCTTAGAATTGCGGAGAGCAGTTTCTGCGCATTACATTCCAATAGTTTTGTGTGCAAGTCCTGGGGAAGGTGTTGCGCCAGTTTTTGGGTGAGACTATATGATCAGTGTGTTTACTTCTTTCTTGGTGCATTAGCCTCTCTTGGCTATTGAATTGCTACCAGGATTCTTTTCTCTATCAAGGTCAAGGTGCTTGGAGGGTGGGTGCTCAGAGGGTGACTTCATCCTGCGGTTGGGTGACAAGGGTATTGTCAATGGTAAAATGAGCACAATCCTTCATATTCTAGCAGGTTATGGGACCACACCTCCTTCATTCAGTCTAAACGTTGGAAGGAAACATAGCCACTAGGATATTGAGCTCGTTGAGGAACTGTCGTTAGGGTTACTAGCAGAAACAACTTCCAAGACATTGTTGCTAGGGTTACTAGCAGGAGCAGTTGCAAAAACCCTAAATCTCAGATCTCACACCTTGTGATGGAGCATCTCGCTCAAAGAGAAGATATTTAGATGGATCCTAACTCAACGCACCTTTTAAGAAACCAAGTTGTTCAAAGGATATGTACCGGGAGAGGAAGGTCTTTAGTCTAGAAGCAATGATTTTTGATAAAAGTTTGTAACAGAGGTTGATATAAGTTTGTAACAGGATAGGTTGTAGAGATCTATAGGACGAAATTCATCAAAAGTGGTGGTGTTTGCGGTTTTTGAATGAGGGTGAGAAAGGCTGAGTTCATAGCACCCACTACGTTTCCTTCAAGTCTAGAGTCCTCCACAAGTTCCAAAAGATCCGTACCAACCAGATCAAAGAAATGCAGATAAAATTCCATTGTCTAGCTAAAATCCCACAGCAGAGTCGAAATGGAGGCTTGAGAGGTGCAAATTGTTTTTTGGAAAATTGTCTAAAGGAATCTCAAAGGGAGGTCAACCAGGTATAAGATATGGTGAAACTCAAATGCAAACACACCTCAGACAAGGATATTTTGGAACAAGTCACGGGTTGGTTGCATGACCCTTTGTACTCTTACACTCAGGAGACCAAATTCATCAAGACCTATTGGGATGTCAGGCCATGGTGGCCCAGACAATAGAGAAATGTATGGTAGAATAGACCAAAATCCTACATACCATTGAGATATTCCAAGGTAAATTTGAATTAATGCGTGAGTTGGCTTATGGGATTAAATTCAAGGTTTTGAGGGCATCCTCTTATTCGAGTCCAAGCAAGCCTCCAATGGATGGTCTAGCTTCGACAGGAAATCGAGACTACCTAATCACTATTGAAAAAAGTTGTAGCCCTCCCACAGATGAAGAGGTCAAGGTTCAAATGGACATGAAGGAGACAAAGACTTAGTCATCTCCTAATGACTAAATCAGGTTAGCCTTCTTGGTTTTTTTCTAGCTACATATATTGACTAGCCGTCTCAAGGATGGGATAGACACCTAACCTTTTTGTTACAAACTATTTTTATTTTGATAATGTATTGATCAATGTTATTTTCCTTTTACTAAAATAATACACTTTCTATGATTAATATGCTAGTGGTGACCTAGTTTCACTTTTTGCAGGTCCCTAATCTCCTATTGTATTTTCACCTTTATAAATAATAAAGAGTAGTATTTTAGCTATATATATATATATAATTAGAAGATAAATCTAAAACATTTTTTTAAAAACATATATCAAATATTATTTTATATATAAACATATTAACATAAATCTATGTAAATTCAATCTCTCAAGTATCAAGAAGTCTACGCATCATTTCTCCTAAATCTTTGTGCTAAATAAATTATAATTTTTTTTTCTTTAAATCCTACTAAATAAATTCTAAATTCAAATAAATTTTTTTGTTGTTTTTTACTAAATTTTCACATTAGCATTTTTACATCTATTTATTCTTAATTAATAATGGATAAATGACTTTTTATTATATAAAAATAACTTGATAAAAAAATATAAAATAAAATAATATATTAAATTAAAAGTGCGTTAGCTTCTAGAAGCATGAAGCGTTCTTCAGCTTTGCTTCTGGAAGTTAGGAATGTTTATGTGAAGTCGGAATACATATCCCCACACGTGTTCCATCCCAATCTTCTTGGATATTGTCAATGGAACACTAAGTAATTCCCTCTATTCTTTTTGGAAATTGTCAATGGAACATTAAGTAATTCCCTCTTATCTTTTTGAAAATTGTCAATGAAACACACTAAGTAATTCCCGCAACAATGTTTGAATGAACATCATTACTAGCGAGTTTAATAAGAAATTCTAATATTTAAATTATATGATTTTAACCACCCATATCACTTTTAAATTCAATTTTCCAAATGAGAAATCTCTCATTGAAAAACACCTAACTATCTTTTTGATAGACATATGAAATCTCTTTTATGTCTTTTAACTTCCTTTCAAATTAATCCATTTGTTCCCATTTCACACATTAAAATGGGTTGGGAAAGACCTCGCGGATCCCACACCATACTACTACAAGACATTAATTTTTTCAAATCCATTGAACTAAACTTTAAATATAATACATTCATTTAACTTTTATATGGAATCTAAACTTTAAATATAATACATTCATTTATCTTTTATATGGAATCCAACCACTATGTTCCCTTTCATTAACCAAACTTCAAATACAACTTTACCTTTATGAATCCAAGTCAACCCTATTTGGTAGATGAAAGATATATACCCTTTTTCATGTATGTAAAATATGAGTAAATTTGGTACTTCTCAAATGTGTTTGTAATAAATAGTTCAATACTCTTTGAATCTACTTATTGATGTATTTGTAATAAATAATTTGATACAATGTTTGAATTTATTTATTATGTGTTATTTGTTTGTGACATAATTTGATTTTTTATTTGCTTACTAACATAATAATTGAAATTAGTATAATTTATATTATGTATTTGTATGTAATAAAGAATTTGATATTTGTAATTTTATTTGTTTTGTGTTTATATTAAGTTATTTTTTATGTATAGTGGTGTCTAAAATTATGTGTTGATGTGTTTTTTATTTCTTATTTTTATGTCTTTTTAGTGTAATAATTTGAAATTTGTTTATATGTAATAAGTAATTTAATATTTACAATGTTATTTATTGTGTTTGTATTTAATAAATCATTTGTATAGTTATTTGTCGTATTTTTTTGTGTTAATGTCTTTTTTTAATATAATAATTTGAAATGACAATGTTTATTTATACGTTTTTATGTAATAAATGCTTTGTTTAGTTATTACAATAATTTTTCTCACATTTTTTAATAATATAATAATTTAAAACTATAGTTTAATTTGTGTTGTTTGTAATAAATAATTTGATACCATATTTGAATTCACTTGCTAATAAATTTGTTTGTATTAAATAATCTGATACTTTTGTAATAAATAACTCAACTTTTTTCTCCAATGGAAAAATTTCTCAATTATATTATAAATACAATTATGTTCTCTAATCAAGAGACATTTACAATAGTCGGCAAAAGATAGTGAAATTGTCAATGAATCTTACACCAATAGTGGTCTACAAGACCAACAAATGGTGAAAGTTCATAAATGAAAAGAAAGCTTGTTACACTGATGATGCTAATAAAACTGGCAAGTAAAACCTAACCCAGGAAAAAATAAGTCTAGATTGACATAAAGAGCAAAATTATAGAGTGATGTAGTGTGATGGACCCTCATGACCATCTATCCAGAGATTATAAGTGATTACGTCCTTTTATTTATTTTTAGCATGGTCTTTGGTAGATGGTCTGCAGATTTATTGCGCCGATGGAAGATATGAAAGAAGATGAAATTTTTAAAGGAGGGAAGAAGTAAACTGATTTTGTCCTTCCAACCCAGAAGAGAGATGGCTTGTAGATCACCCTTGTGGATTAATCACTCAATAATTATTTTAGAGTCTCCAAGCAAAGATATTCTATGTGTAATCTGGAAGCTAAATATAAAGTGGCCCAAACATCCAATAGTTCAGCTTGAGTATTGGTTCCCACGCCACAATTGAAGGTCCATCAATAGTAAGTGTTGTTTGTGAGCCTAATCAGTCCACCAACTCCACTATGGGATCCATTTGAGAGTGTTGCACCATCGAACCAATCGGTTGTAATATCCACAAGATTTGGAAGCCTATTTTTGTTTTTTAGTCTTGGTTTTGCCGGGTGTATGTCAATCCATTTCTTTAATAAAACCAAAATTTTGTGGACTGTTGTGCTAATCGATGGGATTTCATTTGAAAATATTTTTTTATTTCTGGTAAGCCAAATAGTCCATCATACCAGGGGAGGTAAATGTTTGTAGCTATGCTCCCTATGCGTCCAGAGATCTAAACAGACGGAGAGAGAAGGTCAATCCCATGTAGAGTTGAGAACTAGATGTAGATAGAGTTTTTCCCATACTGATCTGGTAAAGGTGCAGTTGATGAAAAGGTGATCCGCATTCTCAACATTCGAGAAGCACAATTGACAAATATTTGGGCTTGTGTATCCTTTTCTTAGCAGAATATACCAGGTATTCAACTTTTGTTCAATCAATAGCCAAAAAAATAATTTGATTTTTGAGGGAATATTCCATCGCCAATTTTTTTTTCGCCATCACTTTAAATTTATTGGCCAGAGTGATTGCACGATCTCAAAGTAAATGTTGCACACATAGATGTTACTTGAATGATCTCCACCAGACCACAAGAGGTGATCAACCAAGTCGCTTAAGTGAATACCTGATAATGTTAATGACGAGCAGAAGGTATTCCAAGTTGGAATAATCTCAAGACTGAAATCGAGCGAGTTGTCGGTGATCCATCTGTTAGCTAGAGTGGATGAAAAGGAGCGATCGCAGATCTGAAATAGGAAAAAGATATTTCTGGAGTATATGTGATTAATAATATGAGGGGTGAGTAAGGAGGCCTCTCCCAACCCAAAGATACGATCGTAGCCTAGAGTGATGGAGTGGCCTGACCCCGGCTGCCAACAGAGCCGATGCAGGATCCAGTCTTTCACTGTAATCAGATTTTTCCAAAAATATGTGTGTCCTAGAGGTAACCGGTTCAGAATGAAGCCATCTAATGACAGTGAAATGTGACAAATATTTATCTTTAATGATGGAATGCTAGATGTCCAGAGAGGTCAACACTCGCTAAAGAGAATTAGCTGGGTGCTTTATTGAAATGGAATAAATTGTGAAGTCCCCAACCACCTTTCTATTTTGGTTTTGCCAGAGATTTCCAATTGCAAAGGTGTTGTCGGGATTGATTTGAGCAACCTGACCAGAGGAAATGATAAATCAAGTGCCAGAGTTTTGTAATTACTAAAGCAGGGATGGCTGCGAGTGCCATCCAATACAAAGGATGTCCTTCTAGAGCATCTTTTATAAGAGTGAACCGACCACCAATGGAGAGCCACCTCGTGTACTAATGACCAATCTTTTTTTCAAATTTTGCAATAACATAATTCCAATCCATCGACTTGTATGAATCTCCTTTTAAAAAGTATCCCAGATACATGAGCCCACTGGAAATATGAGTGAAGTTATATGGGAAAATTCCTTTAAGATGATCTAGTATGTGGTGTTGTATATTTGCAAAATGAAAGGTCGATTTATCCCAATTGATAAGCAAACTTGTAGCACAACAGAAGATATTTAATATCTTCTTAATCTCAAAAGATCATTGAATCATTGGACATCATGAGGAAATCATCTGCAAAGAGAAGGTGAAGAATCTTAATAGTCCTAGAAACTTTTATTACTGAGATTCTTCCATTAGCTTGTCCAATATTTAGGAGGGGGGTCAAAGCTTCCATGGCCAAAACAAAGAGTAGAGGTGAGAGAGGGAAACATTGGTGCAAGCCTCTGCCACTGCGAAAGAAGGAAAATGGTTCACCATTTATCAAAATGGCCAAGTTTTCACTCACCACACAACTCATAATCCACTTGATCAATTGATTATTGAAGCCAATCTGAACCAGGATCAGTCTGAGAAAATCCCAGTCTATGCAATCGAAAGCCTTCTTGAGATCCAATTTTAAAATAGCGCTTTAGAATTTTTGGATTTGATACTATGGAGGCACTCCTGGACAATGCTAATAACATCTAGAGTTTGGATACCTTTTAAGAAACCAAGCTGTTCAAAGGATATGTATTGGGAGAGGAAGGGCTTTAGTCTAGAAGCAATGATTTTTGATATAAGTTTGTAACAGAGGTTGCAGAGATCTATAGGTTGAAATTCATCAAAAGTGGTGGGGTTTGAGGTTTTTTGAATGAGGGTGAGAAAGGCCGAGTTCATAGCATCCACTACCTTTCATTTGAGTCTAGAGTCCTCCACAAGTTCCAAAAGATCCATACCAACTAGATCAAAGAAATGCACATAAAATTCCACTGTCCAGCCGTCAGGGCCTGGACTTTTATCCTTGGAGAAAGATTTTAAAGCAAGCAAGATTTCTGGGAGAGAAACATGTTGATATTATGGTAGCTTCAGGAGGTATGAACCTCTATTGTGACCTTTGACAAGATTAGAATGTTTCGAAAGGAAGCAAAGAAATGAAGGAAACCCTAGACAAGATGTCAGCTACAGAAATATAATTAATATGAATTAATTAGTACCCAGAAGGAGGAGTCGGCCTAGACAAACCTTCCAGAATTACTATAAATACAAGGCACTAGTATCTCATTATACACACTTCTTAGAATTGCAGAGAGCAGTTTCTGCGCACTGCAATCCAGCAGTTTTGTGCGCAAGTCCCGGGGAAGGTGCTGCACCAGTTTTTGGGTGAGACTATCTGATCAGCTTGGTTACTTCTTGTTTAGTGCATTAGCCTCTCTTGGCTATTGAATTGCTACTAGGATTTTTTTCTCTATCAAGGTCAAGGTGCTCGGAGGGTGGATTCAGCCTATTGTTGGGTGACAAGGGTATTGTCAATGGTAAAACGAGCACAATCCTTCATATTCTAACAGGTTATGGGACCACACCTCCTTCATTCAGTCTAAATGCTGGAAGGAAACATAGCTGCTAGGATATTGAGCTTGCTGAGAAATTGCCACTATGGTTACTAGCAGAAGCATCTTCCAAGACACTTCTGCTAGGGTTACTAGCAGGAGCAGTTGCAGAAACCCTAAATCTAAGATCCGACACCTTCTGATGGAGCATCTTGCTCAAAGAGAAGATATTCAGATGTGCCCTAACTCAACACACCTTTTGGCTCTCTCAGAAGACAAAAATGACGAATTTGAAGTTTTGGATCAAGGCATGACCAGTTACCATTCAACCGAAGACATGAGTAAAACAATTAGTCTTCTACAGTACTCAACACTCACTGGAATGATTGAAGATGACATGTGGATAATTGATAGCAGAGCTTCTAGGCACATGATGGGAGATCAAGCTAGACTCTCAAATCTAAATGAGAAGAATACCTCATACAAGGTAGAGCTTGGAGACAAAACCAATTACCCCGTGGAAGGATTTGGACAAGCCTCCATCAAAATGAAAACATGTAACTATGTTCACTCAAGCAATGTTTTATATGTACCTATTTTAGAAAAGAATCTTGTATCCATATCCTGCTTAGAAGACAAAGGAAACATAATAGCCTTCGTGGATGGAAAAATATTATCATGGAATAAAGACTCCAGCATATAGAATGCTAGGGTTATCAAAAATTGTGAAGGAAATTTGTACAAACTACTAGAACAAAATGAAGAAGATCTTGTACATGACGAAGTCAACCTTAATGAACTTTGGCATAAAAGGTACGCTCATATTAATTATCAAGCATTACCATTTCTCAAAAGAATGGTTGAAGGAATACCAGAGTTGCAGTCTACACATGAAGGAATCTGCAAAGGATGTG
>JASDQU010736177.1:29015-39705 GCA_032191745.1 Picea mariana
ATTAAGTAATTCCCTCTTATCTTTTTGAAAATTGTCAATGAAACACACTAAGTAATTCCCGCAACAATGTTTGAATGAACATCATTACTAGCGAGTTTAATAAGAAATTCTAATATTTAAATTATATGATTTTAACCACCCATATCACTTTTAAATTCAATTTTCCAAATGAGAATTCTCTCATTGAAAAACACCTAACTATCTTTTTATAGACATATGAAATCTCTTTTATGTCTTTTAACTTTTTTTCAAATTAATCCATTTGTTCCCATTTCACACATTAAAATGGGTTGGGAAAGACCTCGCGGATCCCACACCATACTACTACAAGACATTAATTTTCATTAATTTTTTCAAATTCATTGAACTAAACTTTAAATATAATACATTCATTTAACTTTTATATGGAATCTAAACTTTAAATATAATACATTCATTTAACTTTTATATGGAATCCAACCACTATGTTCCCTTTCATTAACCAAACTTCAGATACAACTTTACCTTTATGAATCCAAGTCAACCTTATTTGGTAGATGAAAGATATATAACCTTTTTCATGTATGTAAAATATGAGTAAATTTGGTACTTCTCAAATGTGTTTGTAATAAATAGTCCGATATTCTTTGAATCTACTTATTGATGTATTTGTAATAAATAATTTGATACAATGTTTGAATTTATTTATTATGTGTTATTTGTTTGTGACATAATTTGATTTTTTATTTGCTTACTAACATAATAATTTGAAATTAGTATAATTTATATTATGTATTTGTATGTAATAAATAATTTGATATTTGTAATTTTATTTGTTTTGTGTTTATATTAAGTTATTTTTTTATGTATAGTGGTGTCTGTAAAATTATGTGTTGATGTGTTTTTTATTTCTTATTTTTATGTCTTTTTAGTGTAATAATTTGAAATTTGTTTACATGTAATAAGTAATTTAATATTTACAATGTTATTTATTGTGTTTGTATTTAATAAATCATTTGTATAGTTATTTGTCGTATTTTTTTGTGTTAATGTCTTTTTTTAATATAATAATTTGAAATGACAATGTTTATTTATAGGTTTTTATGTAATAAATCATTTGTTTAGTTATTACAATAATTTTTCTCACATTTTTTAATAATATAATAATTTAAAACTATAGTTTAATTTGTGATGTTTGTAATAAATAATTTGATACCATATTTGAATTCACTTGCTAATAAATCTGTTTGTATTAAATAATGTGATACTTTTGTAATAAATAACTCAACTTTTTTCTCCAATGGAAAAATTTCTCAATTATATTATAAATACAATTATGTTCTCTAATCAAGAGACATTTACAATAGTCGGCAAAAGATAGCGAAATTGTCAATGAATCTTACACCAATAGTGGTCTACAAGACCAACAAATGGTGAAAGTTCATAAATGAAAAGAAAGCTTGTTACACTGATGATGCTAATAAAACTGGCAAGTAAAACCTAACCCAGGAAAAAATAAGTCTAGATTGACATAAAGAGAAAAATTATAGAGTGATGTAGTGTGATGGACCCTCATGACCATCTATCCATAGATTATAAGTGATTATGTCCTTTTATTTATTTTTAGCATGGTCTTTGATAGCTGGTCTGCAGATTTATTGCGTTGATGGAAGATATGAAAGAAGATGAAATTTTTAAAGGAGGGAAGAAGTAAACTGATTCTGTCCTTCCAACCCAGAAGAGAGATGGCTTGTAGATCACCCTTGTGGATTAATCACTCAATAATTATTTTAGAGTCTCCAAGCAAAGATATTCTATGTGTAATCTGGAAGCTAAATATAAAGTGGCCCAAACACCCAATAGTTCAGCTTGAGTATTGGTTCCCACGCCACAATTGAAGGTCCATCAATAGTAAGTGTTGTTTGTGAGCCTAATAAGTCCACCAACTCCACTATGAGATCCATTTGAGAGTGTTGCACCATCGAACCAATCGGTTGTAATATCCACAAGATTTGGAAGCCTATTTTTGTTTTTTAGTCTTGGTTTTGTCGGGTGTATGTCAATCCATCTCTTTAATAAAACCAAAATTTTGTGGACTGTTGTGCTAATCGATGGGATTTCATTTGAAAATTTTTTTTTTTTTTTTTGGTAAGCCAAATAGTCCATCATACCAGGGGAGGTAAATGTTTGTAGCTATGCTCCCTATGCGTCCAGAGATCTAAACAGACGGAGAGAGAAGGTCAATCCCATGTAGAGTTGAGAACTAGATGTAGATAGAGTTTTTCCCATACTGATTTGGTAAAGGTGTCGTTGATGAAAAGGTGATCCACATTCTCAGCATTCGAGAAGCACAATTGACAAATATTTGGGCTTGTGTATCCTTTTCTTAGAAGAATATACCAGGTATTCAACTTTTGTTCAATCAATCGCCAAAAAAGTAATTTGATTTTTGAGGGAATATTCCATCGCCAATTTTTTTTTCGCCATCACTTTAAATTTATTGGCCGGAGTGATTGCGCAATCTCAAAGTAAATGTTGCACACATAGATGTTACCTGAATGATCTCCACCAGACCACAAGAGGTGATCAACCATGTCGCTTAAGTGAATACCTGATAATGTTAATGACGAGCATAAGGTATTCCAAGTTGGAATAATCTCAAGACTGAAATCGAGCGAGTTGTCGGTGATCCATCTGTTTGGTAGAGTGGATGAAAGGAGTGATCGCAGATCTGAAATAGGAAAAAGATATTTCTGGAGTATATGTGATTAATAATATGAGGGGTGAGTAAGGAGGCCTCTCCCAACCCAAAGATACGATCACAGCCTAGAGTGATGGAGTGGCCCGACCCCGACTGCCAACAGAGCCGATGCAGGATCCAGTCTTTCGCTGTAATCAGATTTTTCCAGAAATATGTGTGTCCTGGAGGTAACCGGTTCAGAATGAAGCCATCTAATCACAGTGAAATGTGACAAATATTTATCTTTAATTATGGAATGCTAGATTTCCAGAGAGGTCAACACTCGCTAAAGAGAATTAGCTGGGTGCTTTATTGAAATGGAATAAATTGTGAAGTCCCCAACCACCTTTCTATTTTGGTTTTGCCAGAGATTTCCAATTGAAAAGGTGTTGTCAGGATTGATTTGAGCAACCTGACCAGAGGAAATGATAAATCAAGCGCCAGAGTTTTGTAATTACTAAAGCAGGGATGGTTGTGAGTGCCATCCAATACACAGGCTGTCCTTCTAGAGCATATTTTATAAGAGTGAACCGACCACCAATGGAGAGCCACCTCGTGTACTAATGACCGATCTTTTTTTCAAATTTTGCAATAACATAATTCCAATCCGTCTACTTGTATGAATCTCCTTTTAAAAAGTATCCCAGATACATGAGCCCACTAAAAATATGAGTGAATTTTTATGGGAAAATTCCTTTAAGATGATCCAGTGTGTGGTGTTGTATATTTGCAAAATGAAAGGTCGATTTATCCCAATTGATAAGAAAACTTGTAGCACAACAGAAGATATTTAATATCTTCTTAATCTTAGAAGATCATTGAATCATTGGACATCATGAGGAAATCATCTGCAAAGAGAAGGTGAAGAATCTTAATAGTCCTAGAAACTTTTATTACTGAGATTCTTCCTTTAGCTTGTCCAATATTTAGGAGGGGGGTCAAAGCTTCCATGGCCAAAACAAAGAGCAGAGGTGAGAGAGGGAAACATTGGTGCAAGCCTCTGCCACTACGAAAGAAGGAAAATGGTTCGCCATTTATCAAAATGGCCAAGTTTTCACTCACCACACAACTCATAATCCACTTTATCAATTGATTATTGAAGCCAATCTGAACCAGGATCAGTCTGAGAAAATCCCAGTCTATGCAATCGAAAGCCTTCTTGAAATCCAATTTTAAAATGAGCGCTTTAGAATTTTTGGATTTGATACTATGGAGGCACTCCTGGGTAGTGCTAATAACATCTAGAGTTTGGAGACCTTTTAAGAAACCAAGCTGTTCAAAGGATATGTACTGGGAGAGGAAGGGCTTTAGTCTAGAAGCAATGATTTTTGATATAAGTTTGTAACAGAGGTTGCAGAGATCTATAGGACAAAATTCATCAAAAGTGGATGGGTTTGAGGTTTTTTGAATGAGGGTGAGAAAGGCCGAGTTCATAGCATCCACTACCTTTCCTTTGAGTCTAGAGTCCTCCACAAGTTCCAAAAGATCTATACCAACTAGACCAAAGAAATGCACATAAAATTCCACTGTCCAGCCGTCAGGGCCTAGACTTTTATCCTTGGAGAAATATTTTAAAGCAAGCAAGATTTCTAGGAGAGAAACATGTTGATACTATGGTAGCTTCAGGAGGTATGAACCTCTATTGTGACCTTTGACAAGATTAGAATGTTTCGGAAGGAAGCAAAGAAATGAAGGAAACCCTAGACAAGATGTCAGCTACAGAAATATAATTAATATGAATTAATTAGTACCCAGAAGGAGGAGTCGGCCTAGACAAACCTGCTAGAATTACTATAAATACAAGGTGCTAGTATTTCATTATACACACTTCTTAGAATTGCAGAGAGCAGTTTCTGCGCACTGCAATCCAGCAGTTTTGTGCGCAATTCCTGGGGAAGGTGCTGCACCAGTTTTTGGGTGAGACTATCTGATCAGCTTGGTTACTTCTTGTTTAGTGCATTAGCCTCTCTTGGCTATTGAATTGCTACTAGGATTCTTTTCTCTATCAAGGTCAAGGTGCTCGGAGGGTGGCTTCAGCCTATTGTTGGGTGACAAGGGTATTGTCAATGGTAAAACGAACACAATCCTTCATATTCTAAAAGGTTATGGGACCACACCTCCTTCATTCAGTCTAAACGCTGGAAGGAAACATAGCTGCTAGGATATTGAGCTTTCTGAGAAACTGCCACTATGGTTACTAGCAGAAGCATCTTCTAAGACACTGCTGCTAGGGTTACTAGAAGGAGCAGTTGCAGAAACCCTAAATCTCAGATCCGACACCTTCTGATGGAGCATCTTGCTCAAAGAGAAGATATTCAGATGTGCCCTAACTCAGCACACCTTTTGGCTCTCTCAAAAGACAAAAATGACGAATTTGAAGTTTTGGATCAAGGCATGACCAGTTACCATTCAACCGAAGACATGAGTAAAACAATCAGTCTTCTACAGTACTCAACACTCACTGGAATGATTGAAGATGACATGTGGATAATTGATAGCAGAGCTTCTAGGCGCATGATGGTAGATCAAGCCAGACTCTCAAATCTAAATGAGAAGAATACCTCATACAAGGTAGAGCTTGGAGACAAAACCAATTACCCCGTGGAAGGATTTGGACAAGCCTACATCAAAATGAAAACATGTAACTATGTTCACTCAAGCAATGTTTTATATGTACCTATTTTAGAAAAGAATCTTGTATCCATATCCTGCTTAGAAGACAAAGGAAACATAATAGCCTTCATGGATGGAAAAATATTATCATGGCATAAAGACTCCAGCATATAGAATGCTAGGGTTATCAGAAATTGTGAAGGAAATTTGTACAGACTACTAGAACAAAATGAAGAAGCACTTGTACATGACGAAGTCAACCTTAATGAACTTTGGCATAAAAGGTACGCTCATATTAATTATCAAGCATTACCATTTCTCAAAAGAATGGTTGAAGGAATACCAGAGTTGCAGTCTACACATGAAGGAATCTGCAAAGGATGTGCTCTTGGGAAGAATATCAAGAAACCATTCCCAAGCAACAATAACATATCTGAGATTCTAGATCTGATACACTCAGATGTTTGCGGTCCGATGCGAGTAAAATCTCTAGGAGGATCTTCTTACTACGTAATCTTCATAGATGAATATTCAAGAAAGACTTTGTTATACCTACTAAAGACAAAAGACAAAGTATTCAACAAGTTTCAAGAATTCAAAGAAGAGATAGAAAACCTCACGAATAAGAAGATCAAAGACGCTAATAACAGATAATGGTGGAGAATGCACATCAAAGGAATTCGTTGCATTCTGCAAATCAGCAGGGATTAGGAGGGAGCTGAATGTTCCTCATAATCCTCAACAAAATGGTGTAGCAGAAAGAAAGAACAGATCTATTGAAGAAACCGTAAAAGACTTACTAAATGATCGCTCTTATGGGGAGAAGCAACAATGACAACAATATATGTGCAGAACATAATTCCTCATCATATATTGAAGGAAATGAAACCAGAATAAGCCTTCTCAGGTAAGAAATTGAATGTGGAAAACCTAAGAATATTTGGATTCCCTGTTTACTCTCACATTCCCAAGGACAAAAGGAATTAACTAGAACTCTCAGGAAAGAAGGGGATATTCGTAGGATACAATGATTCATCCAAAGCCTATAGAATACATATTCTAGAACAACACAAGATCAAAGTCAGTAGAGACGTAACATTCAATGAAAAGATGGCCTTCAATAAATCCATAGAAGAAACTATTGAATAAGAAGAGATTGAAGAACCTAATGAAGAAAACACAGAAAACAAAAATGATGAAAAGGAACAACCTGATCATACTGTGGAGCCATGTGAAAACATTGATTCATATATCATACCCAAGACCAAGAAACGACCATCTTGGCTTGAAGCTACCTTACAAGACACAAAAAGACTCAAGGTTCTAGAAGGAACATTTAGAAAGAGTAAAAGACCTAAAAGATTCTCAAGTTATGCAGCATACATGAAGAAGCTTCTAGATGAAGAACCTACCACATTTGAAGAAACAGTTCAAAAGGGACAATGGAAAGAAGCTATGACGGAAGAACATCAGTCCATTATGAAGAATGAAGTATGAGAAAACGTACCGAGACCTAAAGAGAAATCAATGGTAACTTCAAAATGGGTATATAAGATCAAACATGCAGCAGACAGAAGCATGGATAAATACAAGGAAAGATTCGTAGCTAGAGGGTTCTCCCAGAAGGAGGGAGAAGATTATGATGAAACCTTTGCTTCAGTGTCTAGATATACTTCCATCAGAGCTATTATATCTCTTGTCACTTCCATGGGATGGAACTTACATCGGATGGATGTAAAGACAACTTTCCTCAATGGAGAAATTGAAGAAGAAGTATATATTGAACAACCCCAAGGATTTGAGGTACATTCCAGAGACACTCATGTTTGCAGATTGAAGAAAGCCCTATATGGACTCAAGCAAGCTCCAAGAGCTTGGTATGCTAGAATGGACAACTATTTAACAAGACTTGGTTTCTCCAAGAGTCGTGCAGATCCAAACCTCTATTACAAAGTCGTGGATAATGCACCTGTAATTATACTACTATATGTTGACGATCTATTCATAATAGATGAAGAGTCTCTCATCATCTAGTACAAGAAGGAACTATCTTCTGAATTTGATAAGAAAGATCTAGGTCTCATGCATTACTACTCAGGACTAGAAGTATGGCAGAAGCGTGGTGAAGTATTCCTTGGACTAGGAAAGTACAATAAAGATCCTTTAGAAGTTTGGAATGATGGATTGTAAGTCTATGGGCACTCCGATGAATACATATATAAGAAAAGTAAAGGATCTAGATTCTGATCCAGTAGATCTAACTCTATATCGACAACTAATTGGGTAATTGATGTATTTGGTAAATACTCGACCAAACATTTGTTTTGCCGTGAATACACTAAGCCAGTTCTAGGTGGAATCGAGACATGAGCATTTGATAGCTGCAAAACATGTATTAAGATATATTCGTGGAACAATAAACTATGTCTTGAGATATATCACATCCAACGATATACAACTTCATGGATTCAAAGACTCAGATTGGGTAGGAAGTGCAGAAGACAGAAAGAGCACTTCAGGGATGTGTTTCATCTTGGGCTCCGCTATGATATCTTGGGGCAGCAGGAAACAAAAGTATGTCGCACTCAACACAGCAGAAGCAGAGTATATCGCAGCATGTGAAGCATGCACATAAGCAATATGGCTAAGGAAATTAATCTCTGATTTATTTGATCGGATTTTAGAATTGACCATAATACATTGTGATAATCAGAGTTGTATAAGATTATCAGAGCATCCCATGTTTCATGAAAGGTCGAAACACATTGAGATCAAATACTACTTTATTCGAGATAAAGTCCAAGAAGGAGAGGTAAAGCTCGAATATATCCCCACATATGAGAAGACAATAAACATCCTGACAAAGCCTCTATCCAGAATAAAGTTTGCATATTTCAGAGAAAAGATGGGGATCGTGGAAATAACTCCCTTAGCTGAAAGGGAAGAAATGAATCTCTAGGTTGGGAGGGAGCACTGGAAATATTATTGAAGAAATTTATTTTTCGAGTTTGAAAAATAGTCCAGCTTGGATAGATTCTTTCTTGTTCGGAAAGTGGCTTGAGATTTCTGACGGACAACGTTTTCCCATTGTGGTTAACATCGACAATGGTCCAGATTGATGATGTATCATAAACATCGACTTCCCATTGTGGTTAACATGGGGAGTGGTATAGGGAAGTATCTCTTCTTGAGGGTTACTCTAGAAGACTGGCCCATCTCACTGGACAACAATTTCTCATTGTGGTTAACATGAGGAATGGTCCATTTTGGAGGTTGATATAGGACAATCTTTTCCTCTTGTGGTTAACAAGGGAAATGCTCTGGATAGTCATTCCTTAGGATTTATACATTCTCTCCAGGGTGCACTTTGATTAATGTAGGAGGAATGGCCCAGGGTGGGGACTGGTCCATGCTCAACAATCAAGGACAAACATTCCTTCGGGTTTATACATTCTCTCCAGGGTGCACTTTGATTAGTGTAGGAAGAATGACCCAGGGTGCAGAATGGTCCAGGTTCAGAAGACAGGACAATTATTCTTCCTTGCTTGAGAAGAATAGTCCAGATATCTCATTGTTCTACTCTGAGGGCATATATTCTTTCATATCTCACAGACGTGAATGAAAGATTGGCCCAGATGATTCAGTTTATTTTAACAATATTTTTCTGTGCAAGTTGGCATCAGATGATTTTTATGGAGACTACATGTCTCTAGATAATAGAGATATACTACTGTGGTGGATTTGTTCCATTGTTTGTGACTATGTGTCACAGTTTGAGTAGTTGTGTACTACCATGGATAAAACACAGGTGTTTTCTATCAATTGATATTGTACCAGTGGTCATAGGAGATTATCGAGTTGGATAATAATGACAGTGCTCATGATACTACCAATTTAATGGTCTGTTTGTGCTCAAGACCATACCAACCTAGCTAGGAGGGAGTGTTGATATTATGGTAGATTCGGGAGGTATGAACCTCTATTGTGACCTTTGACAAGATTAGAATGTTTCGGAAGGAAGCAAAGAAATGAAGGAAACCCTAGACAAGATGTCAGCTGCAGAAATATAATTAATATGAATTGATTAGTACCCAGAGGGAGAAGTCGCCCCAAGCAAGCCTGCTAGAATTACTATAAATACAGGGTGCCAGTCTCTCATTATACACACTTCTCAGAATTGCAGAGAGAAGTTTATGCACACTACAGTCCAACAGTCTTGAGTGCAAGTTCTGGGGAAGGTGTTGCGCCAGTTTTTGGGTGAGACTATCTGATCAACTTGGTTACTTCTTGCTTGGTGCATTAGCCTCTCTTGGCTATTGAATTGCTACCATGATTCTTTTCTTTGTCAAGGTCAAGGTGCTCGGAGGGTGGCTTCAGTCGATGGTTGGGTGACAGGGGTATTGCCAATGGTAAAACGAGCACAATCCTTCATATTCTAACAAAACAGGACTGTCAAGAATAAGAGAATCATTATACAAAATAAAAGATGAGTCCTTCCACTCTTGCTGAGGTCTGTAGGTTAGTTGTATTCTTCTTTTCAAAAAAAGTTTTAAAGTGACTGACAACAGATGTTTTAATAGCTTGCTGTCCTCTATGGATAGAACCCTCTGAATCTGTAATTTCTCGGATATTCTTTTTGCTTCGGCAAGAACTAGAAAAATTGTAGAAAACTTTCGTGTTAAGATCCCCACACTTGATCCAATTTATTGTGTGTTTGTATTAAAGTGTTTTTGGATTATAATAAATAATTCACTTACTAACACATGTTGTTTGTAATAAATAATTTGATTTTTTCTTTGAATTACTTGATTGTTTTTTAAGTGTAATAAATAATTGACCTACTAACAAATGTGTTTGTAATAATTAATCTGATACTCTTACTAACATATGTGTTCGTAATAAATAATTAGATATTCTTTAAATTTACTTATTGATGTGTTTGTATTACTAGCAAATGTTGTTTGTAATAAATAATTTGGTATTCTCTTTGAATTTACTTATTAATAAATGTGTTTGCAATAAACAATCAGATACTCTTTAAATTTACTTATTGATGTGTTTGTAATAAATAATTCACTTACTAACAAATGTTGTTTGTAATAATTTGATATTTTCTTTGGATTTACTTAGTTGTTTTTGTGTTTGTATTAAATTGTTTTTGAAGTATAATAAATAATTCACTCACTGACAAAGGTTGATTGTAATAAATAATTTGATATTCATTTTGAATTTTTTGAAGTGTAATAAATAATTCACTTACCAACAAATGTGTTTGTAATAAATAATTCACTTATTAACAAATGTTGTTTGTAATAAATAATTTTATATTCTCTTTGAATTTACTTAGTTGTTTTTGAA
>JASDQU010736177.1:49665-64373 GCA_032191745.1 Picea mariana
TAAATTCAAAGAGAATACCAAATTATTTATTACAAACAACATTTGTTAGTAATACAAACACATCAATAAGTAAATTTAAAGAATATCTAATTATTTATTACGAACACATATGTTAGTAAGAGTATCAGATTAATTATTACAAACACATTTGTTAGTAGGTCAATTATTTATTACATTTAAAAAACAATCAAGTAATTCAAAGAAAATATCAAATTATTTATTACAAACAACATGTGTTAGTAAGTGAATTATTTATTATAATCCAAAAACAATTCAATACAAACACACAGTAAATTGGATAAGCGAGGGGATCTTAACACGAAAGTTTTCTACAATTTTTCTAGTTCTTGCCGAAGAAAAAAGAATATCCGAGAAATTACAGATTCAGAGGGTTTTGTCCATAGAGGACAGCAAGCTATTAAAACATCTGTTGTTAGTCACTTTAAAACTTTTTTTGAAAAGAAGAATACAACTAACCTACAGACCTCAGCAAGAGTGGAAGGACTCATCTTTTATTTTTGATAACGATTCTCTTATTCTTGACAACCCTATTTTGTTAGAATATGAAGGATTGTGCTCGTTTTACCATTGACAATACCCTTGTCACCCAACCATCAACCGAAGCCACCCTCCGAGCACCTTGACCTTGACAAAGAAAAGAATCCTGGTAGCAATTCAATAGCCAAGAGAGGCTAATGCACCAAGCAAGAAGTAACCAAGCTGATCAGATAGTCTCACCCAAAAACTGGTGCAACACCTTCCCCAGGACTTGCACTCAAGACTGTTGGACTGTAGTGCACAGAAACTTCTCTCTGCAATTCTGAGAAGTGTGTATAATGAGAGACTAGCACCCTGTATTTATAGTAATTCTGGCAGGCTTCCCTGGGGTGACTTCTCCCCCTGGGTACTAATCAATTCATATTAACTATATTTATGCAGCTGACATCTTGTCTAGGGTTTCCTTCATTTCTTTGCTTCCTTCCGTAACATTCTAATCTTGTCAAAGGTCACAATAGAGGTTCATACCTCCCGAATCTACCATAATATCAACACTCCCTCCTAGCTAGGTTGGTATGGTCTTGAGCACAAATAGACCATTCAATTGGTAGTATCATGAGCACCATCATTATTATCCAACTCGATAATCTCCTATGACCACTGGTACAATATCAATTGATAGAACACACCTGTGTTTTATCCATGGTAGTATGCAACTACTCAAACTGTGACACATAGTCACAAACAATGGAACAAATCCACCACAGTAGTATATCTCTATTATCTAGAGACATGTAGTCTTCATAAAAATCATTTGATGCCAACTTGCACAGAAAAATATTGTTAAAATAAATTGAATCATCTGGGCCAATATTTCACTCACGTATGTGAGATATGAAAGAATATATGCCCTCAGAGTAGAAAAATGAGATATCTGGACTATTCTTCTCAAGCAAGGAAGAATAATTGTCCTATCTTCTGAACCTGGACCATTCCCCACCCTGGGTCATTCTTCCTACACTAATCAAAGTGCACCCTGGAGAGAATGTATAAACCCGAAGGAATGTTTTCCCTTGATTGTTGAGCATGGACCACTCCCCACCCTGGGCCATTCCTCCTACACTAATCAAAGTGCACCCTCGAGAGAATGTATAAACCCTAAGGAATGATTGTCCAGACCATTTCCCTTGTTAACCACAAGAGGAAAAGATTGTCCTATATCAACCTCCAAAATGGACCATTCCTCATGTTAACCACAATGAGAAATTGTTGTCCAGTGAGACGGGTCAGTCTTCTTGAGTAACCCTCAAGAAGAGAGACTTCCCTAGACCACTCCCCATGTTAACCACAATGGGAAGTCGATGTTTATGATACATCAGCAATCTGGACCATTTTCGATGTTAACCACAATGGGAAAATGTTGTCCGTCAGAAATCTCAAGCCACTTTCTGAACAAAAAAGAATCTATCCAAGCTAGACTATTTTTCAAACTCGAAAAAATAAATGTCTTCAATAATATTTTCAGTGCTCCCTCCCAACCTAGAGATTCATTTCTTCCCTTTTAGCTAAGGGAGTTATTTCCATGATCCCCATCTTTTCTCGGAAATATGCAAACTTTATTCTGGATAGAGGCTTTTTCAGGATGTTTATTGTCTGCTCATCTGTGGGGATATACTCAAGCTTTACCTCTCCTTCCTGGACTTTATCTCGAATAAAGTAGTATTTGATCTCAATGTGTTTCGACATTTCATGAAACATGGGATGTTCTGATAATCTTATACAACTATGATTATCACAATGTATTATGGTCAATTCTAAAATCTGATCAAATAAATCAGAGATTAATTTCCTTAGCCATATTGCTTATGTGCATGCTTCACATGTTGTGATATACTCTGCTTCTGCTGTGTTGAGTGTGACAGACTTTTGTTTCCTGCTGCCCCAAGATATCATAGTGGAGCCCAAGATGAAACACATGCCTGAAGTGCTCTTTCTGTCTTCTGCACTTCCTACCCAATCTGAGTCTTTGAATCCATGAAGTTATATATCGTTGGATGCGATATATCTCAAGACATAGTTTATTTTTCCACGAATATATCTTACTACATGTTTTGCAGCTATCAAATGCTCATGTCTCGATTCCACCTAGAACTAGCTTAGTGTATTCACCGCAAAACAAATGTCTGGTCGAGTATTTACCAAATACATCAATGACCCAATTAGTTGTCGATATAGAGTTAGATCTACTGGATCAGAATCTAGATCCTTTACTTTTCTTATATATGTATTCATCAGAGTGCCCATGGACTTACAATCCATCATTACTAACTTCTAAAGGATCTTTATTGTACATTCCTAGTCCAAGGAATACTTCACCATGCTTCTACCATACTTCTAGTCCTAAGTAGTAATACATGAACCTAGATATTTCATATCAAATTCAGAAGCTAGTTCCTTCTTGCACTAGATGATGAGAGACTCTTCATCTATTATGAATAGATAATCAACATATAGTAGTATAATTACACGTGCATTGTCTACGACTTTGTAATAGAGGTTTGGATCTGCACGACTCTTGGAGAAACCAAGTCTTGTTAAATAGTTGTCCATTCTAGCATACCAAGCTCTTGGAGTTTTCTTGAGTCCATATATGGATTTCTTCAATCTACAAACATGAGGGTCTCTAGTATGTACCTCAAATCCCTGGGGTTGTTCAATATATACTTCTTCTTCAATTTCTCCATTGAGGAAAGTTGTCTTTACATCCATCTGATGTAAATTCCATCCCATGGAAGTGACAAGAGATATAATAGCTCTGATGGAAGTATATCTAAACACCGAAGCAAAGGTTTCATCATAATCTTCTCCCTCCTTTTGGGAGAACCCTCTAGCTACGAATCTTTCCTTGTATTTATCCATGCTTCCGTCTGCTGCATGTTTGATCTTATATACCCATTTTGAAGTTACCATTGATTTCTCTTTAGGTCTCGGTACGATTTCTCATACTTCATTCTTCATAATGGACTGATGTTCTTCCGTCATAGCTTCTTTCCATTGTCCCTTTTGAACTGTTTCTTCAAATGTGGTAGGTTCTTCATCTAGAAGCTTCGTCATTTATGCTGCATAACTTGAGAATCTTTTACGTCTTTTACTCTTTCTAAATGTTCCTTCTGAAACCTTGAGTCTTTTTGTGTCTTGTAAGGTAGCTTCAAGCCAAGATGGTCATTTTTTGGTCTTGGGTATGATATATGAATCAATTTTTTCACATGGCTCCACAGTATGATCAGGGTGTTCCTTTTCATCATTTTTGTTTTCTATGTTTTCTTCATTAGGTTCTTCAATCTCTTCTTCTTCAATAGTTTCTTCTATGGATTTATTGAAGGCCATATTTTCATTGAATGTTACGTCTCTGCTGACTTTGATCTTGTGTTTTTCTAGAATATATATTCTATAGGCTTTGGATGAATCATTGTATCCTACGAATATCCCCTTCTTTCCTAAGGGTTCTAGTTAATTCTTTTTGTCCTTGGGAATGTGAGAGTAAACAGGGAATCCAAATATTCTTAGGTTTTCCACATTCAATTTCTTACCTGAGAAGGCTTATTCTAGTTTAATTTCCTTCAATATACGATGAGGAATTATGTTCTACACATATATTGTTTTCATTGTTGCTTCTCCCCGTAAGGCTTTTACGGTTTCTTCAATAGATCTGTTCTTTCTTTCTGCTACACCATTTTGTTGAGGATTATGAGGAACATTCAGCTCCCTCCTAATCCCTGCTGATTTGCAAAATGCAATGAATTCMTTTGATGTGCATTCTCCACCATTATCTATTATTAGCTTCTTTGATCTTCTTATTCGTGAGGTTTTCTATCTCTGCTTTGAATTCTTGAAACTTGYTGAATACTTCGTCTTTTGTCTTTAGTAGGTATAACAAAGTCTTTCTTGAATATTCATCTATGAAKATTACGTAGTAAAAAGATCCTCCTAGAGATTTTACTGGCATCGGACCACAAACATCTGAGTGTATCAGATCTAGAATCTCAGATATGTTATTGTTGCTTAGGAATGGTTTCTTGATATTCTTCCCAAGAGCACATCCTTTGCAGATTCCTTTATGTGTAGATTGCAACTCTGGTATTCCTTCAACCATTCTTTTGAGAAATGGTAATGCTTGATAATTAATATGAGCGTACCTTCTATGCCAAWGTTCATTAAGGTTGACTTCATCATGTACAAGAGCTTCTTCATTTTGTTCTAGTAGTCTGTACAAATTTCCTTCACAATTTCTGATAACCTTAGCATTCTATATGCTGGAGTCTTTATGCCATGATAATACTTTTCCATCCACGAAGTCTATTATGTTTCYTTTGTCTTCTAGGAAGGATATGGATACAAGATTCTTTTCTAAAATAGGTACATATAAAACATTGCTTAAGTGAACATAGTTACATGTTTTCATTTTGATGGAGGCTTGTCCAAATCCTTCCATGGAGTAATTGGTTTTGTCTCCAAGCTCTACCTTGTACGAGATATTCTTCTCATTTAGATTTGAGAGTCTGGCTTGATCTCCCATCATGTGCCTAGAAGCTCTGCTATCAATTATCCACATGTCATCTTCAATCATTCCAGTGAGTGTTGAGTATTGTAGAAGACTGATTGTTTTACTCATGTCTTCGATTGACTGGTAACTAGTCATGCCTTGATCCAAAACTTCAACTTCGTCATTTTTGTCTTCTGAGAGAGCCAAAAGGTGCGCTGAGTTAGGGCACATCTGAATATATTCTCTTTGAGCAAGATGCTCCATCACAAGGTGTTGGATCTGAGATTTAGGGTTTCTACAACTGCTCCTACCAGTAACCCTAGCAGCAGTGTCTTGGAAGATGCTTCTACTTGTAACCCTAGTGGCAGTTTCTCAGCAAACTCAATATCCTAGCAGCTATGTTTCCTTCCAGCGTTTAAACTGAATGAAGGAGGTGTGGTCCCATAACCTGTTAGAATATGAAGGATTGTGCTCGTTTTACCATTGACAATACCCTTGTCACCCAACAATAGGCCGAATCCACCCTCCGAGCACCTTGACCTTGATAGAGAAAATAATCCTAGTAGCAATTCAATAGCCAAGAGAGGCTAATGCACTAAACAAGAAGTAACCAAGATGATAAGATAGTCTCACCCAAAAACTAGTGCAGCACCTTCCCCAGGACTTACGCACAAAACTGCTGGATTGCAGTGCACAGAAACTGCTCTCTGCAATTCTAAGAAGTGTGTATAATGAGATACTAGCACCCTGCATTTATAGTAATTCTGGCAGGTTTGTCTGGGCCGACTCCTCCTTCTGGGTACTAATTAATTCATATTAATTATATTTTTGTAGCTGACATCTTGTCTAGGGTTTCCTTCATTTCTTTGCTTCCTTCTGAAACATTCTAATCTTTTCAAAGGTCACAATAGAGGTTCATACCTCCTGAAGCTACCATAATATCAACATGTTTTTCTCCCAAAAATCTTGCTTGCTTTAAAATCTTTCTCCAAGGATAAAAGTCGAGGCCGTGACAGGTGGACAGTGGAATTTTATGTGCATTTATTTGATCTAGTTGGTATGGATCTTTTGGAACTTGTGGAGGACTCTAGACTCAAAGGAAAGGTAGTGGATGCTATGAACTCAGCCTTTCTCACCCTCATTCAAAAAACCTCAAACCCCACCACTTTTGATGAATTTTGTCCTATAGATCTCTGCAACCTCTGTTACAAACTTATATCAAAAATCACTGCTTCTAGACTAAAGCCCTTCCTCTCCTAGTACAAATCCTTTAAACAGCTTGGTTTCTTAAAAGGTCTCCAAACTCTAGATGTTATTAGCACTGCCGAGGAGTGCCTCCATAGTATCAAATCCAAAAATTCTAAAGCGCTCATTTTAAAATTGGATCTCAAGAAGGCTTTCGATTGCATAGACTATGATTTTCTCAGACTGATCTTGGTTTAGATTGGCTTCAATAATCAATTGATCGAGTGGATTATAAGTTGTGTGGTGAGTGAAAACTTGGCCATTTTGATAAATGGGGAACCATTTTCCTTCTTTCGAAGTGGCAGAGGCTTTCACCAATGTTTCCCTCTCTCACCTCTGCTCTTTGTTTTGGCCATGGAAGCTTTGACCCCCTTCCTAAATATTGGACAAGCTAATGGAAAAATCTCAGTAATAAAAGTTTCTAGCACTATTAAGATTCTTCACCTTCTCTTTGTAGATGATTTCCTCATGATGTCCAATGATTCAATGATCTTCTGAGATTAAGAAGATATTAAATATCTTCTGTTGTGCTACAAGTTTGCTTATCAATTGGGATAAATCGACCTTTCATTTTGCAAATATACAACACCACATACTGGATCATCTTAAAGGAATTTTCCCATATAACTTCACTCATATTTCTAGTGGGCTCATGTATCTGGGATACTTTTTAAAAGGAGATTCATACAAGTCGACGGATTGGAATTAGGTTATTTCAAAATTTGAAAAAAGGATCGGTCATTAGTACACGAGGTGGCTCTCCATTGGTGGTCGGTTCACTCTTATAAAAGATGCTCTAGAAGGACAACCTGTGTATTGGATGGCACTCGCAGCCATCCCTGCTTTAGTAATTAAAAAACTTTGGTGCTTGATTTATCATTTCCTCTGGTCAGGTTGCTCAAATCAATCCCGACAACACCTTTGCAATTGGAAATATCTAGCAAAACCAAAATAGAAAGGTGGTTGGGGACTTCACAATTTATTCCATTTCAATAAAGCACCCAGCTAATTCTCTTTAGTGAGTGTTGACCTCTCTGGACATCTAGAATTCCATCATTAAAGATAAATATTTGTCACATTTCACTGTCATTAGATGGCTTCATTCTGAACTGGTTACCTCCATAACACACATATTTCTGGAAAAATCTGATTACAGTGAAAGATTGTATCTTGTGTCGGCTCTGTTGACAGTCGGGGTCGGGCCACTCCATCACTCTAGGTATCGATCGTATCTTTGGGTTGGGAGAGGCCTCCTTACTCACCCCTCGTATTATTAATCACTTACACTCCAGAAATATCTTTTTCCTATTTCAGATCTGCGATCGCTCTTTTTCATCCACTCTACCTAAGAGATGGATCACTGACAGCTCGCTCGATTTCAGTCCTGAGATTATTCCAACTTGGAATACCTTCTGCTCGTCATTAACATTATCAGGTATTCACTTAAGCGACATGGTTGATCACCTCCTGTGGTCTAGTGGAGATCATTCAAGTAACATCTATGTGTGCAACATTTACTTTGAGATCGCGCAATCGCTCCGGCCAATAAATTTAAAGTGATGGCAAAAAACAAATTGGCGATGGAATATTCCCTCCAAAATCAAATTATTTTTTTGGCTATTGATTGAACAAAAGTTGAATACCTGGGATATTCTGCTAAGAAAAGGATACATAAGCCCAAATATTTGTCAATTGTGCTTCTCGAATGCTGAGAATGCGGATCACCTTTTCATCAACTGCACCTTTACCAGATCAGTGTGGGAAAAACTCTATCTACATATAGTTCTCAACTCTACATGGGATTGACCGTCTCTCTCCGATTGTTTAGATCTCTGGACGCATAGGGAGCATAGCTACAAACATTTACCTCCCCTCGTATGATGGACTATTTGTCTTACCAGAAATAAAAAAATATTTTCAAATGAAATCCCATCGATTAGCACAACAGTCCACAAAATTTTGGTTTTATTAAAGAGATGGATTGACATACACCCGGAAAAACCAAGACTAAAAAATAGAAATAGGCTTCCAAATCTTGTGGATATTACAATCGATTGGTTCGATGGTGCAACACTCTCGAATGGATCTTATAGTAGAGTTGGTGGACTGATTAGGCTCACAAACAACACTTACTATTGATGGACCTTCAATTGTGACGTGGGAACCAATACTCAAGCTGAACTATTGGGTGTTTGGGCCACTTTATATTTAGCTTCCAGATTACACATAGAATATCTTTTCTTGGAAACTCTAAAATAATTATTGAGTGATTAAACCACAAGGGTGATCTACAAGCCATCTCTCTTCTGGGTTGGAAGGACAGAATCAGTTTACTTCTTCCCTCCTCTAAAAATTTCATCTTCTTTCATGTCTTCCATCAGCGCAATAAATCTGCAGACCATCTATGAAAGACCATGCTAAAAATAAATAAAAGGACATAATCACTTATAATCTCTGGATAGATGGTCATGAGGGTCCATCACACTACATCACTCTATAATTTTGCTCTTTATGTCAATCTAGACTTATTTTTTCCTGGGTTAGGTTTTACTTGCTAGTTTTATTAGCATCGTCAGTGTAACAAGCTTTCTTTTCATTTATGAACTTTCACCATCTGTTGGTCTTGTAGACCACTATTGGTGAAAGATTCATTGACAATTTCGCTATCTTTTGCCGACTATTGTAAATGTCTCTTGATTAGAGAACATAATTATATTTATAATATAATTGAAAAATTTTTCCATTGGAGAAAAAAGTTGAGTTATTTATTACAAAAGTATCAAATTATTTAATACAAACATATTTATTAGCAAGTAAATTCAAATATGGTATCAAATTATTTATTACAAACACCACAAATTAAACTATAATTTTAAATTATTATATTATTAAAAAATGTGAAAAAAATTATTGTAATAACTAAACAAAGGATTTATTACATAAAAATGTATAAATAAACATTGTCATTTCAAATTATTATATTAAAAAAAGACATTAACACAAAAAAATACTACAAATAACTATACAAATGATTTATTAAATACAACACAATAAATAACATTGTAAATATTAAATTACTTATTACATATAAACAAATTTCAAATTATTACACTAAAAAGACATAAAAATAAGAAATTAAAAACACATCAACACATAATTTTACAGACATTACTATACATAAAAAATAACTTAATATAAACACAAAACAAATAAAATTATAAATATAAAATTATTTATTACATACAAATACATAATATAAATTATACTAATTTCAAATTATTATGTTAGTAAGCAAACAAAAAATTAAATTATGTCACAAACAAATAACACATAATAAATAAATTCAAACATTGTATCAAATTATTTATTACAAATACATTAATAAGTAGATTAAAAAATTATCGGATTATTTATTACAAACACATTTGAGAAGTATCAAATTTACTCATATTTTATGTACATGAAAAAGGATATATATCTTTCATCTACCAAATAGGGTTGACTTGGATTCATGAAGGTAAAGTTGTATTTGAAGTTTGGTTAATAAAAAGGAACATAGTGGTTGGATTCCATATAAACGTTAAATGAATGTATTATATTTAAAGTTTCGATTCCATATAAAAGTTAAATGAATGTAATATATTTAAAGTTTGGTTCAATGAATTTGAAAAAATTAATATCTTGTAGTAGTATGGTGTGGGATCCGGGAGGTCTTTCCCAACCCATTTTAATGTGTGAAATGGGAACAAATGGATTAATTTGAAAACAAGTTAAAAGGCATAAAGAGATTTCATGTGTCTATCAAAAAGATGGTTAGGTGTTTTTCAATGAGAGATTTCTCATTTGGAAAATTGAATTTAAAAGTGACATGGGTGGTTAAAATCATATAATTTAAATATTAGAATTTCTTATTAAATTCGCTAGTAATGATGTTCATTCAAACATTGTTGTAGGAATTACTTAGTGTGTTTTATTGACAATTTTCAAAAAGATAAAGAGGGAATTACTTAATGTTCCATTGACAATTTCCAAAAAGAATAGAGGGAATTACTTAGTGTTCCATTGACAATATCCAAGAAGATTGGAATGGAACACGTGTGGGGCTGTGTATTCCGACTTCACATAAACATTCCTAACTTCCAGAAGTAAAGCCGAAGAACGCTTCATGCTTCTAGAASCTAACGCACTTTTGATTTAATATATTATTTTATTTTATATTTTTTTATCAAGTTATTTTTATATCATAAAAAGTCATTTATCCATTACTAGTTAAGAATAAATAGATGTAAAAATGCTAATGTGAAAATTTAGTAAAAACCAACAAAAAAAAATTATTTGAATTTAGAATTTATTTAATAGAATTTAAAGAAAAAAAAATTATAATTTATTTAGCACAAAGATTTAGGAGAAATGATGCGTAGACTTCTTSATACTTCAAAGATTGAATTTACATGGATTTATGTTAATATGTTTATATATAAAATAATATTTGATATATGTTTTTAAAAAAATGTTTTAGATCTATCTTCTAATTATAATTATAATTATAATTATAATTATAATTATAATTATAATTATATATATATATATATATATATATATATATATATATATATAGCTAAAATACTATTTTTTATTATTTATAAAGGTGAAAATACAATAGGAAATTAGGGACCTGCAAAAAGTGAAACTAGGTCACCACTAGCATATTAATTATAGAAAGTGTATTATTTTAGTCAAAGGAAAATAACATTGATCAATATATTATCAAAATAAAAATAGTTTGTAACAAAAAGGTTAGGTGTCTATCCCATCCTTGAGACGGCTAGTCAATATATGTAGTTAGAAAAAAACCAAGAAGGCCAACCTTATTTAGTCATTAGGAGATGACTAAGTCTTTGTCTCCTTCATGTCCATTTGAACCTTGACCTCTTCATCTGTGGCAGGGCTACAACTTTTTTCAATGGTGATTAAGCAGTCTCGATTTCCTGTCGAGGCTAGACCATCCACTGGAGGCTTGCTTGGACCCAAATAAGAGGATGCCCTCAAAACCTTGAATTTAATCCCATAAGCCAACTGACACATTAATTCAAATTTACCTTGGAATATCTTAATGGTATGTAGGATTTTGGTCTATTCTACCATGCATTTCTCTATTGTCTACGTCACCATGGCCTGACATCCCAATAGAGCTCCATTGTCTTGATGAATTTGGTCTCCCGAGTGTAAGAGTACAAAGGGTCATGCAACCAACCCCTGACTTGTTCCAAAATATCCTTGTTTGAGGTGTGTTTGCATTTGAGTTTCACCATATCTTATACCTGGTTGACCTCCCTTTGAGATTCCTTTAGACAATTTTCCAAAAAACAATTTGCACCTCTCAAGCCTCCATTTCGACTCTGGTGAAAGTGCATGGGATTTTAGCTGGACAATGGAATTTTATCTGTATTTCTTTGATCTGGTTGGTACGGATCTTTTGGAACTTGTGGAGGACTCTAGACTTGAAGGAAACGAAGTGGGTGATATGAACTCAGCCTTTCTCACCCTCATTCAAAAACCGAAAACACCACCACTTTTGATGAATTCCATCCTATAGATCTCTACAACCTATCCTGTTACAAACTTATATCAACCTCTGTTACAAACTTTTATCAAAAATCATTGCTTCTAGACTAAAGCCCTTCCTCTCCCGGTACATATCCTTTGAACAACTTGGTTTCTTAAAAGGTGCGTTGAGTTAGGATGCATCTAAATATCTTCTCTTTGAGCGAGATGCTCCATCACAAGGTGTCAGATCTGAGATTTAGGGTTTCTACAACTGCTCCTGCTAGTAACCCTAGTGACAGTGTCTTGGAAGTTGCTTCTGCTAGTAACACTAATGACAGTTCCTCAGCAAGCTCAATATCCTAGCGGCTATGTTTCCTTCTAGCATTTAGACTGAATGAAGGAGGTGTGGTCCCATAACCTACTAGAATATGAGCTCATTTTACCATTGAAAATCCCCTTGTCACCCAACCACAGGGCGAAGTCACCCTCTGAGCACCCACCTCCAAGCACCTTGACCTTGATAGAGAAAAGAATCCTGGTAGCAATTCAATAACCAAGAGAGGCTAATGCACCAAGCAAGAAGTAAACAAGCTGATCATATAGTCTCACCCAAAAATTGGCGCAGCACCTTCCCGAGGACTTGTGCACAAAACTATTGGACTGTAATGCACAGAAACTGCTCTCTGCAATTCTAAGTGGTGTGTATAATGAGAGACTATTGCCCTGTATTTATAGTAATTCTAGCAGGTTTGCCTAGGCCGACTCCTTCTCGGTACTAATTAATTCATATTAATTATATTTCTGTAGCCGACATCTTGTCTAGGGTTTCCTTCATTTCCTTGCTTCCTTTCGAAACATTATAATCTTGTCAAAGGTCACAATAGAGGTTCATACCTCCTGAAGCTACCATAATATCAACATGTTTCTCTACCAAAAATCTTGCTTGATTTAAAATATTTTTCCAAGGATAAAATTCCAGGCCCTAACGATTGGACAGTGGAATTTTATGTGCATTTCTTTGCTCTGGTTGGTACGGATATTTTGGAACTTGTGGAGGACTCTAGACTCAAAGGAAAGGTAATGGGTGCTATCAACTCATCCTTTCTCACCCTCATTCAAAAAACCTCAAACCCCACCACTTTTGATGAATTTCGTCATATAGATCTCTACAACCTCTGTTACAAACTTATATCAAAAATCATTACTTCTATACTAAAGCCCTTCCTATACCGGTACATATCCTTTGAACAGATTGGTTTCCTAACAGGTCTCCAAACTCTATATGTTATTGGCATTGCCCAAGAGTGCCTCCATAATATCAAATCCAAAAATTCTAAAGCGCTCATTTTAAAATTGGATCTCACTAAGGCTTTCGATTGCATAGACTGGGATTTTCTCAGATTGGTCCTAGTTCAAATTGGCTTCAATAATCAATTGATCAAATGGATTATGAGTTGTGTGGTGAGTGCAAACTTGGCCATTTTGATAAATGGAGAACCATTTTCCTTCTTTCGCAGTGGCAGAGGCTTGCGTCAATGTTTCCCTCTCTCAACTCTGCTCTTTGTTTTGGCCATGGAAGCTTTCACCCTCCTTGTAAATATTGGACAAGTTGATGTAAAAATCTCAATAATAAAAGTTTATGGGACTATTAAGATTCTCTATCTTCTCTTTGCGGATGATGTCCTCATCATGTCCAATGATTCTTTACAAGAATGGTCTGAGATTAAGAAGATCTTAAATCTCTTCTATTGTGCTACAAGTTTGCTTATCAATTGGGATAAATCGACCTTTCATTTTGCAAATATACAACAACATATACTAGATCATCTTAAAGGAATTTTCCCATATAACTTCACTCATATTTCTAGTGGGCTCATGTACCTGGGATATTTTTTAAAAGGAGATTCATACAAGTCGAGGGATTAGAATTCGCTTATTGCAAAATTTGAAAAAAATATCAGCCATTAGTACACGAGGTGGCTCTCCATTGGTGGTCGGTTCACTCTTATAAAAGATGCTCTAGAAGGACAGCCTGCATATTAGATGGCACTCGCAGCCATCCCTACTTCAGTAATTACAAAACTCTGGCGCTTGATTTATCATTTCCTCTGGTCATGTTGCTCAAATCAATCTCAACAACACATTTGCAATTGGAAATCTCTGGCAAAAGCAAAATAGAAAGGTGGTTGGGGACTTCACAATTTATTCCATTTCAACAAAGCGCCCAGCTAATTCTCTTTGGCGAGTGTTGACCTCTCCGGACATCTGGAATTCCATCATTAAAGATAAATATTTGTCACATTTCATTGTCATTAGATGGCTTCATTCTGAACTGGTTACCTCCAGGACACATATTTCTGGAAAAATCTGATTACAGCAAAAGATTGGATCCTGCGTCGGCTCTGTTGGCAGTCGAGGTCGGGCCACTCCATCACTCTAGGTCTCGATCGTATCTTTGGGTTGGGAGAGGCCTCCTTACTCACCCCTCGTATTATTAATCACTTACACTCCAGAAATATCTTTTTCCTATTTCAGCTCTCTGATCGCTCCTTTTCATCCACTCTACCTGACAGATGGATCACCTACAACTCGCTTGATTTCAATCCTGAGATTATTCCAACTTGGAATACCTTTTGCTTGTCATTAACATTATCAGGTATTCACTTAATCGACATGGTTGATCACCTCCTGTGGTCTGGTGGAGATCATTCAGGTAATATCTATGTGTGCAACATTTACTCTGAGATCACGCAATCACTCTGGCCAATAAATTTACAGTGATGGCGAAAAAAAATTGGCGATGGAATATTCCCTCAAAAATCAAATTATTTTTTTGGCTATTGATTGAACAAAAGTTGAATACCTGGGATATTCT
>JASDQU010736177.1:70408-84717 GCA_032191745.1 Picea mariana
AAAAAGAAAATATTTTCAAATAAAATCCCATCGATTAGCACAATAGTCCACAAAATTTTGATTTTATTAAAAAGACGGATTGACATACACCCGACAAAACCAAGACAAAAAAACAAAAAGTCTTCCAAATCTTGTGGATATTACAACCGATGGGTTCAATGGTGCAACACTATCGAATGGATCTCAGAGTGGAGTTGGTGGATTGATTAGGTTCACAAACAACACTTACTATCAATAAACCTTCAATTGTGGCCTAGGAACCAACACTCCAGATGAACTATTTGGCGCCTGGGCGACTTTATATTTAGCTTCTAGATTACACATAAAAGATGTTTGCTTTGAGACTCTTAAATAATTATTGAGTGATTAAACCACATGAGTGATCTACAAGTAATCTCTCTTTGGGTTGGAAGGACAAAATTAATTTCCCTCCCTTAAAAATCCCATCTTCTTTCATATCTTCTATGAGCACAATAAATCTACAGACCAGCTATCAAAGACGACGCTAAAAAAAATAGGCATAATAACTTATCTATGGATAGATGGTCATGAGGGTCCATCACACTACATCACTCTATAATTTTGCTATTTATGTCATTCTAGTCTTTTTTTTTCCTAGGCTAGGTTTTAATGCCAGTGTTATTAGCTTCGTTATTGTAACAGGTTTTCTTTTCATTTATGAACTTTCACTATATGTTGGTCTTGTAGACCGCTGTCAGCAAAAGATTCATTGAGAATTTCGTTATCCTTTGCTGACTATTGTAATCATCTCRAGTGGAGAACATAATTATATTTACAATATAATTGAGAAATTTTTCTATTGGAGAAAAATGTGAGCTATTTATTACAAAAGTATCAAATTATTTATTACAAACAACACAAATTAAASTATACTTTTAAATTATTATATTATTAAAAATGTGCAAAAATTTATTGCAATAACTAAACAAAAGATTTATTACATATAAACTTATAAATAAACATGGTCATTTCAAATTATTACATTAAATAAAAACATTAACACAAAAAATATGACAAATAACTATACAAATGATTTATTAAATACAAAAGATTCATTGAGAATTTCGTTATCCTTTGCTGACTATTGTAATCGTCTCTTGAGTGCAGAACATAATTATATTTACAATATAATTGAGAAAATTTTTTATTGGAGAAAAATGTGAACTATTTATTACAAAAGTATCAAATTATTTATTACAAACAACACAAATTAAACTATACTTTTAAATTATTATATTATTAAAAATGTGCAAAAATTTATTGCAATAACTAAACAAAAGATTTATTACATATAAACGTATAAATAAACATGGTCATTTCAAATTATTACATTAAAAAAAAAACCATTAACACAAAAAATATGACAAATAACTATACAAATGATTTATTAAATACAAACACAATAAATAACATTGTAAATGTTACATTGCTTATTACATATAAACAAATTTCAAATTATTACACTAAAAAAACATAAAAATAGGAAATTAAAAACATATCACATAATTTTACACACCAATAGACACTAAAAATAACTTAATACAAACACAAAATAAATAAAATTACAAATATCAAATTATTTATTGCATACAAATACATAATAAAAATTATACTAATTTCAAAATATTATGTTAGTTAGCAAACAAAAAATCAAATTATGTCACAAACAAATAACACATGTAAATTCAAACATTTTATCAAATTATTTATTACAAATACATCAATAAGTAGATTCAAAGAGTATCAAATTATTTATTACACTTCAAAAACAACCACAATATCAAATTATTTATTGCAAACAATATTTGTTAATAAATGAATTATTTATTACAAACACATTTGTTAGTAAGTGAATTATTTACACTTAAAAAATTGCAAATATCAAATTATTTATTACATACAAATACATAATATAAATTATAATGTAATTTCAAACTATTATGTTAGTAAGTAAATTCAAACAAAAAATCAAATTATTCATCACAAAAACACAACACATAGTAAATAAATTCAATCACTTTATCAAATTATTTATTACAAATAAGAATAGATTCAAAGAGTATCATATTATTTATTACAAACACATTTGTTAGTAAGTAAATTATTTATTATATTTCAAAAACAACTAAATTAAAAAATCAACAAGTAAATTCAAAGAATATTAAATTATTTATTACAAACACATTTCTTGGTAAGTGAATTATTTATTACAAACACATTTGTTGGTAAGTGAATTATTTATTACATTTCAAAAACAATTAAACAAATTCAAAGATAATATCGAACTATTTATCACAAACACATTTGTTAGGAAGTGAATTATTTATTATAGACAACATTTGTTAATAACTGAATTATTTATTACAAACACATTTGTTAGTAAGTGAATTATTTATTACACTTCAAAAATTGAAAATATCAAATTATTTATTACTTACAAATACATAATATAAATTATATTGTAATTTCAAATTATTATTTCAATAAGTAAATTCAAACAAAAAAATTAAATTATTTTTTACAAAAATTCAAACATTATATCCACTTATTTATTACAAATACATCAATAAGTAGATTGAAAGAGTATATCAAATTATTTAATGAGTGAATTATTTATTAAAAAAAAAAACTTAATAAATTTAAAGAGATTATCAAATTATTTATTACAAATAAAATTTGTTAATATATTTATTACAAATACATTTGTTAGTAACTAAATTATTTATTACACTTCAAAAAAAAACATAGAGTTATTTATTACAATCAACCTTTGCTAGTAAGTGAATTATTTATTATACTTTAAAAACAATTTAATATAAATACAAAAATAACTTTAAGGCTGAACTTTTAGGTGCTTGGGCATCTCTTGTCCTGGCAAGACGATACACTGAAGAGTTGTTACAGCTTGGAGACTCAAAACTTGCTATTGACTGGTTAAATGGCCTTGCTGATTTCTAGGTAGCAGTCCTTGAATGCTGGAAAGAGAGAACCAAGGAAGCAGCCCTGTTGTTTAGAAAACTCTCTTTCCAACACATTTTCCAAGAAGAAAACAACGATACGAATTCCCTCTCAAAAATTACTTTGAATCTTCCATTGGGTCAAATCTGCTATACAATTTGGGAGAATGGCATTGAAGGACCAGCAAGCAAGATAAAGCTTTGATTAGTCTTTTACATTCTAAATCTCAAAATCTTTGACCGAGAGGATCATCATTGGGAATTTTGAGTTAAAGTCTCGACAGTCCAAAAAGAACCAAGATTTTCTGCACTCCGCCTAGGTTGAGCAGCCTGCCTTGTGAACGGTCTTTGTAAATTTTTATATCCTTTTAAATATAAAGAGTATTTTTCTCATGGAAAAAAAAATACAAAAATAACTAAGTAAATTCAAAGAAAATGTCAAATTATTTATTACAAACAACATTTGTTAGTAATTGAATTATTTATTACAAACACATGAATAAGTAAATTCAAAGATCAAGTGAATTATTTTTTACACTTCAAAAATAGGCAAATGAATTCAAAGATACTTACCAAATTATTTATTACAAAAACATTACAAACACATCAATAAGTAAATTTAAAGAATATCAAATTATTGCTTACATACACATTTATTAGTAAGTGAATTATTTATTATACTTCAAAAACAAATTAATATCAAACTATTTATTACAAACAACATTTGTTAGTAAATGAATTATTTATTACAAACACATCAATAAGTAAATTCAAAGATAATATCAAATTATTTATTACAAACAACATTTGTAAGTAAATTATTTAAATACATATTATAAATTATATTGTAATTTCAAAACATTATATCTACTTATTTATTACAAGTATATTAATAAGTAGATTAAAAAAGTATATCAAATTATTTATTTATTACAAGTACATCAATAAGTAGATTGAAAGAGTATATCAAATTATTTAATTATTTAATGAGTGAATTATTTATTAAAATTAAAAAAAAAACTTAATAAATTCAAAAACATTACAAACACATCAATAAGTAAATTTAAAGAATATCAAATTATTGCTTAAATACACATTTATTAGTAAGTGAATTATTTATTATACTCCAAAAACAAATGAATATCAAACTTTTTATTACAAACATTTGTTAGTAAATGAATTATTTATTACAGACACATCAATAAGTAAATTCAAAGATAATATCAAATTATTTATTACAAACAACATTTGTAAGTAAATTATTTAAATACATAATATAAATTATATTGTAATTTCAAAACATTATATCTACTTATTTATTACAAGTATATTAATAAGTAGATTGAAAGAGTATATCAAATTATTTATTTATTGCAAGTACATCAATAAGTAGATTGAAAGAGTATATCAAATTATTTAATTATTTAATGAGTGAATTATTTATTAAAATTAAAAAAAAAAAAAAAAAAAACTTAATAAATTCAAAGAGAATATCAAATTATTTATTACAAATAAAATTTGTTAATATATTTATTACAAACATATTTGTTAGTAACTGAATTATTTATTACACTTCAAAAAGAACATCAAGTTATTTATTACAATCAACCTTTGTTAATAAGTAAATTATTTATTATATTTTAAAAACAATTTAATATAAATACAAAAACAATTAAGTCAATTCAAAGAAAATATCAAATTATTTATTACAAACACATCAATAAGTAAATTCAAAGAATATCTGAATATTTAGTTTAAACACATTTATTAACAAGTTAATTATTTTTTACATTTCAAAAATAAGCAAGTGAATTCAAAGAGACTTACCAATTATTTATTACAAAAACATTAATAAGTAAATTTAAACAATATCAAATTATTTATTACAAACACAGATATTAGTAAGTGAATTATTTATTACACTTCAAAAACATCAATAAGTAAATTCAAAGATAATATCAAATTATTTATTACAAACATTTGTTAATAAGTAAATTATTTATCACAATCAACAGTTTTTAGTAATGAATTACTTGTTACACTTTAAAAACCACTAAATAAATTAAAAAAGAAAATCTAATTAATACTTGAATTATTTATTACAAATACATCAATAAGTAAACTCAAAAGTGTATCTGATTATTTATTACAAACACATTTATTGGTGTATGTCAATTATTTATTACACTTTAAAAACAACCAATAAATTCAAAGAAAATATCAAATTATTTATTACAAACAACATTTGTTATTAAGTAAATTATTTATTATAGTTCAAAAACAATTTAATACAAACACACAATTCATTAGAGAAAAATGCACTAAATAAATTATATTATAAATTATTTATTACACTTTTATTAGCAAATATTTATAACAAAACCATCAACTTATTTATTACAAACAATTTTATTAGTAAGTGAATTCAAACATAGTATCAGATTATTTATTACATACAAAAAAATTAAAATTATTCATTACAAACAAAACAAATTAAAATCTAACTTTACATTATTATATTATTAAAAAATATGAAAAAAAAAATCATTGTAAAATATAATTGTATTCATATTTTTACAAATATCACAAAAATAATTTTTAAATTCATCATTGCAATATGAAATATTTAAAAATTTCTTCCCCAACCACAACCAATTTTAAAATTCTCATTTTATTATACAAAACTCTTTACTAAAGACAAATAACTTGTAACTTTAAAATTATCTTCTCATTCTAGCATTATTATAGAATTATTACAAAATTATTAAATCATTATAGAATTATTACACACTATTAACTTGAATTTTAAAACATCACATTTTCATATCTTATTTCTATTGTTTTAACACTATATATAAAGAAATATCATCTCATTACAAACACATGAATAAGTAAATTCAAAGATAATATCAAATTATTTATTACAAACAACATTTGTTAGTAAGTAAATTATTTATTACAATTAGCACTTCTTAGTAATGAATTATTTATTACACTTCAAAAGCCACCAAATAAATTCAAAAAAAAATATCAAATTAATACTTGAATTATTTATTACAAACACATCAATAAATAAACTCAAAAGTGTATCTGATTATTTATTACAAACACATTTGTTGGCACATTTGTTGGTGTAGGTCAATTATTTATTACACTTTAAAAACAACCAAATAATTCAAAAAAAATATCAAATTATTTATTACAAACAACATTTGTTATTAAGTAAATTATTTATTATAATTCAAAAACAATTTAATACAAACACAATTCATTAGAGAAAAATACATTAAATAAATTATATTATAAATTATTTATTACACATTTTTGCTAACAAATACTTATTACAAAACTATCAACTTATTTATTACAAACAATTTTATTAGTAAGTGAATTCAAACATAATATCAGATTATTTATTACAAATGAAAAAAATAAAATTATTCATTACAATCAAAACAAATTAAAATCTAATTTTAAATTATTAAAAAAAGCGAGAAAAAAAAAATCATTGTCAAATATAGTTGTATTTGTATTTTTACAAATATCACATAATTTTAAATTCATCATTGCATTATCAAATATTTAAAAATTTCTTCCCCAAACATAACCAATTTTAAAATTCTCATTTTATTGTTCAAAAACTGTTTCAAAACATAAATAACTTGTAACTTTAAAATTATCTTCTCATTCTCAAATATTATAGAATTATTACAAAATTATTATTACACAAAAATAACTTGATTTAAAAACATCACATTTTATATATATATCATTCTCCCATCCTCAAATTATTAAAACATTTCTACCAAAAATAATAATTTTCAAAATTCTTAACCCATCATATTATTGGTAAAAAAAACACTACTATTCTCAAATTATTACAAAAGAAATTTCAAACATCAATATATCAATTATTTCAATTTCAAATTATTAAAAAACATTAAAATGCTTTAAAAAATCATTTCAAACATTAATAAATAATCAATTATTTCATTTTCAAATTATTGAAAATAAATAAATAAATATTCAAAATACCATTCTACAATTTTCAAATTATTAAAAAAATTATTTCAAACATAAATACATAATCAATTATTCCATTTTCAAATTATTAAAAAACACAACTTTAAGATCAAAAAATCACTCTCCTATTCTCAAATTATTACCAAAATTTTCTTAAACATAAATACATCAATTATTCATCAAATTATTAAAAAAAAAAAAATTAATTCTTTCAAACATAAATAAATTATCAATTATTTCATTTTCAAACTATTAAAAATAAATAAATAAATTTCAAAAAATCATTATGCTATTCCCAAATTATCAAAAAACATTACTAAAAAGATTCTTAAAAAAATTATTTCAAACATATATAAATCATCAATTATTTCATTTTCAAATTATTAAAAAAAATAACTTACTTTTAAATTCATAGATCATCCCATTTCTCAAAATCATCTTCTCAAATTATTTTAAAAAAAATACTTCCAAATATAAACAACTTTTAAATTACAGAATTTTATCAAGCACATAAATAATCTTAATATTACCATCTAAAAAATTACAGAATTTTATCAAACATATAAATAATCTTAATATTACCATCCATATAAAATATGTTGTTAAATTTCTAAAACATCACAAAAATGACTATTATTATTTTTTAATTTAAATTAAATTATCATTACATCACCATATTATATCAAAATATTTTCATTGCCATGTCTATATTATTTTTTAATTTAAATTATTATTACATCACCATATTAAATCACAATATTTTCATTGCAATACCTATATTATTTTTTAATTTAAATTGYAGAATTTTATCAAACACATAAATAATCTTAATATTACCATATAAAAAATTACAGAATTTTATCAAACATATAAATAATCTTAATATTACCATCCATGTAAAATATGTCGTTAAATTTCTAAAGCATCATAAAAATGACTATTATTAATTTTTAATTTAAATTATCATTACATCACCATATTATATCACAATATTTTCATTGCCATGTCTATATTATTTTTTAATTTAAATTATTATTACATCACCATATTATATCACAATATTTTCATTGCAATACCCATATTATTTTTTAATTTAAATTGTTGTTACATCACCATATTATGAAAAATATATATAAATATTCAAATACATATATTATTAAACCATCACCATATTATATCACAATATGTCATTGCAATGCCTATATTTTTTAATTTAAATTGTTATTACATCATAAATATATATATATATATATATATATATATATATTATTAAACCATCAAAACAGATCATTACATCACTTTATTATAAAAAATGTGCAACCCATAATTCCATCACATAACATAAAATAAATAAAAACTAAAATATAGTGACACAGAAAAATACTCAAAAAAAAACAGTTCAAATATATAACCTTGGCCATGGTATTCTTCAAGACCTTGGGAAGGGGGTCAACCTCTTCCAAAAAAATAAAATATTTTTATTAATGTATATTTTTTTGGTGTACATGGAAAAGGTATATGTATTTTTAATTGACAAAAAAATATATAAAGATTACTAAGCTTTGTACCTTGATACTGAATATCAAGAAATATATCCTAAATGGGTTTCATCCAATTATCTTGAATAGAATATATCATGTGTTGTTTTCCTGTTACACAAAAAATAAAATATATCTTGAATAAAATATATCATGTGCTGTTTTCCTATTACACAAAGAATAAAGTTAAATAAAGTTAAATTGTACATGACAATAACAAACAATGTTTATATTATTATACAGAAAGGAAAATTAAAAGTGGTGCATAGTTATTGTTAATTTAAAATCTGAAACCCTAACTGAAGACTCATTTAAAATCTGAAACCCTAAAACTAAGGAACTACAAATAATGTTTATATTATTATACATGAAGGAAAATTGAAAGTAAAATCTGAAACTCTAAAACTGAAAAACTGTAAATAACAGGGGATACCTGCCTTTCTCTCTATCTGGGCTGCCATACATATAACCTTGGTCATGGTATTCTTCAAGACCTTGGGAAGGGGGTCAATCTCTTCCAAAAAAAAATAAAATTATTGATGTATATTTTTTTGCTGTACATGGAAAAGGTATATGTATTGACAAAAAAATATATAAAAATTACTCAACTTTGTACCTTGATACTGAATATCAAGAAATATATCCTAAATGGATTTCATCCAATTATCTTGAATAGAATATATCATGTGTTGTTTTCCTGTTACACAAAAAATAAAATATATCTTGAATAGAATATGTGTTGTTTTCCTATTACACAAAGAATAAAGTTAAATTGTACATAACAATAACAAACAATGTTTATATTATTATACGGTAAGGAAAATTAAAAGTGGTGCATAGTTATTGTTAATTTAAAATCTGAAACCCTAACTGAAGACAGTTATTTAAAATCTGAAACCCTAAAACTAAGGAACTACAAATAATGTTTATATTATTATACACGAAGGAAAATTGAAAGTAAAATCTGAAACTCTAAAACTGAAAAACTGTAAATAACAGGGGATACCTGCCATGCATATAACCTTGGTCATGGTATCCTTCAAGACCTTGGGAAGGGGATCAACCTCTTACAAAAAAAAAAATTTATTGATGTATATTTTTTTGCTGTACATGGAAAAGGTATATGGATTTTTAATTGACAAAAAAAATATAAAAATTACTCAGCTTTGTACCTTGACACTGAATATCAAGAAATATATCCTAAATAAATTTCATCCAATTATCTTGAATAGAATATATCATGTGTTGTTTTCCTGTTACATAAAAAAATAAAATATATCTTGAATAGAATATATCATGTGTTGTTTTCCTGTTACACAAAGAATAAAGTCAAATTGTACATAACAATAACAAATAATGTTTATATTATTATACAAGAAGGAAAATTAAAAATGATGCATTTAAAATCTGAAACCCTAACTGAAGACTCATAGTTATTTAAAATCTGAAACCCTAAAACTAAAGAACTAAAAATAATGTTTATATTATTGTATACAGGAAGGAAAGAACTACAAATAATGTTTATATTATTATATACAGAAAGGAAAATTGAAGGCAAAATTTGAAACTCAAACTAAAAAACTGTAAATAACAGGATACCTGCCTTTCTCTCTATGTGCGCTGCCATGCATATGTGGCCTTCCGCATTCAGATAGTGATTTGGCATTCTTGTCTCTATCTGCCAGATATCAGAAAACTAAAACAAAGCAAATAAACAACAAATTGCAAACAAATAAAACTATGTTTTAGCAATACAATATATTTGCTCCTTGTCCTCAAATTGATTGATCCCCAGCAACAAAAACCCTCACTCCATCGACATCCTTTCTCTTTTATGCACACATCGCCTTCCTTCTCGGCCCCATAAACCAAACCAATGGAGAAACTTCTCTTTTATGCACACATCGCCTTCCTTCTCGGCCTCCATAAACCAAAAAAATGGACATAAAAAAGAAAATGAATCACAAACCAAATCAAAACCAGAAAAACAAAAAACTAAAAAAACAAAAAGCAAAAAAGAAAAAGAAAAACCAAACCAACAAAAATAAAAATAAACGCATGGCCATGCATGACTCCAATTTTCAAAACCAATATTCAACCTCAACCCCAATTTGCCCAGCACTCTTCTTCTCACTTCTCCATCCGCAAATATTCTCTTCTACACTCATCCAGGCTGCTCTGCCGTCTCTCCATCCAAGCTGCTCTGCCGTCTCAATACATATATATACAGGCTGCTCTGCCGTCTCTCTATCCAAGCTGCTCTGCTGTCTCTCTATCCAGGCTGCTCTGCCGTTTCAATACATACATATCCAGGCTGCTCTGCCGTCTCAATACATATATATCCAGGCTGCTTTGCCGTCTCTCTATCCAGGCTGCTTTGCCGTTCAATTCCAGGCTACTCTGCCGTCTCTGTTCAAAACAACAACAACAAATGTTAATGCTGATCCGCGGTCTCTTCCACCGCCCCATCAAGAAGAAGTAAATAGGGTGAAGAGGAACTCTGAGAGAAACAGGCAGGAAATAGTGAAATAAAGAAAAGAGAACTTTGATCAATTTGAAATAGGAATTTTCCGCATACAAAACTGCCATTAATCTCCTCCTTAGCTTCTGGTGCTGTTGAATCCGCGGTCTCTCCCAACAAGAACCCCAACAAGAATAAGTAAATAGGGTGTTCACTTCATTTATTTACTTCTTGATTCCGCGGTACGCTCCCATCTGCCATATCCGTTGCACGCTCCCATGTCCGTTGGCACGCTCCCCAATATAACAAATAAACAGGTTTTCACTTCGTTAATTTAATTTTTGATTCCGTGGCACGCTCCCATGTGCGTTGGCACGCTCCCCACAAAAGCTTGCTTCCTTAGCACGCTTTCCTCCCACTCCCTCCATCTTCGTTGAACGCTTCCTAAAGAGCTGAAAAAACATCGACTCCTCCACCTCCGTTAACACTCTTACCCATGCGCTGACAATGTTAACACACTTACCAATGAACTGACAAAAACTAGCCTCGGGGTTAACAAAAAGCTTGTAAAGATTTATTTCGGTCGATGATAAAGATTTATTTTGGTGGATGATGGTGGATGATAAGCATAGGGGTTAACAAAAGCATGTAAAGAATTGGGAAAAAGCCTTCCTCCCCGAGTCCCCACTCTTTCCATCTCAGATAGAACACTTGCCAAATAACTGAAAAAACTTCGACTCCTTCCGCCTCCGTTAACACGCTTATCAATGCACTGATAAAAGCTATTTTTGTTAACATGTTTACCAATGAACTGACAAAAGAAAAAGCTGTTCTCAAATCTAACAAAAAACTTGTAAAGAGTTATTTGGGTGGAAGGGGTCTATCGCAATCTATTCTTACAACTTCTTCTAAGAAAGAGTGAAACAACAATCTGTATCAATGTCCGTTCCGTAGACTACTTAACCAAAAAAGTTAAACACATAATCACTTGTATCTTTAGCAATTAAGATCTTCAACCAAGCCCGCATAAACAAAACCTTATAATCTACTACTTCGTCCAATGCAAATCTTTCTTGGTAACAAATTTCATTATCTGAAATGTCGTGCAAATATATGAAGACCCTCCTTACAACAATCCAATGTTTCTCTATTCTTACAACTTCTTCTAAGAAAGAGTGAAACAACGATCTGTCTCAATACTTGTTCCATAGACTACTTAACCAAAAAAGTTAAACACATAATCACTTGTATCTTTAGCAATTAAGATCTCCAATCGAGCCCACATCAACAAAACCTTATAATCTACTACTTCGTCCAATGCAAATCTTTCTTGGTAACAAATTTCATTATCTGAAATGTCATGCAAATATATATAGACCCTCTTTACAATAATCCAATGTTTCTTTCCTGAATTTGACATGCATCTACTCAAAACTTCCATTGCATGGGCAATCTTTACACTGGTACAAACCATGGAATGTGTTATACTTCCAACAACATTTGCATAAGGAGCATGGGACATGCCCTCTACTTGCTCTTACTCTTGGGACACTTTTATGTGGATAACTTTGAGCTCACAAGAATAGGAATATTGACATGTTTACATTTTTGCATTTTAAATCTCTGTAATATCTTCTCAACATACTTCCTCCAATTCAACCATGTTTCTGGTTTAAAATTCATTTTTAATTTCCATGCCCAAAATTAAAATTTACAACACTAATATCCTTCATATGAAATTGAGATGATAGTTGAGATTTAATATCCTTGATGATTTCCTTAAATTTGTTTTCAACTAACAACATATCATCAACATATAATTCCATAAAAACATTGTGTTGGGATGCAAATTCTACCTCCATGAAAATAATACAACCACATATCCAACATTCCTTATTTGGAAGACTATATTTCTCCTACTACGATCAATTAGAAAGGATATTCCATGAACCAACTTTCATTAGGAACTTTCTATGTCTTGTATTTCTTCCACATTATCCACAAAGCCATCAAGGTCACTATAAGGGTTCAAAACTTTTGTAACTTTCTACAAGAAAAGCCAATTATAATAGGCTTTGGACTTTTTAACTTACCATCACTGAGTCAACCGCCTATGGATTTACCAATAGAGGTACGAACAATCCCTATGAAGCTCTTCTCAATTGGTGGAGACAACAATTGTTGGTATACCAACCCTGTCAAATAGAATGGGATGAGACTTTCTAGGGTTAATGTTGTATGCTTTGCATTAAGACCTTTTGAGGAACATTGTTCTTATTTTAATGCACTATTTGGGTCCACCCACCTTTAATAGCTTATTGTCCTTTGAATCTATTTGTGTTTAATGAGATTGAGTGGTTGGGGTAGCCAAGGAGTCAGACTAGCCCATCAATAGAAAATCACAAATGTAATCATCTAGGATTTGATAAGAGAAATAGGCATTTGACAAGTTAATATACCTACCAGGTTGTCTTTTCTTTTTGTCTCTAACCCTTATGAGGAAAAATTTTGTTACGTCCATGGACAAGTTAACTTTGACACAAACCCTATGTTGAAGCCTAATGTAAATAACTAGTCAAAGCTCATGGCATATAAATCCACCAATAGGGGCCAAGATTTTCTATAAAAAATGGCATAGTTGCATTAGGAGGCCAATAATATAAACCCAAACTAGGAAGGAGATTTGGGTTGCTTCATCAACAAAAAACCATTCACTTGGACATGGAAAAAATACCACTAATGTACTTTTTATAGAACCATGAGATGCACTAGATGAAATAAAAAACACAAGCCTTTTCAAAAAACTAGAATATATAAAATCCTTTAGTCAAGTTGTAGGTATGGATACACTTCCATCCATGTGGCTTCCAAGCCTCTCTAACCTTCCTCCTAATCACAATTTCATCCAAGACACAACCCACAAAATAACCCAAAAGAGTTTTCTTCCCAAAATTAATTGCATACTTTGTCATATTTAAATATGTAGATATCAAAATGGATCTCATCGATTTTAATACTACCTTGCAGTACACCTTATGTATAAACTTCCTTGTGACATCACTGCTTCCAAGTCTTCATTCTCAGTTATAAAAATAATGATGGAATTATTAGGCTTGGGGTGTCCATTTATATTGACCCCAAAAGCCTTTATGCTAACATTGTAGGAAACCAATTAGAGATACCTACACCAAATTAATTGTGAGAAGACTAAGATTAAACTTGTCATGGATTCAAGATTTTATGCAATCTTTAGAGCATCACGTGAACCCTAACTCTCCTTTGAGTTTTATTTATATTTAGTTCTTAAAA
>JASDQU010736177.1:84817-96525 GCA_032191745.1 Picea mariana
CCATGTTCAATGCATTACCTGATGTCTCACCTGTGCTTTTCCGTCGCATTTCCTCACTAAGGATAACACCAACAACATCATCAAATTTTAAAGTATTTGAACCGGAGACAGAGTTACTTACAGCCATGACCAAGCCATTCCAGCTTTCTGGAAATGAGCACAAGATTAGAAGAGCCCTAACCTCATCATCAAAGTCCACTTTTATAGAACTTAGTTGATTAGTAACCGTATTAAATTCATTTAAATGATATGGAACAGACCCACCTTCCGACATCTTCATATTAAATAATCTCTTCATTAGAAATACCTTATTAGACACCGAGGGTTTTTCATACAATTTGGTCAACGCGTCCATCAAACCCTTCGTTGTCTTTTCTTTCGAGATATTGAAAGCCACTGACGCTGCCAGGCTCAGTCGTATCATTCCTAGAGCCTTTCTGTCAAGAATCTCCCATTCTTCGTCCTTCATGGCCATCGACTTCTTTGTTACTCCGCTCAATGGTAGGAATAGATCCTTCTCATATAAATAATCTTCCATCTACATCTTCCATAATTGGTAGTTTTGGCCGTTAAATTTCTCAACCCTAAACTTTCCATCTTCCGACATTGCTCTCACTCGAACCAGGAACCTTCTTTTCCTGTGAGTTACCTTACGCTCTGATACCAGTTGTTAGAAAAACAGGACCGTGGAGCAATAAAATAAAACAAATGCAGAAAAAAAACACAGAAGATACACAATACAAGAGAGACACAGATTTATGTGGTTCACCCAATGTGGGCTACATCCACCAGAGAAATTGCCAGGTCCTTTCTTTATTATTATCCAACAAAATGAAGGGATACAACCTACAACAAAACCCGTTGTATCTTCCTCTTCTTTCTCTCACAGTCTTCTTTCTCAGAATACAATACTCACCAACATACATACCTGCAATACATTTCTCTCATAAAAGAGGGTTGCCTTCTAGGGAAAAAAACCCTAACATAATCTCTATCGTTAGATCTGCAACCTTATAATGAACGGTCCAGATTTACAATGAAATTATAATATACTTTTACAAGGCAATTTTTTCTTCGGGGGCTTTTCCCCCAAACCCCTGCTGGGGGCCCACTTGCCCCCAGACCCTCCAGATCCCGCAGAGGAGGTACCCCCCCTCTACACTCCCCCGCATGGAAGAGTGTACATACTTCTGGGGTGTAAATACTTCATGGGGTATAAACACGGCTGAAATTAAAAGACCTCTAAATCAGGAAGATAATCAGGCTCCACAACCAACAGACATAAAAGGTGAATCAAGTAATAGAAGGCATACTGAGGATGTATGTGATGGACAAACCATCGAAATGAGAAGAGTACCTACATTTGGTAGAATTTGCCTACAACAATGGGTATCAAGAATCTTTGAAGATGAGCCCATTTGAAGAACATTATGGAAAAAAGTGAAATACTCCATTAAGCTGGGATAATCCAGGTGATAGGGTTGTAGTTGGGCCAGAGTTGCTCAAGGAAATGGAAGAACAAATGCTAAAAATTAAGCAGAATTTGAAAGCTGCCCAAGACAGGAAGAAAAGTCATGTTGATAAAAACATATACCACAGAGAGTTTAAAGTGGGTGGTCATGTTTTCTTGAAAGTCAAAGCCAATAGAAGTTCCCTGAAGCTGGGAAACTGCRCAAATTTGGTAGCTAGATTTTGTGGGCCATTTGAAATCCTAGAAAGGATTGGGCCAATTGCATATATGCTTGCATTACCTGCATCCATGACTGTACATAATGTGTTTCATGTTTCATTGCTTAAGAAATATATACCTGRTGATAATCATGTAATTTATTGGAATGTGATTCAGGTGGAGCAAGAACGTGTCCTGCAAGTGCATCATGTGAGCATATTGGACCGAAAAAGTAAACAACTCCGGAATAGAGCCATAGGGCTTGCAAAGGTCCAGTGGACCTGGTATGGTCTTGAGGACGCGACTTGGGAACATGAAGATGCTATGTGGGCAGAATACCCACATATTTTTGAAGATTTTGAAAATCTTGTTAATGTTGAGTAAAAGTTGCACTGAGGACAGTGCAAAAATAAGGGAAGGGGATTGTAATATCCCCAAGGACGAGCCCTGTTGTAATCATGTTTATGAATTGTAAATCATTTTTGTAGGCTAGTGAGCCGAGTATTGATAAGTTGGTGGACTTATGTGTTTATTAGGCGGGAGAACCTAAGTGTTAAAGGCTAGGAGTCTGTTTTTGTATATGTAATATGTAGAACATTAATAAATATTAAACATTGATGTGTACAGACCGACCACGAAGAAAAAGTGATGGGGGACTAAGATTCCACAAGGTGGGTAAGGGAAAGGCGGTTGAAAGGTTGGAAAGAGGAGGTAATCTTAGGGGCTTAATTCCTTGACAATAATATTTTTTTATTATTCCAAAGCTGTGTGACAACATATTTTTTTATCCTAAGTTCTTGGAAAAGGGAACACGTACTCGATGTAGTGCATGTAGATTCATGGGAAACATGTGTCGGCCGAGGCACATGCAATTTAACCCAGGAATTGAGCTGTGATGGGGTTTTTTCCTCCATTCTTCCATCCACTGTTTGAACCGTGTTACCTCTACGTCTAATCTCTACATGCATACTTCATGCAACTCTGAAACCCAAAACTATGAGACCTTTGTGAAGTCGACCAGTGTATTCTCTGTGAATCTTGTGGATCATTCTATGTCTTCAGAGGAACCCGACACCTGAGTAATCACCTTAGGTGTGTGGTTTTTTAGCGTGGGTTGTTGTTTCCTGCGGTGCCATGCCCATCTGTTGTGGCTACTATCATCCATGTGTGAATGAGTGTTGAACCATTGTTGTTGTCCTCACCTGGCTAGAGACGAATCGAGGAGTGTGTTGAAGAAGCGAGTTGTCAGACCCATGGTAGAAGAGGCATGTTGTCAAGCCTATGAGCAACTCTCTCTAGGTGAGAGAGTCTGCTGGGAAGTGGTTTTCTCCCAGAGAGAGTCTAGCACTAGCTATGGAGCTCTGAGAATTTCTGATCTGGCATGTTGTTGAGACCCAGAGAGGGAGGTGAATCACCGATGGATTGTTCTTGTGAAGGTGTATACTCCCGGGTGGAACATGCATGTGGGGAATGAGAGTCCATGAGTAGTGGGCGTAAGAAGGCTCCTGGAGAGAATCCTTCTAGTTTCTCTATGCAGTTTTCCTATAACCTCAGCCTATTTTAGGATTCCCTTGCCCTGTGTGGATCTTGGTCCCAGCTCGAGGGTTATCCACTACTGAGCATGATGAGCAGCATGGTCTAAGGCTAGGAGGTTCATGTAATGTTTTCATGTAGTTGGTGGAGTTACTACAGTTTCAAAGATAAGTATCATTATCTGTTTAATTTCAATTAAAATGCATGTATGTGATGCTTGCAATATTATCAAGTATTCTGTTGCAATCATGAATTACTGTTAATTTCATTATTTATGTATGTTAGCAGTAATCTTGTGATTACTCTATATTCTTTAGTTAAATGTGTTAATTTGATTTAATGCATGTTATATATTTACGTATAAGAATTTTTCCACGTAGTAGCATTGCCCGACAGTGGGGTTGATGGTCGGGGACGTTACACGTAGTTTGGCACCAATCGGGGCAATAAAGGCATCGTACTCAAGGATATCAACAATAATGCAACAAGGTTCACCAAAAATCTCATGGCTTGAAAACTACTAAGGAAATGTTGAAAACAAGAAGCGCTAGTAGGCGTTATTGCAGTAGTTGTGAAGTGCACGAAAGGAGTAATGTTAAGTTGGGAACCATACCTATTGAACTAGTTTTTGATAGACTATAGAGACGCACAGGACAATGGAACTGAGTTCCATTACTCCTGACTGATCATTTTGATAGCATTGACAAAATGGAAGGAGCCAAAATTCTAATCATTCTTGGATAGGATGGGGAAATGGTATGCAGCCAGATATGAGTCCCATTGGCAGGCCAAGGATAATAAGACGCAATAAGCAAACAACACAGTTTTTGTAATGTTGTTGAAAGAGATACAACAATGCACAACGAATATATGGAGCATACATGTGGAGGTGATCCAGGAGACCGAAGGGATATCCAAGTTCAAGGAATCCCAACACCACACGTGGATATAATTTGCAAGGGATCCAAAGAAGGTATGGCTATAAATGCAATTTTGTGTCACCAAAGAATAAGTAGACTCGATAGTTAAAGACTGTCCTACACAGTGGCAGATGATAGTATCAAAACCAAAAATAAGGCCAATCACAGTGTAATCCTCTAGGCCTAAGGACAAGGCTGAAGCAGGCTCTTCAGCGAGAAGAAAAAACACGACAGATAATACTAGAACGGCTACAGCACGGAATCAACAAACTGGGAGAAAAACAGTATTGAAACGACCAAGGAGGACAACAACAACAACAACAACACAGATAGGCATGCATCCATAGACCGGAAAGAAGGATACTCCACAGGTTGGAGAAGAGAGGGTCTAGGGTACGTCAAGTAGGGTGCAACCCTCATAGACAATAAGGAAACCACCACAAGAAAAAGAGGCACACAAGAAAAGGAAGTATAACATAGAAGACCTAGTCATCACCCTAACAAAGGATGATGCAGAGCTAGTTGCATACAATTTCCAAGATAAAGGGGGAAGAAGTGGTCCGCATTGTAGAGGTGCAATGCAAAGAGATCATGGCCAAGATCATAGAAGTCCATGAGAATATCCAACAATTACATATCCGGGTAGGACCACACGCCACAATGCAACAATAGGAAAATAAACAGTGACCCCCTGCACAAAACGAAGAAGAAGAGACAATACAGTTGGTAGTCTAAGGCAAGGATAATTTTACAGCCATGCGCAAAATGATGATAATGGATTAGGAGACTGCACATAAATCCATGGGGGACGTGGAGCAATTTTAAGTCATCATCACACAAATACCCACCAAAGAACTATATAGACTCTAGGCCAGCGTGATGTAAGAGGTGCAATCTAGGGCCTACGCGGATGTAACCAACTTGGAGGTGGGAAGAGGAGTCACTAAAATGCTACAAATCACATGTGACCAACTAACTTCGGAGAAAGAAGAGGAGAAAGGATGCGTAGATAAACTGGAAAAGGGATTAACAATGGTTTATGATCGCATCCCAGACAGTGCGCAAGTACCTAAGAGGAGTTCAGAGGAGAATATTAACATGATCTCACAAACAATTGACATATATAAGCAGGAAATTGAGGAACTCGAATAAAGGTTTAATCCTACGACTCCTCCCAAAGTCCAAGAACAGAGAGAACAACAATATGCACTCCAGATAGTTGAGATGAAAAAACAAACAAGGGGAGTATAAGAGTTTCTCGACAGAGCCGCACAAATATGAACTGTTATAGAAGAAGACAAGGTCCAACAGTGGGACCAAGAAGAGGATACAATCACCACTTCCATCTAAGAGCTAAATTAAAGGTAGAAAAAAATGAGCATCACAGAGTGCTTGAAGGGCACTCAAGACATGAAGAAGTTGTAGATAGAGTTGAAAACCACACAGACAAAGAAGCAAGAAAGACAAGATGAATTGGAACCCCTCCAAGAACAAGCAACATAGATGATTGTGTAGTTGGAGGAAGAGAAGAAAAGTATGGAACATGCACACACAAAGGGCACAACATTGATGTAGGAGGAGATAAAAACGCAGTCAATGTAGGCGCTAACAGGAAAAGTTGTGCAAGTCAAGGCAAAAGAAAGGGAACTAGAAGAAAAGTTCCATGGTTTGGACACAACAGTACAAGGAGCCCCATTGCCTGAGTAGCTCAAGACAAGACACATGTCAGTGTTGGGGGCCTATTGGGTGCATTTCTATTTTGAGGAAAGACCTAATTTTGGAGCATGTGCAACAACTAGCAAGAAGGAAACATGTAGAAAAAGAAGGAAAAGAAACATGCAAGAGGAAAATCCATGTGCAAGGAGGAAGACAAGCCTAACCATATTAGGGTTAGAGTTTTTGACAAAGGTTGTAATGACTATTAGCCTGTAAAATAGTATAAATAAGAACCTAGGAGGTCTAGGTTGGGGTTGAGTTGTTGTTCGGTTAAGTAGTAGAAACAATTTGTTGATAGTTGTGGTTGAACGTTGTTGAGTTGTAGAAGAGTTGAGTAATGTAGATTTTGAGGGCTAGATAATAGGTTGGGGATCCTGGTGGGATCTAGTCCACCTCACAAAGGTTCCTTAACCTCAACAGGATTGTATGAGTGAATATGTAATGTGCGCAGTGCTAGATTCTGCAGCAGACTAAATAAAAGAGAAGAGAAGCCAAATCTTTGTGGACGTAGCCCAAGAGGGGGTGAACCACAGTAAAACATGTGTTCTATGTGATGTTTTATTGAATTCTTACTTCTTGTTAATGGTTACCTTATGAATGAATGATTAACTAGATGTATTATAATGCATGCATGAGCCTAAAGATGAATGAATCCTAGAAATACTTGAATGAATAACAATATTAATGCATGAAAAAGATAAAATACACTCCCAGATCCCCACTCATTCCTAGACTGCAAACACTTAGGTATTGCAGTCACCCATGGAGCTATCTTGGGTGAGACCATGATGTGCGCTTTGCGCGCAACGTTGCCTTCTAGTTTACCAAGAGGGTTGATAGTTTTAGAGGGTTTTGTTGGAAACATGTTCATATTTGAACCTGGGTTAACCCAAGAAGAGGAAAAAAGTCATAGATCTAAGTCAACAGTGAGAAATACTAGAAAAATCATTTTTTTTTAATCAAAAAGGAGTTTGTTTATAATACGATATGAAATGGAAGATGGAACTTCTATCTCTACSAAGGAGTGAGGAGAAAATAAAAATCAATACAATCCACTCAATAAGCATGCTTGGTAGATGTTACATTTTTTAATAAATGAGGAATTGGTTCATAACAATGTACACCAGAAGTAGCTTGCTTTCGTAACAATGTACAAAATGTACACTCAAGATTCCCCAAAAACTTGTACATTAGAAGTTTAGTTGTGTATTTGTAGTTGTGCTTTATCCCTATACATATTGTTTATTAGGTAATTGGGTTATTTTTTGTATTGGTTAATGAGACTAGCATTCCCACAGATATCTATAGTATCAGTAACAGATTTTTCAATTCTAGTACTTGATTGATCTTGTTTTTCTCCGACCTTTTGCATGTTATGCTTTCTTATATAAGTCTGAAATAGGTGGTGTTAGCCTTGAGAAGTATGCCTTGTGTTGGATGTGGATTAGTAAGAGAATTTATTTGGCAACATAGCCTATTATATTCATAATTTATAATTGAATTAGGGGAATCCATAAAGAATCCTTAAACTAAAATAAATTCTCTGTTATTGAACTTGAAGTTKGCATAAAGTTTTTCTYTTGTWTTYCTCCTTGTATTCACCCAATTTTGTTTGTTGGTGTCATTTCAACTACCTTCTCACTAAGTTTCATTATAGGTGTTGTTTCCTATGTGTTGTTATGGTGATGTTGTGTAGGTGAGATTGTTGAGATGAATGCCTCTACCACGTTTTAAGGAAATAGTCGGTTGTTTTGTTGTTGTAATATATTTTCATTTGTTTTGAGTATTGTACTGTTATGACTTTATTTCAAAATGCCTATTTTTTTTTATCAAAATTTCTTTTTTTATTTTTGTTCAGCTCCTTCGAATCATAAAGAATGGTACAGAAGTGGGAATTTTCCATTGAAGTGTCTTGTTACTTGAACTATGGTCAAGTGGTTATTACATATGTCCTTCACAATAAAACACTAAATCATGTTATGCAAAGTTGGAGATAAGTTTATGGAAGGACTACCAATAATGAAGCATACTATATTTCCCTTGTTGAAGGGATTAAAACAATGAAAAAAAATAGTGCCAATGATATTGTTGTCTTCACCAACTTGGAACTTATATGCAACCAACTAAGAGGAATTTATCAAGTTCAAAAAGACAATCTAAAACTTCTTCATAGAGAATAAAGAATTTTTGTTTCTCAATTCGACTCTTTTACAATAAATTATCATGTGGATACCAAAAGGATGTCCATTGATATAGTATCTAGAGCAATGTCAACTATAGTTGGGGGTGTCGAAAATGACTTGGTATCGACATCTACTCCAACAAGAGTCATTCATGGACATCGATATAGATCCCCAATGTCTAGATTTTTTCTTGTTATGATTGTTTTTGTGTCTTTCATGGCATGGTCGGTTCACTAATGGATAATGCAGAAATTTACTAGTACATATCGTCGAGAAGATACTTAAATGAAATCAACTTCAATATATTCACATGCTTTGGCTTGAGTACATGTCTAGTTTTTTAAATTATTATTTTTTTATTGATGAAAGTATTGTATGTGTTTTCATTTATTGTACCTCTTATGATATTTAGGGTAGTTAGAAGACAATTGCACCTTTTATTAAGATAATCATTCATAATCTATGAGTGAATTTACTTGGTTTAGTTTTCTCACTTCTAACATAGAAATTACAAGGGCAGAGGTTATCTCATGGCATAGGTGAGGATCTGTAAGTAAAAGGATGATACTATGATGACTCCTGCCACTTAAGATTATATGCACAGGATTTAACCTTAAGTACCACTATTTTTTGTATAGTCATACCTGTTAACACATAAAATTGATCATGTAAAGGAGGATTTATGGTTTTCAGATCCATTATTTATCCATATCTACCGCTATTATGTCATACCATCAACTAACATCGTTCTCGGAGTATGAAATCTATAGTTGAGTTAGTGTTGTGAACTAGTTAAGGAAAAGGGTTGTCGGTTGGACAGGTTGCAAGAATCCTGGTGCACATTCAAAATTTTGGAGGTCAGGAAGGGTTTGGCTACTTGATTTTACTTTGGCGCTATGAACTGGCTCAGGTGCTACGAATTTAGACAGGTGCTATGAAATGCGCTACAGAATGTGTTGCGGAAACTCTGTTCTAAAACTGTTGAACTGCTATTTTTGCCCAGCTGACTTCTAGGAGAATTTCTGGGTGAACCAAGATGAATTTTCAAAATCCAAAGGAGGTTATTTTCAAGCATGGACCCATGAACATTAAGTTCTTTCATTTTTCACATAGGTGTCATGGATTTGGAGATTTGAAAGAATCTTTGAGCCCTATGTTTTTAGTTTTCATGATTTCTTGTTTGAAACATGTTTTTGCGACACGTATTTCGTCCAGCTGGAGATGAATTTCAAAACACCAAGAGATTTTTTTCTTTAGAATGAGCTTATCTAAAAAAACTGTTTTTAGATTTTACACAGCTATTAAATTTTGATAATTAAGGTTGTGCCCATGTGGCCTCGAGCTATAAGCTCCACACGCATATCTGTATAGACTAGCCCCTAGTTCCTAGTGCCTTGGTAGGTGGGCTAGCCTGACCGACCAGGTGCCTAACCACACCCATCTTCATTGATATGTATACGGTAGGGACACATGGTGGAACGCTATAGGACTGTGGCTAAAACCACAACAAATTCACACTCCAAATGTTACAACACAAGGTCATATGTCAAGGTCCTATGCGCCGAGGGATATGTATTAATTCTCACGCCAACCGTCAAAGCTATCCGGTCATATGGAACAGTCGTATGGTGTGCTCTGGGGCTGGGGATAGGTCCCAGCTCTTAATCCTCCCGAACTTACAACACCAGTAAGTTTAAATGTTTGATTTAAACTATGGTTTACAAGCAACACCTACGGTGGGCTCATAGCCCGACCCTGCCAAAATGTTTTCCTGGACCGGAGGTCATGGGGTCGACTCTCGTGGAGTCATGTAATTTTTGCAAATACAACTATCCAATGATGGGGTGCCACGTGGCAACCTGGGACTAGGCCATGTGGCACCATCACACTTGCCTACGAACATGCCACGTGTCCAAATGTGACTGGTCCATGCAACTGCCACCATGCCTGCCCTATCACATTCCAATTTACCTGCCATGTCAGCCAACTACCATGTGTTGTACAACTGTACGGCCTTTCCACGTCATCTGTATGGACATGCCATGTGTCACCCTTGCAGTGGTGCCATGTGTCACCATATCACTCATCCATCTGTCGACCATCAACTGCACAGTCAACACCAATGCATCACCTATACGATCATACGGCTTGTATATTCATCTACCTCGTCAGCACTGTACGGACTGTACATATTGTACAGTCAACAAATTTTTATTGTTTGGAAAAATGAACAGATCGCGATATCTTGGTCATACGATGTTTGTTTGAGCCCGTTCAAGTTGCTTTGGGTTCGTATCAATGAGGTCTACACACGCGTCTTTTTTGAATATATTCTAAGACTTTGATTTTTAGGTCTTCTTGGAAGACATCTTGGCTCCGAGATCCAATTATGGACGAGTAAGCCCAAGAGAAAATATGTCAAGAAAATTAAGAACATGGCATAACTGGTGAGTCTTTTGGGATTCTTTTTGAGTTATTTTTCTAGTAACTTGTTAGTTGTTTGTCAACAATTTGAGCCTCTATTGTTCTAGTTATTAGTCTGTAAATGCAACTTGTTTCCAATGAAATTGGTTTTTAATTTAAAGTTACATGCTTTTGGTGTTGTAGCTAGCCATGTAGATTTAATTAGCATCATGATTGTCAAGAGTTTGATTTCCCAATGTGTTTTTTTTATTTATGTGTGCAATTTAAATTTCTGACATCGTCGATGAGTATTTGATATACATTTTGTGGATGATTTGCATTCTTAAGTGTTATTTGTCGGCTACTAGTGAACTTTTTGTATTTGCATTTAACTTCCATGTGTAAGTCTGACCCTAAATATTGCTCCCAAGTTTGTCTACAATTTCTTCTATAATTGATCATTAACAGTTGATCATGATTTTAAATCCCAATATATCCAGTGAACTTTATCTAGTTATAAGTAGTATTTTCCTTCAACTTACAATGCAAGCGTCAATGCCAATGGATAGATTGGGTTGTTAATCAACTCAATTAGTTTAGATAGAAATTGAATGGACAATTAACATTGTCTTTGGTTTGTGATCATTTCTCCATGCAAGGCAGGGGTGGGAAAAACAAGGCAGTAATGCAACAATACCAAGAAAAGGTTGAATATTTCATGTGTGTGTTCCTTCAGAACAATGGCTACAGTGTACAATGAACATCAGGTTTGGCTTCATCAATTTGACTTCGAGAATACATAATATTGATTGCAAGCCACAAAGTGGACTGAAGGAGTACTTCATTAGTTGTTTAGGTGGGCTATTGTATTGGAATAAATGGAACAACATACATTTTATGATGAGTGCCTCATTCCTCCTCATAATCTACTATGATTATCTATATTCTAGTGGAAAACAACTGCAATGCCCCAATGGAGAAGTGGACCCATCTCAACTGTTAGCATTGGTTAATTTGCATGTATAATAGTTATAAAACCCATGATGGGCTAAAATTTATTTGGGAACCTATGTTTAGTTGATGGACTCTGCTCACTAAGATACATTAATGAGTCCAAGATCTAAAAATCCTTAATTCCTATTCATTCCTTTTGCTAAAACCATGTTCTTGTAGGTTGATTACATACTTGGTGACAACCCAAGAGCTAAAAGATACATGGTGGGATATGGTCCAAACTATCCTCGCCAGATTCATCATAGATCTTCCTCCATTGTATCATACAAA
>JASDQU010736177.1:121526-135872 GCA_032191745.1 Picea mariana
CGTCGCTGAGTGAAGTAAGTATGGGTAAATTTTGGACGGTAACTCTCGATGACATAGGATTCCAATCGGTTCCGATGAAACATAAATTAATCTTACAATAATATCTCTTTTGGTTGTTTATTTGAGTACCATGGTAAGAGTGTGAGGGGGTTAACCTCTGATGGTGGTTCCCGACTAAGACTCCAAGACACTTTCATGAGCTCTCCCATGAGCTAGGCAGAAGACCAATAATATAGTCAAATAATATGATACCTTGTACCTTAGTCTTGGGAATATATAAAAAAAAATATATAGTTGCAAATTTGTTTTGGGAGGAGAGATAGGGGTCCATGAAAAATATTATAATTTAACATGCTAAGGTTTCTAGGCATTTGGGAATGGTTTTTTTTTAATAAGTAATATAATTCCCATGTCATTCGGGAAGGGAGGAGGGAATTCCTAGAAAATATGAAGGCCTTCGTAAAAATAAAAAAGTTTGTGAAATTTTTTATTTCTCATGGGAATTGCTATAAAGTAGATGTGAGGGACAATGGGGATGGACCTTTAGATTTTGGTGGGTGAGGAAGAAAAATAAAAAAAGACTAAATTAAAAATAAATCAAAAAAAATAAAAATAGAAAGGATATGTACAAGTTAGGGTTTAGGGGAAAATGAAAAATGAAATTAAAATGAAAATGAAAAAAGAAAATGAGAAAAAAGGATGGACATGTTACACACTATGTAACAAATGGTTTGTTTATTTAACATAAATGGTTTATGTACATAAGAAAAAGCATTTACCCCGTGTAAAATAAATATCTAATGAGAATCAGTTTTACCCCAAGTAAAAATAAATACCTTAAGTAATTTTAGGGGAAAACCATCGGGAAAAACTATGGGAAAACCACAGGAAATACCATGTGATTTTGTAAAACCATGGGAAAAATGAACATAAATAATTACAATAAATAAATTAAATTAAATTAAAATAAATAAAATAACAAATTATGAAACTAGGCCAAATTTCACGAGTCAAGGTTCCATGCCCTCATGGTTCCACCGATTAGGGTTCCGCTAGTCAGGGTTCTGCACCCAGGGGCCGAAATTAAGAACAAGGCATATTATGTAGGATTTAAGAAACCGGGTGTGAAGGAGAGGAGTTGGGTCATATAGTGATGAAGAACTCTATGATTCAACTGCGATAAAGGGGAAGAATATGAAACTTCATGTGACAAATTAACATCACATGTAGCAACCAATGGAAAAAGGAGATAGATGCCAACTGGACGTACGATGTGGGTCCATATAATAAAGATGCACATATGAGAGGGCAGACCTTCTAAGATCGTGAGGACTGAGAATACATCTAAATCGAGGAAAATGTCCTTACACTAGAACATTATGCATGATACAAGTGCGACATATAGTGAACAAGCATTAGATGACAATACACCATGGAATTACAATCAATAAGATGAATGGGAATTTGGCATGGATTTCAGAAATAGGTAAGATGAAAAAAGGACCCGGTATATATTAATCTAAATAGGTTCAGATACAAGCCTACAGGAAAGGTGAATCAGACAACTTTGGGGGCTTCGAACCTCAAGGAAACTAGAATGCAAGGTAATATTATTCTCAATAAGGAAAATACTAGAAATAATAAAGGTCAAGGTTGTGGATAAGGATCGATATATTACCCCACATGAATATTAGTGCTAAAGCATTCACATGAATGAAGTGGCCCTGCAAACATGTTACTGCAAAACAAAAAAATGAGATCAGTCATGTGATTAAAAGGAGACTTACCAATACACCATAAACCTCATATTCCTTATCTTAAAGCAAACTTATAGATAAGTGTTAGATTCTTCAAAAATAATCATGGGTGGCTATAGATAAGTGTATCTACCAAGTTTCAGCTTAGACGAAGGATTAGTTATTTTGTAATTCAAATTTGGAGTTCGAAACATGTGAGTAGAATCTTCATGTGCAAAAGTATAAAGATGAAAACATGAAGCACAATCATGTAAGGATGAATTTGCATAGTTTGAGTTAGTCAATAATAAAAATTATCAACGACAAACTTATTCAAGACATGAAATAGAACATCAAACCCTACAACGATGCAAGATCATCAAGCACTTCAAAATCAACAAAATATCTGAAGATGATGTGTTAATTCCATCATACAAATGTCAACGAAACATCACATGTCAATAAGAATCATGAAGACATTTGAAATAATCATATCGGAAGTAATAACCAACACCTATTAAAGATAATCATCAATCAAGATTAAACCCTCAACTACCTCAAGCTAGGAAAATAAATAACATTAGGCTCAAGCAGTAGGGGATTAGGCATTAGGGATGCAAGTTTAGTAGGGGTCCCCTTTCCTTTCAATTGTAAAACAAAAAGTAAAGGGGAGTTTTTGTGACCTCAACAGAGCCTTAAACTCTTTGAATTTTTCAAAGACTTCATATTTTTTCCTTAGGAAATAAATCCATGTATTCCTCAAAAAGTTATATATGAATGAGACATAGTACATAGATTTACCCAATGATAGAACCAACAAAGGTACAAGCACATCACTTTGCACCAACTATAAAATTCCTTCTTCCCTCATAGCACTAGAGGAGAATCTTATGTGATTTTTCTTCCCATATAAGCAACGTTCACCGAAATAAAATATAGAGAGAAATTGACCACACCTTGAACCATACCTTTACCATGTAGTACTTCAATTCCATTCTCTCCTATATTCCACAAGACAATATTTTATGCAAAGACTGTAGGAGTTTTTTTTTCTTCAGCTCCAATCTCAGGATGATCATAACTATTTCAACCATCACTAATAGTGCTTACCAACTTAGATTATACAGAGTTCCAATGTGAACTCCCTTCAACAACACTATTTACCCTCAAACCATCCAACAAGTTTCTTTTCCAAAAACTATTTTTACACCTGCATCGTCCATCTTACTTATATAAATCAAATTTATGGCCAATCCAGGTATGTGTAGAACACCAAGGAGTCTTATAATACTTCCATCCATGAGCTTGAAATGTGAATTTTCCTCATTATATTATTTTGGTTGTCGATTCCTCACCTAGGAAAACATCACCTCCATCATACCTTCCATACTCATAAAACAACTCCCGGTTAGGATTCATATGAAAGGATTCAATTGAGTCGACCAACCAAGACTCATGATCTATATTTGTGCATGAAAAATCCAAGTACACATCCCATCCTTCATTTACAGAGTTTTTTTACTCTGTATAAGGGCTATCGTTGGATCCCTTCCCTCTCTCAACACTTTTGGATCTACATTTCTTCTTAGTATTCCCTTCTTTTCCACATCTACAACATGCCTTTACCAATTTTCCAGAAGATTTAGTTCTTCCCCTAGATTTAGATCTCCCACTTGAGGACTTAGATATATTTATTTCCTTGGAGAGTCCTCTTTCAAATAAGACATATGTGCTCAGTCTTTCCATGTTTTTCTTTCTCATCTCCTCTGAAAACAAGGATGATACCACCTCATCGAAGATTAAAGAATTTGAATTACTACATTTGGCAACAACAATACTATCCCATGAGTCTGGTAAAAAACATAATAAATTGATACACTTATATTCATTAGAAATATTAATATCAATAGATAATAATTGAGTTACCATAGTATTGAAGATGTTCAGATGTTCTCTGATAGAGTATCTATATTTCATCTTCAAGTTGTACAACTTCTTCTACAAGAACAATTTATTAAGCCTAGAATTAGACTAATAAAATTCCCCTAACTTATCCCATAATTCCTTGGCTATAGATTTCATTGATACATTCAGTAATACTGAATCTGAGAGACACAACCAGATTGTGCTCTTTTCCTTCCAATCGAAATTTTCCCAGTATTCAGTCGAAATTCTTGTAGGTGCAAGACCTGGATCCAGAATGATCCATTGATCTTTGTCCACCAATAGATCTCCCATATTGAGCTTCCATAGCTCAAAAATTTCCCCATTAGATTTATCAATCTCTATTTTTGAACTACTCACCATTTCTTGTAACAGAAAGAATCGATATTGTAGATATCCCACTGTAACAAGGTTTACCAAAAACTGGAGTCAAACCCTTGACCCCAAAGGCATCCCCCTAAAGCCAATAATTGATCTGATACCAAATGTAGATTTTAACCTTGTATAATTAGTTACTGCAAATAGATTCTTAATAAAAACAAAAAAGGCACAATGGCATGCACACACACACACATTACACATGTATTTTACCCTGGAAATCCAAACTGGGAAAACAACAACCTATTTAGAGTCGCACCTCTAATTATTCATTCATCATATTCTTCATTGTTTATAATACACACACACACACACACACATATATGATCCTATGGCATCCAAAACCCTTAATACATTGGCCTACATTAGTCAACAAGTCTATTTCCTTAACCAAAATTAGAAGACCATCCGCGAAAACCATGTGTTGAAAAATGGCTAAAAAGAAGATACAAAAACCACCATTTATTTTTAGGGGCTCTTCCCCCATACAACCAATGCAGATAACAGGTTTGGTTATGAAAATAATATAACACATACCTGACCATAATAATGATGACATGTAGAAAAAATATAGAATAATGAGGTTTATAGTGCGGGTTTGAAGGTTAAAAGGAATAAAAAAAGTGATAAAAAGTGTCAAATTAGCGACCCAACATTTCCCCCACATGGAAGGTGTTGTAGGCCCTCATCCGACAAAAAATTCAATAACTCCTTCATAGCTTCAAGAAATATCTCCTCCCTTAAAAACTATTACAAAAATTTGAACATGAGATTAGGCTTTTGTTGACCAAAATTTGGTCATCTATATTTCCTGCTCTTGAATTCATAAAAAAAATGATATCAAAAGAAAAGATTTTTTCTGAAATGTTATAATTATATGATGTATCCCTTAGTCTCAGCTTCTCCACACATTTTTCGGATCAGAAATCCGAGTTCATATGCTCAAGATATCCAGGTTTAAAGTTCAAGCAGAAAATGGTGTGTTTCTTCCATGTGGAATAAAGCTAATTTATTCCAAACACATATAAACATTTTTGGTACCAAGACCCATAAATTTATTCTATTTCACATCCCCAAGACCTTTAGTTTCTTCTTGTTTGATAGGCCCAAGACACTATTTTCTTCTTGCTTCATGAGCCCAAGACCCTGGTTTCTTCAAAATATTATGAGCCTAAAACCCATCTTACTTTTCCCCTTCGTAAAACTTAGAATTATTTAATTCTTACTCATTATACATCCGCACATCTCTTTAACACTTGATCCATACTTAACTTTTATTTATCATGGTTGGTCGGTAGACACACACCATACTCCATTTACCCCTCCCTCACCCTCGACTCTGCTCCTACCCATTTCCTACTCCCTCCTTATCTCTCCACCTTACATTACTTCACATTCACTCCTTACATGCCTTAGCTTATTTATTAATATTTTATTACCCCCCCCCCATAACCTCTTCAGTCAGGATCTCTCACCCCTCCCCCCTCACCTTCCTCACCCCCGTGGTTATGCAATTCCTCTCCCCTCATTTCTCCTCCTCCTCACCTCTGCCACCTACATTTCTCCTCCTCCTTAACTACCCTTTCCCCCTCTCTCATTCACCCTCCTACAATTAACCCATTTCAAATTTTAATTGTTATTTCCCATTAGTTAATTAATAAAATTTATTGTCATGCCATGTGTCAAACATTCCTTGGACCACATGGAAACTTATTTAACCTATGGAGATATGACTCGTGGTAGCATACAAGGAGTGACATATGGCGTGATCTTATTGGAGACACATGGCTATGTGGAATTGTGACGCATGGAATATTTTAATTGGTTACATCTGGGATATTTTTATTGGTGGCATGTGGATGATAACTCGGTGATGAATTTTCATTAACTTGGCATAGGTAGAGTTGGACTTGGCATTTAAAAAGTATATTTTATTATCCAATTTCCAAGGAAGGTCGAACAACTCTCTACACTCTCCATGCATTCACTTATAAAGCATATTAATATTTTGTTATATCAATAAAAAATATTAATATCCCAATGCATGTGGAATGGAATTTTGAACCAAAAGGTATCAATTCAAGCTAAAGATCACGAAATTCATCCAAGGGTTGAAATTTGCTCAAGACATTTGATCGACGGTGGTTGAGTCATGATTTTGTAGAGGCCATAACTTGACCTATGGGTGTCAGAATCACGCAAAATTTATACTGTTGGAAAGATATTTCGATGAAGAAGATGATGGTATAGGTTTGAAGGGCTGAAAGATTCTATATTTTTCCCAGAAATTAAAATATCAGTCAGATTAAGTTTTAATGGGCCTGTGTGACAACTCAACTTCACGAGCTCATATCTTGAGGTCTGAGCGATGGATTTGGTAAAAATTTATATCGTTGGAAATATAATATGATGAATATCATACATGAAGTGATTTCCATGGCTAAAAGTTTGATTATCACTTGCATTAAATTAAAACACAAACCCCCTCTTTAAAAGGGAAATTAATTGAATTTTAAAAATAAAACTTTATTTAAAAAAAATATTAAAAAATGAAAGGGACCCATTTTGAATATGCGTATATTAATTATTTAAGTTAATTAATGAGGATTTAATTAAATAATACATTTCAAGAAAATAATTGTACGAGTAATTCAAGAAAGGAAAAACCCTAACTACTCAAGTAGTTAGAAGATCTCATTTTAAAAAGAGAAGAAAGGATTCATCAAAGGGTCTAGAATCAAAATTATCAAAGGGGCATGGAAAAAGATCAGAGGAAGAAGAAGGTACAACCAAACTTCTTATAAATGAAGAAATGTCTCCATCTTCTCCACTATTTCTCTTCGTCCACATAATTTTTGATATCATTATGCTTCAATCTCTGAATTGGGCACAAGGTTGACTTCTTGCGTGTTCTTCTTGTATTCTTCTAAAGAATTTTCTTATATGATAATTGAGTACTTACAGACATATACATGACTGTCAAATATTTTGTAATGAGGAACATATTTTATGAATAAACTCCACAAAGAATTGCTTCAGGGTTGATTTCAATTGTATCTTGTAACTTTGAGTTTTAAGTATGAGGTATTTGAGATTGACCTATCAAATTATCTTGTTGGTATTGATAGTAATACTCTTTTTAAATTATTTGATATAATCAAGTTATTCTCTCCTATTTCTCATGAAGAATATATAGATGTATTTGTATTTAACTAAGAAGATTGTGTATGTGATGTTGGTCACAAAAAATTTCTGATATTAAATCCCCCCTTCAATATTTTATTATTGTAAACAGATTTCTTTCTGCATATAAAGATTATATTAATTTGTTGAAGACATATATCATTTCATAATTTTAAGAAATAAATATATAGGGTTTGTTTCCTTAACATTCTCCTAATCCAAGATATCACAGATATATCTTTTATCCAAAGAGGAGTACCACCTCTCTAAAAATGTAGGGTGATTCATATCCTTATGAGGTTGTCGTTTCGGTCCTAACGGATTCAAGTGTCAACATTTTTGGCGACCATATTGGGGAAGAAATTATTTTCAAGATATTTGAGGCCCTGCTTCAGATCATATTGAAGAACTAGAAATCTCCATGGCCCAAAGTTTCGAAAAATTGTTGCTTGTTTTAAGTATGTTGCACCTTTTCTATAATTTCAAAAAGACCAAAGAAGCACCAAATATTTGGGAGAATGAACTCCCTGGAAAATCCAAACCCTTCAAGGATTCTTCAAGTTCCAAATATTCTTCAAATTCCAAAGGGAAGAAGAAGAAGGGAAAGAAATGCACATATTGCAATAAACCGAATCATAAATAATCCATATGCATGAAGAAGTAGATCGATCTTATGACATGGGTACTTTAGAAGAGTAACCTTGGAGACTTCATTCCTGAAGGAGCCAACAACAAGAAGGAAGAATACCATGCACCTAAGAAAGGTAATCATCATTCTCTGGTTGCAATTAATTTCTCATCTGATTCATAGATTATAGATTCTGACTCATCACATCAGATGGCAGCGAAAGAGGAAGTTTTTACTTCTTTGAGTTCATGCTCTGGACCTCATATTCTCATGGGGGATGATACTCCAATAGTAGTTGTGGGATAGGGAAGAGTGGAAATCCCTAATGGAATTTTTGAGAATGTTTTACATGTTCCAAACCTTTCTATAAATCTTCTCTCATTTTATCATATCACTGAAACAGGTAAAAGAATTGAATTTACATCAGATTCAGTTACTGTACTTGACATGCATGAAAATTACATTATTTCAGTTGGTGAGGTAGATCACAAATCATGATTGTATAATTTCACTAAGTTTACTGACTATGACTCTTGTTTTCTACTTACACATGCTAATGATAGTAGTAGAGTATGGCATAAGAGATTTGGTCATTTAAACTTTAGGTACATGCAACGAATTTCCAAGAAAGGAATGGTCAAAGGATTTCCAGGCATTCACTTTTATGAAGGGGTTTGCAAAGGATGCATTCTTGGAAAGCATCCTGAAGAGAAGTTTGAAAAGGGGAAGGAAAGGAGAGCCTCCTCTTCCTTGGAGCTTGTTCACAGTGATCTCATGAGTCCATTTCCACATCCGTCCATCAACAAAGCAAGGTATTTTCTTACATTTATTGATGATTACTCAAGCTATACTTGGGTTTATTTTCTCAAACAAAAGTCTAAAGTATTTGAGCATCTCAAAGACTTCAAATCTCTAGTAGAGACACAAACTGGGAAGAAAATCAAGATCCTCCATACATAGAATGGGGGGGAGTATATCAACAAAGATGTTCAGAATATTTGTCGTGAAGATGGTATCCAGTTGCAACATACGGTTCCATAAACTCCAATTTAGAATGAAGTTGTTGAAAGGAAGAGAAAGTCTCTCAAGGAGATGACCAGTTTCATGTTGCATGCAATATCACTTCCTTGCAAGATTTTGGTTGAGAAATTTAATTGTGTTGCTTACATACAAAATAGGGAACCTCATAGATCTACTGAGTATAGGACACCTTTTTAGGATTGGAAAGGTGAAAAACTAGAAGTCACACACTTCTGAATCTTTTGATCTAGAGCATGGGTCCATATTCCTTATGAAAAGAGGAAAGCCTTAGATCCACAGAGCACACCTTGCATATTTTTGGGATATCCAAATGATGTGAAGGGGTACATATTGATTCATCCCTCTACATACTAGCTCGTCATTGAGCACATTGTTCAATTTTAGGAGAGTCCTTTGCATGCACCTCTAGTTCAACATGAAAATATTCTTTTTCTTCCATCAGTTGTAGACATCAGAGATGATGATTCCACACACTCAGAAGCTACATTTTTAGACATAGATTCAGAGGATTTTGTACATGCAGATGAGCAGGTAGTACATCCAAATGAGGAGGCAACGTTAGAGCTTCAACAAATGACCAAGTGGGCACAATCCACACTTCAGGAAGTAGGAAACCTTGCAGGGGATCCATTGGATTAGAGGAGGACTCGATCTCAGTATGTGGATCCTTCTCATGTAATTTCAACTTATGAACCCATGATGCCCATGCATTTTTATATGGTTCAATATTCTGATCCACATACCTATAGTGAGGCTACTGGAAATCCACTATGGGAAGCAGCCATGCAGGAGGAGCATGAATCTCTCCTAGAGAATCGGACTTGGGATCTGGTTCCACTTCCACCAGGGAGGAAACTTGTCAGATGCAAATGGGTCTATAGGAAAAAGAGAGAAGCAAATGGTCAGGTGAGCAGGTATAAGGCTAGATTAGTTGTAAAAGTGTTTCAAAAGATTCATGGGATAGATTATGATGAGACCTTTTCTCCTGTTGCAAAGATGGACTCCATTCACTTGGCTCTAGACATTGCAACAACCAAAGGATGGGAAGTTCACCAGATGGATATGAAGATTTGTTTTCTTCATGGTGACCTTTCATAGGATATCTACATGGAGCAACTGTAGGGGTTCATTCATAACACATATTTAGTATGCATACTGAAGAAGTCTCTCTATGGCCTCAAGAAGGAACCTAGAGAATGGTATGAAAAGATGGATTCTTACTTGCTTTCACATGATTTTTTTATATGTAAATTTGACTCCAATGTTTACATGTTGAGGACTAGTAACTCTGTGATGATTTTAGTACTCTATGCTAATGATCTTTTGATCACTGGTATCTCTGCTTCAGCCATTTATTTGGTCAAAGATATTTTGCATGACAGGTTCTCTATGACGGACATGGTTCCACTACACTTCTTTCTTGGTATTGATATTAGTCAAGATGCTTCCRACATCAAAATTTATTAGGCTAAGTATGTCAGGGATCTTCTAGATAGATTCCACATGACTGGCTATAAGTCTGCACCTATACCCTTCTTATCTGGGATCAGACTTGAGGATGACGGGGATACTCCATTAGTGGAAAATAATTTTTATCAATAGTTGGTGGGGAGTCTTATGTGTCTCACCAACACTAGTCCATATATCTCATATGCAGTAGGAGAAGTTTCCAGATACATGAAGGAACCCCATGATTTACACTGGAAGGATTACAAGCGCATCCTCAGATATGTTCAAGGCACCATGATTTATGGGATTCACTATGCAGTTGGTTGTGCATTATATCTCATAGGCTTCATAGGCATCCCTTACCTAAGCATCCTAGGAAGTTTCTCCCTAAGTTCGACCCTAATAAAAATGATTCAGTTGAATACCACATCAATAAATTCATGCTTGCTGATAGGTTGTTAAATATAGAACATGAGAATGTTGGTTATATTCTCTTTCCTTACACTTTTGAAGGTAAAGTATACACCTAGTATTTTTCTCTACCTCAAGATTCTATCACCAATTGGAATACTTTTGATACAATTTTTATTGAGAATTTTGGAGAAGATAAGTCCCCAACAACTTTGGTATTGCACCTCTCTAGAATTAAGATGGAAGCTAAGGAGGAAGTAAATGATTTCATTCAAACATCTATCACACTAATAAATAAAACCCCTCTCGCTTCCAAATCTATTTACAATGTATCAATAGATTTTTACACCTCATCCCTTCCAATTTCGATGATAACATTTATCAAAAGAGATGAAAAAATACCCTAGAAACACATTTAAAGAATCTATTAAAGTTGAAAAGGATATGTTCATTCTAAAGGGTAGTCCATGTAAATGTATTGAACCTTCACATAATAGATATAGATGGGAATTGACATACACAGTTGCAGATTAAATATGAGAAAAGGGAAGAAGAAGAGAAAGAATGGAAGAATTCTCATTAACCAAATGAATGAATGAAAATTTACACATGATATACTTGTTGAATTTTTAATGTGGCTCAAGCACATGTAGTTTCTTTTTAATTTAGCATGAACTTGAACCATAAACAATGCAACAACATAATAGTTGCAGTAAACCAAGATCACAAGAAGAATAACCATGCACAAGAAACAAGAAGTTATCCTAGGAAAACCCTTCTCAACCAAGCGAAAAACCCAACAACCCTTTGTTATATTTCCAAGAGAAGAAACCCTCTCCACTGAAAAACCTAGCGCACACAATAGGGTTCTCTATGACCAAGAATGATAGCGCATAATAAGTGGGCACCAAATTTCATTCCTTCAAGTGAATTCGTTGAGTGAATGAGATATGATCCACAATGGGGATGTATCTTTCTACTATATACATGACCTAACTCAATGAATAGACATTTCTATTGGCACAATAGGGTCGAATTGTACAACTCAATAATACAATTAATATTTTACTTAATATTAATTGTATTTACATAGTAGGGCCAACTTGTACCCTTCACAATAGAATTTAGGGTTTTACAATAGTCTTACTCTTTGACAATATAGAAAGGGGTCTCACACACATCCTCTAGTGCTCTGCCACTATGGACAAGTCCACATGTGCTCAACCATAAGGAACGTCACTCTCAAATAGATCAACTCAACTAAATCCATAGGAGTACAAATTGGAGAACCATCTCAAGCCATCTCAACTAAGTCCATAGGAGTCCGACAGGAGACCATCTCAAGTCATCTCAACTTAGTCTAAAGGAGCACGACAAGAGACCAAAAAAATTCATCTCAACTCAGTCCAGAGGAGTACGACTCACCTATCACATAGGTGTTCTCAAATATCATCTTAACTTAGTCCATAGGAGTACAATCTAAAGGATGTCTCATGAAGCTGCAATCATTAACACTCCCTCTCAGCTAGGGAGGCATTCTCCACCAGGCCAAGTATCTCACAGAAGTACTCGAACTTCATCCTAGAAAATGGTTTGTTGAAGACATCTACAACTTGCTCGTGTGTAGAAAGGTACTACACATGTACTTCTTTCCTCTCCACCATATCTCTAATATAATGGTATTTTATATCAATGTGTTTCGATTTATCGTGAAACACAAGATTCTATGAGAGGTGTATAAATTTTAATAAAAAATATGTATTGCATGGATTCTCCTGATCTAACAATTATATGCCACTATTAAATACATAATCGCTTCTACAAATATTCTTGCGAAATTTAAAACACGATCACCAATTGCAATATCAAGAAGAAAGATCAATCACACATAACACATATGTTTTTACCAGGAAAGCATAAGGCTAAAAACCCCATTATCATATATTATGTATATATCATGGATCATGAAACAATCTCATACAAAACTCTAATCCAAGATCTCTTAGTACAATATACAATCATCTCGTACTGTCATACAAAATTTGACAAATTCATGTGCCAATTTACCGCTTCCAGACAACATGCCTCCTCTGCGCAATTCCTTCTAATGGAAATCCCTGTAATGAATGAATTCCTCTTGCCTAGGCTACACAATCCCCATGCGAACATCCACTATGTGTGTGCTTGCATGAGTGCACCCACTAAAGTCACAATTGATAGTCAAACTATCCTTTTCACCTGTTATCTCAATTGGGTCTCCAATAGATCTGACATGCATTTAGTTAACAGTGGTAAATCTTCAGTTGCATGTGAGACCACTGATTGTGAATTAATTAATAATTAATTCATTGATGTCTCACTAGTGTAAGTTCAGTTACAACTAGTACAACTGAGCTTAACTCACTTAATTGAGTTAAACTACTTTACAACTCACATAACTACACATCCAACTCTGTTACAACTAATTCGACTTGCATGTCCCACCAACCAACCTTTGAACTTGAATTTTCTATAGCTAACTGATTTTCCACTTCAGTTAACTATTTCCAAGTTCTCATTGAGAATAGATTAATATTTATTGTCCAACTATTATTAAGGGATAATAATAGTTGACATACATCTATAAATAGAATTCGCTCACCATCTATAAATAGACATCATCTATAAATAGAATTTGCTCATCATATAAAAATAGACTTGAACCTAAAAATAGCCTGAGGCTCCATCCTATTGTAGGTGCATAATTTTCACTAGGATCTTCTTGTCGAATCTCAATAGTTCACACAACTCCAGTTATCACAATTGATAGCGGTGGAATCCATCTCATGTCCAAATAATTATGCAAGGAACTTGCGAAGACACACGTCTTCATGTACTTCCACACATAATGCAATGTAATATGCTTTTGTGGTTCTCAAAGACACTGAAGTATGTTTCCTGCTGCACTAGGAAACCATGACAGATCCCAAAGTAAAACAAAAACCGAATGTGCTCTTTGTAATGATCCCAGGCCATTATGCAAGGATCATCACTGTTTTGGTGTCTTTTTAAAACTTTTTCTAAGTGAGGTATTTCATCAAACACTTTGTTGATCTACCTTTTAGATGTGTTTATATGTGTGTATGCAGCAAATAGTAGAAAGAGATAACCATGGAACATACCTCAACCATATGCAATAAGATAGACAAGCCAAAACATCTCAATTCTTCTTTATTCATAAAATAGAGAAAGCTGCTACAATGAAGATGCCGATCTGGAATGCTCAACAGATGGCCAAGAAGATAGACAATAGATAAGAGCTACTACAAAATTCTCCCGCTAATACAAAAGATGCCTCCAAAGGCTGAATGAGAAATGAAGATCAATACAAGCAGATTTGAATGCCAAACTCTCCAATTGAAGAATGCCACGCTCCAATAGAAGGTTGAAACCCTCAATAATTTGGCCCTACTGCCAAAAGTGTCCAATCACCCTAATAAATATGCCAACTGATAGATCGGGTGATGGTAAGAACAACCCAGGTGACTGAATCTCCAAGATCCCTCTCAATCTCTGTAGATTTGAAAACCCCCACTG
>JASDQU010736177.1:137483-151886 GCA_032191745.1 Picea mariana
TCCAAATACTCTGAATCTCTCCAGAAATATAGATCGGGACACTGTAATTCACTAGGTAAAGTCTCAGGGTCAGATTTGAAGTGTAACCCCTCCAAACGGACTAGATCTGGATCTCAAAAATGCCCTCCTTCTCTTCAATTCGCCCCACTGCTCAAGAAATAATCTGGGCCATAAAACTATCTTAGAAAGCACTAGATCTGATGTCCAAGGCCCTGCAATGAAAAGCCAAGTGATAGAATCCTCAACGGCCCTGCCAATCTTCTACAATGAATCTCTCTCCAAAGATGGTGCACCCCTCTTGCTGGAATCCCTCAACTGGTGCGCCCTCTCTCTATCTGTACATGAAACTGATGTAGAATCCTCCTGCAACTGAGTAGATCTGGAACTAGAATGGTGTGGGAGAGTATTGCATCTCCAAGACCAATCTTGGGACAAGATAGGTGGAATCTTTCACCACCGAATCATCCTCTAGGGTTTCTTATGTCAAAACCCTCAAAACCCCCAATATTGGGCTCACTAGCTAGAAGCTAGAAATCAAAATAAGATCATACATGAATGAATGAGAAGAGGCCCTTGCATTTCCTTTATACTTTTTGGCTCACCTTGTCCCTCCAAAGTGACTTTCATTTTATTAATATTTAATTAATTAATTAACCTTTTTACCTCTGAAAATCTTCTTATCTCTCCTTGTGGCTTCCCTGGCCACTGAAAGTCACTTCTAGCCATCCCATCCTGTAGTGCTGCTCCTCTCAATTCCAATGAGCTATTACACTGAGAGGTTCCTCCAAGTAATGTGCTCCAAATGCCCTCTTTAGTAATTTTAACTAACTTATAGCTCAAAATAGTCAAAATCATGGAAATCATCGGAATGGAACAAAACCAAAGCCAATCTGTGTGGAATGGCTCATAATGATGGAATATGATGATAAATGCCAACTGGACCCCACAATGCCTCTCAAATACCCCTGTACTCTCTATAACATCCTTCTGGCTACTCTGGTCATCATAAGTCTCTGCCCTGTTATGATGTCCCAAAGTGGGGACATTACACTCTTCCGGTCCACTGCACTTCCTGCCTAATCTGCATCAGCATATCCCTGCAATCTCATGTCTACACCAGAGGTATATCTCAAACCATAACAAACCGTTCCTCGTAAATATCTCAACACATGCTTCGTTGCTATCCAGTGTGTATGTATCGGCTGAATCATAAATTAATTGAATACACTCACTGCATAGCATATATCAGGTCTGGTGTTAACCATAGACATCAATGATCCAATCAGTTTTATGTAAAGACGTGGATCAATATTTCCTGAATCAGAAGAAGTCTTGCTCAGTTTATTCATATTCATCACCATCAGTGTAGCCATGGGCTTGCAGTTTTTCATCTCAAATTTCTTCAATATCTCAACTGTGTATTTCCCCTAAATTGGGAGAATCTCATCAGTCCTCTTCCACACTTCTAGTTCCAAGAAGTAGTGCATCATATCAAGGTCCTTCATCTCGAATTCAGAAGCCAATGCACGCTTTCATTCAACAATAAGGATTTCTAAATTGGTGAGGAATAAGTCATCAACATATAGGACCAAAATCAAGTACTCATGACCAACAATGTTGTAGTATAGGTTGGTATCAACAACACTCTTGATAAAGCCCAAACCCATCAAGTATCCATCAATCTTCTCATACCATGCATGAGGTTCTTGTTTTAGTCCATATAGGGATTTCTTCAACCTGCACATATGATACTCCTTCTCATGTATCACGAATCCATTTGGCTACTCGATGTAAAATTCTTCCTTAATCTCTCCATTGAGAAAGGTTGTATTCACATCCATCTGATTTAGTATCCAACCCATGGATGCAACAAGGGAAATAATCGTACATATGGAAGTGTATTGGGAAACAGGAGAAAATGTCTCCTCATAATCTTTTCCCTCCACCTGAGAGAATCCTCTAGCCAAAAATATCACTTTGTACTTCTCAATACTTCCATTAGTTGCATGTTTGATCTTATAGATCCACTTGGAAGTCACTACAAACTTCCCTTTCGATATTGGAAAAATATCCCACACATCATTCTTCATGATGGATTGATACTCTTAGGTCATGGCATCTTGCCAAACCTATTGTCTTGTTTGTTATCCATGACAAGAAGGCTTAGTATCAATGATGTGGCTCATATTTGAAACATAGCTTGAACATATATGTGGTCTCTTTCTCTCTCAGAATGTACCATGAGGAGATGCATGTCCCTATTCCTCCTGTAGATTCTTTCGAGCCCATGCATGCCTCTTCTCTCCTACTAAAATGTCTCTGGGAACATCAACTGGAGCTACGAGATCAACTAAGTCAACTGGATCAATAACTGTCTCCCTCTAAACTGTTGAAGGGGGAGAAGGTATTGTCTCTTCTTTATTCTCACTGTCAGTCTCCATTTGGGATTCTATGGATCTTTGGAAGGCTATCTCTTCCACAAAGGTGATATATTTTCTAACCTCGATTTGTCTCTGACCAGGGATGTAGATATGGTATGCCTTCGAAGATTCACTATACCCCAAAAATGTACCCTTTCTTCTTGAAGGATCTAGCTTGGTCCTCTTTTCCTTGGGTACATGAATGTATACTGGACACCCAAATATCCTAAAGTGTCCAACCTCAATCTTCACTCTAGTGAAATATTCTTTGGGAGTCGTGTTCTTCATAATATTTTGAGGACTCATGTTCTGAATGTACACAAATTTCATGGATTCCTCTACCCACATAATCATAGGTATATTTTGATCATGTATAATCACTTTGGTTGCCTCAACAATGGATGTGTTCTTCCTCTTTGCAACTCCATTCTGTTGAGGGTTATAAGGAACAATGTACTCCCTCTTGATCCCTGCCTAAATATAGAAATCATTGAAATCCATGGAGTTGTAGTCTCCTCCATTATCTGATCACAACACTTTGATCTTTCTCCCGGTCAGGTTCTCGACCTGAGATTTAAACTCTTGAAATCTCACAAGGACTCCATCCTTGGTCTTCAAGAAGTAGATCCACATCTTCTGAGAGTGATCATCAATGAAGAGCACATAGTACAAGTATCCAATCAAGGAATAAATAGACATAGGTCCACAAACATATGTATGTATCAAGTCTAGTATCCCCTTGGATCTATTGCCACTTCTCAGAAAGGACCCCTTGACATTATTTCCAAGAGAACAACCTATGAAAACACCATCATGTTCAATATGTATCTATGGAAGGCCTATCACCATATTTCCTAGAGAAGGAAGGATCTATAATGTAAATGAGAAAGTATCCTATGCGATAACTCACTAAAGTTGATAGTATCATGTAACAAGGCATGAACTTGTCAGACAATTAATCTGTACAATTTTTTTTCTCGAACACCAATCACCTGGGCAGAATCCATGTGTGAGTTCTTATTCCATGCAAGAAATTTTCCTTCAGATAAAATAACCTTGTATCATTTATCCTCTAAGGCATAAACAGAGAAAAGGTTCCTTTTTCATCCCAGGTATATATAGTACTTCACTTAATTAAAAAGGTGTGTCAGAATCTAGTTGGAAGGAAGAAGATCCAACTCCCTTCACAGTATATCTAGCATTATCACCAAGTACAACATGCAGAAGAGAATCTTTATCTACAAGATCAGTGAGATGTTCTCTATATCCAATCATGTGTCTGGAAGCACCACTATCAATCAACCAAATATAACTATCAGTAGGAACCGTACCTGAGAGTGTTGAAATGAAGAAAAATKCTTCATCTTTTATGACTTCATCCCTATGAGGTGGTTCTGAATCAACATCTTCAGTGGAGGCATGTTGTCTTCCTTTCTTCTTGGTCGGACAATTTYTTGCAATGTGTCCATACTTGTCACATCTAAAACAATGAATCCTTGATATCTATTTTCTTTGTTCATAACCTGGAGCTACCGATGTTTTCTTGTTATTGAATGCTTTGTTGAAACTTCTTCTTTTTCTTATACCTTTATTTTCATGAGAAGCAAGAGCTTGATTGTCATGATGGGAGTCTTGCATGCCTCTGGCTGTAAGTCTAGTTTCCTCTTGAGTACATTCTTCCCATAGATGATCAAACTAAGTTAAATCTTCTCTTCCATTGATACTTTGAATGAATGGTTCCCAATGGCTTGGAAGAACATTGAGAGTAATCATGACAAGCTATTTGTTTGTTATGGTTTCTCCAATGTTTGATCTTTTAAATCTTCATGAAGAAGGTAGCAATGGTGTCATCTTTCGTCATATTGAGATTTTGAAGTTGGTGTTTCAATGTAAGAGATTTGCTAGTGTTGTTTCTCTCAAACATCTTCTTCAATGCATCATACATTTGATAACTTTTCTTAAAGGTAGAAATGTGAGGTAGTAGATGTTCTCTTACTGTTACAAGCAAAATATCTCTATGGCTAGGGTAAACCACAATAGACAGGTATGAATGCAGAAATCAACTCAATTCCAACATATTCTATATAAACTGATGTGCAAAGAGATAAGAAAGAGGCCTACCTCATCCAAACATTTGATGATGTCCACTATTGAGCACTTCGACCCAAAGATTTATACTTGCAACAAGTTCTCAATAAACAAGCAGAGCAATCATATAGTGATAATATAAAAGGTTATCACATTAGATAGCATAATCCAATAATAAACATAACAAACATTCCCATGGATAATAATAATATATTTTCACAATATCAATTGGACGAGAAAGGAGTATTTCTATTAATAAATGATCAACAGAAGTGAAAACATAACAAACTTTCGTGTCGGCACGGTTCAGAACCGAGAAACCAAGTTGCTTCCAGCTGGGCCTCCACCACTTCAATCCTCCACCAAAGGCAAGCTCATAGAAGGGAGACAATGAGGTTCTCCATCAATAAGGGAAGAGCTTTGGGGATGAACACTATGTTTATACTTAAAGGACAAAGGGATGCAGACTCAATATGAAGTAAGAATTTCTCCAGAGTAACTTTTCTCTCAAAGTTGAATTCTCTCTCCCTTTTCCATAGCTCGGAATTGGCTTCTTTATAGCCTTCAAAATGCAACTGAAGGGTCAAGTTAGAACATTTCCAGTATATGGAAGGCCAAGGATCAGAGATCTTCTATCGTGACATGGAAACCCGACATTTAATTTTGATTTTCTGGCAGAAATCCCAATGTACGTGGGTTGTAGTGGAGCAGATAACGTATACACTTGTTGTATAACTTTCAAGGTGTGTACAAGTGGAAAAATATTTATTTTTGTCTATGGATTTATCAATCAGGGAAAGTAAGTCTGCATGGGGGAATGGAATAAGTCCCTCTCTGCTAGATTGCATAGGGTGAGGCAAATCTTTCTCTAATATATGCCCCCTAATGTGGGAGGTTAGAGGAGAATCTTTGATGGACAAAATAAATTATAAATAACCCAGAAGTGGAGTGGTAGAGGACCATCTGGATGAACTCAATTTCGCATTACATTCTACACTGACTTTGCATACATGGATGCCAAAAATTACACTGCAGATCCATGTGAAAAATATACCAAATAAATGTTTGTGGCCTTGAATAGGAAAATAAAAATGCGGTTACATGCCAATAGTTGTCATATTCATGAACAAGGCCCAGTAGAACCAGTCTCAAAACTAGTCTGAAGATATATGTATACCATGGAGTACAATTTGATCTCCCATGATCACTGAAGTCATATAGGTACTGGTCCAATGAAAAAGGAAGAAACAACTTAGGAAAGTTGTGGCCACATAGTGATGTCTTCAAGTCTTCTACACAATCCGCCAAAGGTGCAAGTCTGCATCATGTGAACAAATGATTTGAGGTCGAACACAATGAGACATCATTTGATTACTAGTCATTGATGTATAATATTAACAAACACGAGATATCCTACCGATAATTAAATTAGGTATCAAGGAATCGAGTACATTCTTATAAGTGTGAATAGAGGATTCAGTGTCGAACACCTGAAGAATCCATCGATCATGAGACATTGATGTATTCCCAACTGTCGATGGAGAGAGAGAATTCCATTGACGACTGCAAGCCTCAAGGTACTCATAAGACTCTAGGTCTGATTTCCAGAATAAATGGGCTGAAGTTGATGGAAAGAGACTCGCTGAAAGGAGAGAATTAAGGAATCTCTCATCAGTCAACACGAGGTACAAAGCATGAGCTTCATGATTTGGTGGAAATCGGACAAAGAACAAGTTCACGAACCAACGAACCTGTGCATCTTTCACGTGTGCCAAGTGCAAGTGGTACATGAAAAAGACCCTCTGAATAGTAGCCAATGATGAAAAACTACTGACAAAGGTGAGGAAACCAAAAATAAGGCTAATGGAATCCAAGACACTACACAAATCCCAATGTGTGAATAGATGTCTTGCCTTTGAACATAAGGGAAACCACCCAATCAACAACCAATGATGAAATGTCAACTGCTATGTTCAAGGTTACCTACCAATGATGAAAGTAGGGCCAGGGTGCATGATAGGACTACAATATCATGTGATTCTGAGACAAACTAAGGGTATGGTTGACATGCAAAGTTAAGAGTTCTGAGAAATAGCTGACATAGGTTGATAGACATCCTTTGAACAAGAGCATGAGACATGTGGAGAACTCCGACAGCATAGACCTGATGATGAAACCATAATATGCATGAGGCATCGATGAAATTATCTATAGGGAATGGAAGATTAAATTATCGGTAGAGAAGACTCTGTAACGATCTCATCTTCTTAAGGCCATGCTAATCCAAAAATTATGATGATAAATGGACTCAAAAAATTTTGTGCTATGTTCAAAGGCGACATGACTGCTTCCAATATAAGATATTACTCCCTTCTCGCCCATCTTCTTTTTTTTATTTTTTCATAAACAAATGAATGTTATGATACAGAGGACAAAACAAGTGCCACAAATAAAAAAAACTAGTTCCATCAGTGGAACATATCTATTCTCAATGCAGGGAAGTGCATGTGGGAGATGGAAACTCAGGGGAATGTTCCCTCCTAGGTATAGGGTGTCAAATTGCGAAGGATATAAACAAGGCTCTTCTTGGTTGAGGATGAAAAACTTCTGAGGTAAACGATTTATAATGTTAAGCGAGAACCGGCTATAGGCTGAATACTGCAAGCAAGTGCATGAGATGCAATCACAAATTGATGCCAAAAAATGTCCTTTTTTATGTATTTTAGTCTACTTGGTGTGAAAAAGGGGTAAACTTGTGCCAAATAGACATCTCTTCAAAACCAATTTATGAGTGTGAAAAATACAAGTTGAATTGGCGATCTTTTCACTTTTTCATAACGAGTCATAAAAGAGATTAACTAAGACTCACGACCTTTCAAGTCCAATTTAACGAGTCTGAACAGGACAAATCACTCAACATTCTTTTCGGTTTTTTAGACGAGTCGAAAAAGAGCTTAAATCAGACTCAAGGATTTTTTTCTAAGAAACATATAATGGGGGAGGCCAAGGCTCCCATCCAAGACTTCTATGAAAGGTTAACAACTTACGAAGAGCTGATGCAAGCTTGGGAAAACCCGAAGCTTTCCAAGTCAAGGAGGATAAAATACTTCCATAGGTCACCTTATCTACAATATATCTAAGAATGCCCCTTATCTAGAAGGGTGTAGAAGAAGGAAGTCGAGGTTCTACAAGATCATTCCATTTAAGGGAAACCACTTTAGGACTTGGAGGGAGCATACTCGAAGAGAGTGGAATGCTCCCTAGTGAAGAAGGCCCAAAATTAGAAATTCTAGGACATGGTCAAAGGATGCATCACCCTCCAAAAGAAGAGTGGGATTGAATGAATATTTCATCGGCAATGTCACTTCCTTAGACTTGTCACTCTCTAAGAGAAGAGTGGGATTGACTAAATATTGCATCGGCACAACCACTTCGTCAACCGTTGGTTGAATAGGAAGCGAGACAACAAGGTCAAGAGATGCATCAACCCCTAAAGTAAGAGGGGTGTCAGCCAAAGATTGCATATGCATGATTGTCGTATCAACCAAAGAAGGTTGGGAAGCCAAAGACAACTCAGAACCCGAAGGCCCCCCAGGAAAGGACCACGCTTCTTGTACCACAACAATAACATGACACAAATGAGTAAGGTGATCTCCTTTGCAAAGCCTACAAAGGAACGTGGGCTTACGTCTTACACGTCTAAGATTCTCAATCATATGAATGCCCCCAACATGACTTGTAGTGGCTGGTGACATTCTCCCAACATGACTTGCATAGGCTAGTAGCAAATCCCGAACATGACTGGTAGAGGTTGGTGATGAATCCCCAACATGACTAGCAGAGGTTGGCGGTGTATGTGAAATGTGACTAGAAATGACTAGACTTGTGCCCCCAGCATGACTTGTAGAAGTTGGTTGTTGGTCTTCAACATGACTAGAAAAGGTTGTCAACCCATCTCCAACATGACTAGAAGAGGTTGGTGATATAATGCCAGTACGCGAATGACCCTCACAAGACGCAGTCGAGGAAGGTAGGGTCCACAAATCACTAAAATAAGAAGTGCAAAAAGGAATGGACCTCCGTTTCGAAATGGGCTTTTTGGACATGGCATAAAAATGATGGCTCGGTGCCGATAAGTCTAAAGTACCCATAAGGGAAGAATACATTCAAACACCGATATTCTCAGTTGTCAGCTGAGAACTTTTGATGACAGGGATCAATGGTCCAAGAGATGCATTAGGACTAGAGCACACAAAGGATAACTAATTGATCATCATGATATTCCCCTCATGAGGAAAAAAAAGAATATGGAAGACAGACGATACGACGATAATCATAGAATAAGTCCAATTGCGACCTAGTAACAGGTTATAATCAAGAGGCACATCAACTACCTCTACTATCTTACCACCTAACTGGACCGAAAAGGTAGGGAGAATACAGTGAGGGTGGAAGGAATGAATGTCAAAAGAAGTCAACATGTTTGATGACTTAGAAAGAGTCGGAGAACTGAGAGCTTTCCAGCGAACCGCATACATCACACACGTAGCAACACCTTCATCAACAACCACATGTTTTATGGTATACTTTGAGTACTCCACGTGGATTTGGAAAGCCACATGGTAAGGTAAGAAAGGCATAACATCTGTGATGTCAAAATTGATAACCTTTGAGCCACTCGTTTCTAGAGCTCCTAAAGTAGAGAGTAATGCATTCCTCTGTGAAGGACACGTCTGGAGTACCTCCAAAGCTGACATCACAGCAGGGGTTTGGCCCAGGTCCTCAACAATAGAGTAGTTCTAGGTGGCTCTAACATTTGGATTATGCATAGATCACTTGAGTACTCCTTTCAGAATACGAGGCTATGGCTCTAGTTTCTCAATCTTTAAAGTTGTCTCTGATGGAGGAGGAGGAGATTCTAGACCAGTATTAGTTTGTTTAGAACTATAGTCTCGAGATCGAGTGGCTACATCGATTTTCTCATCGACCATATTGATACATAAATGGTCGCCATCTTGCGACTGCTAGTTTTGACCTCCACCAGCCGCATTTCCGGTGTTTGAGGAGATTGAGGATAAGTGTTGATTATGTGGGAATGGATTCGCTAGCATGGCGGATGATTGAGCTAAAAGCCTCACAGCTTCTGCAAGTTTGGGGCATAAATAGGTAAGGTGATCATATTTGCAAAGCTTATAGGGAACTTCACCTTACGTCTTTCTCATTTTAACTCTCCAACATTATTACTCGTCTTCTCATTATTATTATTGTCCTTGGGTTTATTACCATTTTTCCCACCCTTATGGTTATTATGTCCTTTCTTCTTATTCCCTCCTGGTTACTGGTTACCATTTCGGTTGGCTGACGATTGCATAGAGTGTACATCTGTCAACTGAGTGGGATTGGAAGACACAGACGAAGTTGACCCTCTGACAGATTAATTTAAAGACAATTATTTCAAATGATTTGTCACTAAGTCTGCGGACTTTACATTGGAGGAACCTACAATTCCATTGACATGGGTTCCGGGATTTTTCCTAGGGTTGTAAGTAGACCACGGTGCTTCAGGAAGAAGGTTGTATAACATCCCAGACTGAGCATATATCAATTCTAACTGCTGGTCCCTAAAGATAGCTTCTTCCTCAGTTGTAACCCTAGAAGTAGCAACATCCTTTGAGATAGGAGAGTGCAAATACTTAAGAAACCATTCTAAAAGAAAGTCCAGGGGTATAGGGGTCTTAATCAACCTCTTCCATCCATGTCACTCTTGGATATGGTCCGAGATATGAGTGGAAGTATCCTAGCATAAAGTTGACAACAATTCTAAGCTAGCATCATAACGAATGGGAAACTGGAAGTGGTTAAGAAATACCATCACCAACTCACTAAAAGTCCCATATACCCCCCTTGGTATCTCAATGTACCATTTCGTAGCAACCTCGATAAGGGTGCATTGAAATAATCTCAAATGAATAGAATCATCACTAAGGGAATTTGATGAGCATCAAAGGTGAAAGGTAGTGACGTGGTCACCAAGATCCTTTCCATTATTACCTTTGAACTTTGGGATGTATGAAGGAAGTTTGGTGGGGACCGGGTTCCATGTAGGATCATGACTCATGGGGTCATTCATTAACTTAGACAAATATGGCAGATTAAGCATGGCCAGAAAAGGGAGAAGGGGTTGCGACATTTGGCCCCAAACTCCCGGGAAATATTGTGCTTGTCGATTTGGAGGCCATCCAGGGTTCTGTTAAATACCATGGCCCTGTCTGGCATTATAAGGCCCTCCTATGGGCCAATTCATATAAGGCTGATTGGGTATCATTCCGGCAGGAATGTTTTGTTGAGGGTTATAGAAATTTTCCCCATTCGAATTAGATCTGGGTTGGGGGTTGCCCAAAGTCTAAGACTGACCTCCTCCAATTTGGAGATCAGAGGATAGAGGTGGATTCGTCATGCCAAAAGTATTGGTTGGAATCTTCACCAAGGAGGCAGGGTTGTAGGACGAAACTTGAGCTGAATCTTATCCGTTAGGTTAGTTTCTCTACCCAGAAGTAGGAGGATTAGACCCAAGGTTAAAAACATGAATACCTCCCATATTAGGAGTCATTTGGGGGATTTTAGATCCACCAACTGAAAAAGGAGTGTAGGGAGGTATACTGCCCCCAATTCCAATGCTAGCATTAGGGCCAACAGCTGGGATGGAGTTCAAAAACTATGAGGTGAAGTTAGGCATACCATAAGAAAATAGACTAGAAGCCATAGGGATGGACTGAACATTTTATCCTGGTGAGTGGCCAAGAGATCCAAAAGGATTTGAGGTGGTAGCTTGAGAATTAACTATAGGCCGGGCCATAGTAATGATAGGTACCTCTGGCACTATAACCATAGAGGTTGAAAGAGTCAAAGGGGTGTCATTAACTATAGTGGGTATGGGAGTTGAAGGGATCCCATAATTCTGAAGGCCCAGTTCAGTACTCATCCTTGTAGAATCACAAGTCTGAACGGTGGATGTATGTGTACCACATATAATGACTCTACGCCTTTTAGAAGGCAAAGATATGTAATCGGGTGGAAACTGTAATAAGCGACAGGATTGGCGGGGTGGCTAGTCCGACTCCATGATGAATTAAGACTCTAGAGATACAAAATATATCCTAAGGCCAACTAGTAAGCAAAGGGCACACCAAAAATAAAACAACCAATATGCATGCAAACGAGGTAAAGTGGCTGAGTGGCCTCCCTCCCTAAAGAAGGTATGTCTCACCCAAGAGGGACCCAAGATTCCCTGTTAAAGATAAGAGGTAAAAAAATCAGTTCTAAGGGCCCTTGTGGGCTTAACAACCATTTGGTCAGATCCCCCCAGAGAAGTAGTCCTCCATAAAGGTTATGTGTTGTCCGACCCTTATCTGACCCAGGGTACCTGCATAATAACCCCTACAAGTAACCTATGAGAAACCTAAGTCAAGCAACTAATAAACCATTGTATAACCGATGCACAGGTGAGTAGTCATAAGTCAGGTCCACTGTATGGGCAGGGTAGCAAAGCCCACAACCTTGAAAGCACCGCCTCTTATGGAGATAAAGGAACTAACAAGATCCCCATATATGAATAGATCCCCATAAATATCTCTGACGCTAATAAGGTATCAAGGGGATATCCCTTGAACTAACTTCGCACGACCTCGTGATTAACTTCGGTGTGAGTGGAACGTCCCAATCTTACCAATTACACAATGGATTTCTCCACTCCCTAAATCAGAAACATATGTTGATTTAATTTCCTTGGAGAAGTTTACTCACAAAATCCTATTACAAGGCACTAAATCCTAGACTAGTTTGTGTACCCTAGAAAATAAAATCATTAATAATAAATTTTAAATTATAGTGTTGATTTTATGGCCGTGATTACTCAAAAAGGTGTATGGTGATGAAACTCATGGTGTTATGACTCTGCAAGAAAAGTAAATATGAAAGTAATGCAAATTCCTAACTTTAACTTTTGATGAATGATATGTTCCTAAAAACGATGCAATTTTCCAATTTAAATATGCAATTCAGAAGTAAAGATACAATCTTTCACTATATGCACTAAGCTAATGATAGAGTTTCAAAGACAAAAATGCCAAGCAATGCAAAATGCCTATTTTTTTGTATTTTCAATATATTGAAACTGAAAATGCATGGACTGAAAAGTAACTTGATATATATAGCCCTATTGTGTATAAAAGAGAGATAACTCAAGCAGGATATCAAGCAACAAAGCACCCATCCCAATGACCAAAGACAATAAAAATGAAAATATGAAGAGAAAGATCTCACCCAGAAATTCAACCAAAAGAGGGGTTCTTGTCATCCCATAGGCACTCAATAGACACTACAGAGACCTAAGAAGGTTTAGCAAGCATCAAATCCCACCCAACAAACACCAGAGAAAGAAAACAGGCAAGGAAAAAAAGGTGTACGCAATTTTTTGGGGAAACAGAGCATATATATGCAGCTTACAGTGAGACATCCCACGTGTGTACACTATTGTCAAGGAAATAAACGCGTATATGATTTGAAACAAGGCCAGGAAAGGGAAAAAGGGTGAAAACTCACACCCAGAGTTAACATGAGATATCAAGCAATGATACGACAAGAACCACAATAGAAATGAGAGTAATCTAAGGAGAAAAGTACTTCAAACCCTAAGAAAGAATATCTTCCCCAGTATGGTCGCCAATTCTGTTGCGATGAAAATCTCTCTATGGCTAGGGTAAACCACAACAGACAGGTATTACTGTAGAAATCAACTCAATTCCAACATATGCTATATAAACTTATGTTCAAAGAGATAAGAAAGAGGCCTACCTCATCCAAACGTTTGATGATGTCCATCGTTGAGCACTTCAACCGAAAGCTTTATACTTGCAACAAGTTCTCAACAAACAATCAGAGAAAGCATATAGTGATAATATAAAAGGTTAGCACATTAGATAGCATAATCCAGTAATAAACATAAAAAACATGTCCATGGATAATAATCATATATTTGCACGATATCAATTGGATGGGAAAGGAGTATTTTTATTAATAAATGATTAGCAGAAGTGAAAACATCACAAACTTCCATTTCGGCACGGTTCACAACCAAGAAACGAAGTTCCTTCCAGCTAGGCCTCCACCACTTCAATCCTCCACCAAAGGCAAGATCATAGAAGGGAGACAATGAGGTTCTCCATCAATAAGGGAAGAGATTGGGGGATGAACACTTTGTTTAGAATTAAAGGAAAAAGGGATTCAAACTCAATATGAAGTAATAATTTCTCCAGAGTAACTTTGCTCTCAAAGTTGAATTCTCTCTCCCTTTTCCATAGCTCGGAATTGGCTTCTTTATAGTGTTCAAAATGAAACTGAAGGGCCGATTCAGAACGTTTCCATTATATGGAAGGCTAAGGATTAGAGATATCCTGTCGTGACATGGAAACCTGACATTTAATTTTGATTTTCTGGAACAAATCCCGATGTACACGCGCTGTAGTGGAGCAACTATCATATACGCTTGTTGTATAGCTTGCAAGGTTCGTACAAGTGTAAAAATATTTATTTTTGTCTTTGAATTTATCAATCATGGAAATTAAGTCTGCATGGGGGAATGGAATAAGGCCCTCTCTGCAAGATTGCATAGGGTGAGGCAAATCTTTCTCTAACACTTATTGAGTAGATGATTATCTTCCTAGCTTTGACATCATATGTCTTCCATTCAACCTTCTGTTCATCGATTGTTGTTGCTAGTAGATTTCCTTCTATCAATTTCAATAGGTCACTATATTATAGAGTGATGTATAATATTGACTTGTAGGAGCTGAAGTTTCTTGATCTATCAAGCCTACCTTCCACAAAAGTTTTGTTC
>JASDQU010736177.1:154084-172272 GCA_032191745.1 Picea mariana
ATGTATGTAAAAATAAGAACTGACACTTGCTAGGCAACTATGTCCTTCACTCCAAGATGACTACGTAGAGAATGAAACTTCTACTTAGTGAAGGTCTTGGTGAAGATGTCTACAGTCTGTTCTTCTGAATGAAAAAACTACAGGTCGATGATCCCCTCATGTACTAAGTCCTGGATGTAGTGTATGTGTATCTCAATGTGCTTCGTCTGCTACCTCTAAACTATATCTCTACAGAACTTCAAAGTTCTCTGGTTGTCACACCAGATGACGATCCACCAATGAAACTGAATGCCCAACTCGGTGAGAAAATTTTGTAGCCACAAATATTGAATGGCTATGTTAACTACCCCTCTGAAATCTGCCTCTATTGAATATAGAGAAATAGCAATATGCTTCTTGCTCGACCAACAGATAGGCTTAGAACCAAGACTGAGTGAGTAACCATATGTGGACTTGCGATCAATGTTATCACCAGCCCAATCAGAATCAATGAAACTGATGAGGTCCAATGTAGAGACTTTTGAATAGTGAATCCCAAAGGTGATGGTTCCCTATACGTATCGAATGATACACTTTGCAGCCTTCCAACGTATCCCATGCATTTCTTGCATGAACCTAAAGACTACTCCAACTGCATAGGAGAGGTCTGTTCTGGAGTGTGTGAGATACAATAAGCTCCCCACTATATGTATTTACAGTGTATTGTCAACCAGTGGAGTGTCCCCTCCATCCTCAAGTATGACTCTTGATAGGAAAGGAGTCAGGGCAGACTTGTAGTTTGTCATGTGAAATCTCTCAAGGAGATCTCGTGCATACTTTTTCTGAGACAGTTTGATACCTGATGAATCTTGAATGATCTCGAGTCCAAGGAAGAAATGCAGCAGAACCATTTTTGTCATCAAGAACCGATCATGTAGAATCCTCTTAACTACAATAATCTCTGAAGTCGAGCAATCGATGAAAAAAAAATCATCAACATACATAACTAGGAGTAGAAGTGAATAAACCGTCCTAATCATGTAAAAATTTAGGTCCGACTTACAAAGGACAAAGTTCTATGACAACAAGTAGGAGTTCATATTAGCATACCAATCCCTTAGAGCCTCCTTGAGGCCATAAAGATACTTTTTCAGTCGACAGAACAAATATGAATCCTGCATCAATCCTTGGGGCTTCTCCATATAGATCTGCTCAGAGATATCTCCATGAAGAAATGCATTATTCACATCCATCTTATGGACTTCCCATCCCTTGGTTGTCGCAATGGAAAGTGCCAAACATATGGAATCCATCTTCTCTACTGGAGTGAATGTCTCATCATACTCAATTCCATGCACTTGATGAAAGCCTTTGGAAACTAGCCTGGCTTTGTATCTACTAACATGTCCATCTGTTGCACTGTTGATCCAGTAGACCCATTTTCACCTGACAAGTTTCCTTCCTAAAGGAAGGGGAACTAGATCCAATTCCGGTTCTCGAGGAGGGATTTTTACTCCTCCTGCATGGAAGATTCCCAAAAGGGATTTCTAGCAGCCTCGCCATAAGACTGTGGATATGAATACTCAACCAAGAAAATATGCCTAGGTGGAATCGATTCACTGGAAGTGAGTGCAAGAGGAGGCTCCTTGAAATCAGATCAAATCCTCCTAGTATCAGTTGGATCCCCAACAAGATCCCGTGCATCCTGAAGAGTAGTCTTGGCCCACTTGGTCCTATGGTATGGCTTTGCATCTGCATCTAGATGCACTAACTCTGCATCTGACTGTACTGACTCTGTATCTAGATCATCTAAATCCTCTAAATCATAAATCTCATTTGAATAAGAGTCGGCATGTTCACGCTCATCATTTCTTACAGGTGGAAGAAAAAAAGTGTTTGCATGCGGCTGCTGAGGTACATGCGAGACACTTCCTTCAAATTGGAAAATTCACTAAATAATGATCCGGTCTGAGGAAATATCAATGATTTTGTATCCCTTCACACTATCAGGGTATTCAATAAAGATACACTCTATGCTCTGTAGATCAAGTTCCTTCCCTCTTCTTAGAGGGAATCCTAGCCCATGAATGTGAACCGAAAATAAAGAAGTGGGTCACTTTTGGTTTGAGGTTTGCCAAGCCTTGTAAGGAGTCTTATCCTTGACAGATATATGGGGAGATATGTCTTGGATGTAGGTTTCACAAATAAGTTCTTCATCCCATAATATCCATGGAATTGACTTTGCATGTAGCATGCAAGATTCCATCTCTTCTAGATATCTATTTTTCCTCTCAACAACTCTATTTTTCTATGGAGTATAGGAACCCACATGCTGCAATAGAATCTTTGCCTCGTGACAAATATTATGTATCTCATGGTTGACATACTCTCCCTCGTTATCTGTTTGGAGGACTTTGATTTTCTTTCCTGACTGTGTCTCAACAAGGGCTTTGAAATCTTTGAGGTGTTGAAAGACCTTTGATTTTTTCCTAAGAAAGAAAATCCATGTGAAGCATGAGAAATCATAAACAAAAATGAGAATGTACCTTTCTTTATTGATTGATGGATGTGGAAAAGGGCCCATGAGGTTATTATGGATCCGATCTAAAAGAGAGGAAGCCTTCTGAGTCTTTTCTTTGTCAGATTTCTCTTGAGGGTGTTTTCCAAGAACACATCCCTCACAAATTCCTTTGGAGAAGTGGATGTTGGGTAGACCATCAACCATTCCCTTCTTGATGAGTTGTTGCATATATCTGAAATTTAAATTCCCAAACCTTTCGTGTCATATCCTACTGCTTTCATCAGTATGGGTAACAAGTAATGCAGAATCAAGTTCAATAAATTCAAAAAATGTGTAGAGTCTAGATTGATGATTTACCTCACCGGTAGCAACCATGGAATTGGTTTGCATGTCATAGATATCCACTTTATCATTTGTGAATATGACTCTTTATGGTTCCATATTTTTTCATCTAATACACAGAGAGAATATTGACATAAATTTTGGGAACGTGTAGCACATTCTCGAAGATTTCATTTGTGAGTTCAATTCTTCCTTTTTCGGTCACCTCGATTGGAGAGTTGTCCTACATAAAAAAAGGAGGAAATTTGCATGCATCCAATGAAGAATAGACTTATTTTGTGGTAGTCATGTGGTGTGATTCACCTGAATATACGATCCAAGCATCGAGAGATGAGTTGATGGCAATCAAGGCATGGATAAAATTTCCTTTCTTGGGATTCTGATCTCCTGGATTCTTCTTCTTGGAACCCTCAGGGATGCAATATCCAAGGTTGTTTTTATGAAGCATTTGGGTCATTATATCTATATTTTTCTTCATACATGTGAATTTTGGATGGAATCCTTTATGACAGTAAGTGCGTTTCTCCCCTTTTCTTCCCTTTCCACCTTTGGATCCTGAGGCATCGTTGAAGGGTTTTGAGTACCCTTCCTTCTTTGGATTTGCATGTGATTTCTTTTTGTATTTGTCTTTAGATTTCTGATATTGATGACCGCTGCCATGTTGCATAGTAAGTGCATGCACCTTTGGGCCTTTGATTTTTCCCATATTGATGAGCTTGTTCTGCTCTTGTGTTAGAGACTCGATAAAGGCATCAAGAGAGGACATCGCCCAAGTAGATCTAGAGGAAAATCTAACTGAATGAAATATGGATAAAGACAGTGAGTATTCTCGACCAAGGTTGGAGAGAATGGTGAGAAGCATTTGTTTCTCCTCCTTATATTTATCAACCCCGCAAGCCTTGAGTTGTGACAATAAATCCTTATATTTGGTAAAGAAATATTGGAGATTGTTGAATGTTTTTGGATGCAATCTGATAAATTCCACCTCAAGCATGTGTTGTTGGCACAGGGGTAGACCCAAGGTTAAATGCTACAACAATGCACAAACAAAAACCTAACTATCGACCCTTTTGACAACAGCTGCAAAGAACATGAAGTCTCACCGGAGGTAGAGGAAGGGGTGGTTGTAGGACTCAAGTGTCTGCAACCTTAGTTGGGACACAGATCTGTGATTATACTACTTAATAAATCAATTAGCACCTTCATCTCCTTAACATGCAATCATTATCTACTTCCCTAGTAAAACATAGCCTCATAGTATTCACAGTAATCTACCATATACAAGCATTTAGCATAAGTAAATAGGTCAGATGTAACTGATCAAGCACTGAGCATATTCATGTACATTAGATATAACATTCTATACATAATTATCACTAAGCATAAGAAGATATATCTAATCATCTCAAAGCACTAAGCAAAGAAGACATAATTACATTCAGGCAAGCACCAAGCAAGATAACACAATGTTTACGTGGTTCACCCCTCCCCTGGGTCTACGTCCACCAACTCTTATTTATTGCCTTCAGTCAATCTGTTACAACACAAAGCCTCAAACCCTTATTCCACACAGGACAGAAGATTTGTGCATCTCGGTAGATCCCTCTTCCTCACGTTACAACACTAATCCTTTCACAATCCGTCACAACTACTTGCACTTAGCTCTGCAAGTATCTTACAATCATGCAAAAAGCATCAAAAACCCTACTTGCACTTACCATGCATTCACATCACTTAGATATAGCACTTAGCATTTTATTCATCTCCTCCTTTCCTCTTCCTAGCCTAGGCATCTATTTATATATACAAAATAGGCTTAAACATGGGTAAACCCATGGGCCGACATCTCTTTCTCGTTACATATTCCTAAAAACCCAAAAAAAGGCCCAAAAGGGGGCCAAAATCCTGTGATCTCCACTTCGTCTTGCGCTCCTCATTCGACAAGTTTTCGAAGTCCCAAAATAGGTCAACATGACCAAGAAATTCTCAAAACTTGGTCAAGGGACAACATGCCCCCAATACTCACCTGTGACTCATCCCGAGTCACTCTGTTCTGAGAAGTTCTACCTCAAACGCCTCGAGCTTGGCCCAAGATGCTTCGACTTGCTGCTTTGTTGTGGCCTCTTGCTCAGTGAACTCCTAGATCACAGCGTCATTCATCGATCCTTCTAGGCATTGTTTTGCTATGAGGATGACCTGGTCTAGCTCTGCTCCTTGGCTCTCGACCTCTGTAAACATCAGGCATGCCTTGTCTTACATAGGTTGAAGTCATTGAGTGACTTCCATCACTTTCCTTTGAAGCATATGAATCTGCTGCTGAGCTGTGTGTTGTTCATGAGATCTCTTATCTACTGTTGACAGGGCCTCCAGCTATGCCTATAGCATATCCACATGTTGTTTTTCTTCCTAGCGCTACGACTCTAGTGCCTGTAATTATGGATTCTCTGTAATGTTTTTGTATGTCTAGGCACTCTGGTTACTTAGCTGCTTACACTCCAAGGAAAGATATTTTAATTTTCTAAATGCGCTTCAAGTAGTTGCTTCTCGCTGGTCTCTTATCTCCTGAGGGGTTTCAGGTACAACACAGAGCTCTAGTTCTATGATGCATTGTTGTAGCTTCTGGATTACCTCCTCCAGTTGTGCCACCTGCTATGGAACTTGTTCCTCGGTTTGTACTTCGACGACTATCATAGAGTGAAGTGATCTATTGACCCTTTCCTTAACTTCAAGTTGATCGGTGAGCAACTGTTCCTTTCTTTGTTGTAGCTCTTCTTTCTCTTCATCCCATTTCGCTTGTAGAGTGAGCTTTTCCTTTTCTGCAGCACATCTTTGGTCCTCAATGTGTTTCTATACTTGCGCTAAAGTCTGGGTGGATTGTGTTGTTTCTTCCTAAGCTTGACAAAGGTGAGATTCAACTGTATCAATGATCCGGTGTAATTGAGCGGGCTCATCACCTAATTTTGGTGTTCTAAATGTCAGGGGCGTAGTGGATACTACCTGGCTGGACTATAGTGCCTGCTGCACTTCTTGAAGCTCGGCCTTGATGTGACTGAACACCTCCTCCTTCTTGGATTCCTGCTTCTCTTCTATCTCCAACGAAGCATCATTCAGTGCAATGACAATGAAGTCGAATTCGTCTGAGGTTAGGGTGGTCTCAAAATTGGTTCTAGTTGCTTTCATTTTCTTCCTTGAAGAAGGTTTCAGAGGGGAAACCTTCCTTTTCTTGGAGGGATCCTCCTCGTCTCATGACAGTGTAACCTTGCCTTTCTTCTGTTCTATTTCTGTGCCATCAACTCCTTGTTCGGTTGAACTAGACGTGGTCTTTACAGATGCACTATATAAATCATCTACCTCTTCAATCTTCTTTATCTTCCTAGGTTCGGCTGTATCTGGTGCAGTTTCAGGGCTGTCAACATCTAACATCTTTGCGGGGTATGCTGGAACAAGGAGGTCCACCGAGCATTCCTTATTAATCTCCTCCAAGTCATCCTCCGTTAACTTGTAGTATGACTTTAGTTGTTGGTGATGCTCATCAGCGCATGTTGTGATGTAGATGAAGTGGTGGTCCATGCTGAATTTCATCAATGGCCTAAATCTATGAAGTGTGTTTGGGGTTATGTGAGGCGTGGCCTGGATGGTTACCTTTAGCTGGTTATAATACTTGTGGAAGACAGAATTTGATTGCCACTTCTTGTTCATGTTGCTAGAATACCATAGCGTACTAAACTTCGTGGCTAGTGGTTTGAAGGGCTCAACATCCAGGAAGGTTGCACCTTCCAGCATCTCCCATGCAATGAAAGAAATTAATATGAGTAGCCTGCTAAAATGGAACTCATACCCTTGGTCCTGCGCTTCCCTGCAGTCCATTTCTACCTGGTTTACCAAGTATTTGACCCAATTCATATGTAGGCCCTCTGTGCACTTCCCTGCGAGGTCAACTACAAATCTGGCTACTTGGGTCGATTGGTTCTTGCAAACTAGCTTGTCTGTGATCAACTGACAGGAAAGGTGCATTTCAATGCTCTGGATAGAGGCTACCTTGTAGCCTCATGTTCCCTTCTCTACATCATCGTAAGTATCCTTTATTCACTGGGTGAGAGAGATATCTACGGTCTTTCCAAGGTATAAATCATGTGGGTCGAGACCCTGCATGCTTAGCCCTGTGATCTGATTGATCAAATTTGGATCAACTGTGATGTGGCGGTTCAACTATAAGTATCCTTCATGATAGAAGGAAAACAACAACTTGACGCATGCGTTTACTTCTTGATGCCTCCTGAAGTGAGGAATATTCATTACATTAAGTAGGGTTGACTGCCTGAGGTTTTGGGTCCATGATTGAGCGATAATATTGGATTTATTTCCTTTGGTTCATGTCAGATATTTATGAGGGGTGAGCATACTATAAACCTTCCTATCGTCGAGGTTGAAGTCACTGAAATTCAACGCAGTGATATTATCTTGGTCAGCATGAACTACGCGCACTTCTTTCAGAAGGTACACATTGATCAAAGCATACTCAAATTTGTGGGGTACACTGTCAGGATTGATGGTGCTACTCAGAGGTGGTAGATAAGCAGTTAGAATGCTCAGAATCATATTAGAATTCATGATATCTTCTCTGTGCCTAGTGCGTTTCTCATCAGCTGGCCGGGATGGACCGGATCGAGCAGTGGAAGGAGAGGTCTGTAGTCCTCTCGTCGATGATGCTTGTACACCTGTAGAAAACCCTCACTCCAACATGACTCTCTCTCTCATCAAGTCGATCATAACCTCTTCAAAAACTTTCTCTACAATGCCCAATGCTTCCGACATATGCACTCGAGATAAACAATTCGTGGGATCGGGGAACAACTCAAACATGGTAATGAGATAGAGAACGATAACACAATGATCACTGTATAAACTCGGCTTAGGTTGTGGGATCAAATTCCTTATTTGGAAAAAGTGTTCTCGGTGCATGGCGCGACGAGTTAAATAGGTAATTCGACAATGATTGGCTTGCAATGGGTATGAGCCTCCATTAACTCTTGTTCGATCCGGTATGGCGCGGTCCAACGGTCGGATGACGGACATTTATTTCTTTTATGTCTGTTAGGAGTGGAAGTCGAATGAATATATCGGCCCCAACGACTATATTTCTTCATCATGGTGAAGTGCCATGTGTCATTGTTCTGATATCTCGGCGAAGCTCCAATTTTGCAATTTTTCTTTCTGCGAGGTCTCCTCTAGAACCTCCTATAAAATTTCAGTATTATCCCTTTTCTTTCTTAACTTTCTAGCCATCTTTCCAGTGAGTGTCATCTCGGTAATTCATTTCTTGTTCTGATTCTTTTCTTCTTTGGTCTTAGTTACTTCACGCTGTTGAAATTCTTTCCTAGGGTTCCTGGATAATACTTCTTCTGTGTCTCAGATAGTGTTGGCCGCCCTACATGTTTTTTCTATTTTGAATGACAAGTGACACCTCATGTAGATGCCTACACCTCATCCTATAAATACCACCATTTGGGGATGATTATTTAGTTAGAAAAAATACCTTTGATTATTCTTTTTTTATTTCTTATCTTGCATTTTCATGCTTGGTTCATGACTGTAAGAATGAAACAAGCATTAAAACTTAATCTTTTATTTTGATTCTTCTTAAGGCTAGTTTGAAAGGGTCAAAGTGCTTACATCCTTCTCATGATTTTTCTTTTTCTTTGAGTCTATCATATATCGATGAAATACCTATGTCGATTGGCATTTGGACTATAGGCTTGTTCATTTAAATTTCTTGGTAAATCAACTTTGATTTTAAACTTTTGATTTGCATTTGGTTTGTAAAAATGCATCATGTCCTAACCTTTGCAAAACGAGTATGTCTATTGCTTGTTGTGGAAATCAGTCACACTGTGGTCATACTCTGTACCTCGTTTTAGCTGGCAGGTTGAAGTGACTATCCTCTCATGACAGATCAAGGCCTGGTGTTATGCTCTATATCCAAAAACGTTTATCACCAGAACTGCCTGAATTTCGTGATTGAAACCCTTATTGTTTATGTTATGGTTGCACTGGTGTGTTTCTATTTGGTTTTCATGGTATCATCTCAAATGTATCCCTCTTTCCACTATCATGTAAACCCGTAGTGTGTCTAAGTCGCTCTTGTTACAGTCTATTCAATCCTATTTTTTCCTCCTAGAGATGCGTTTTTGCGGGGGCGTTTCTGAGCAAAATGTGAAAAATTAGATCAAACCCTTGAAAAACCATAACATAAATGGGCCCTTTTACCTTCATTGCGAGCAATGCACCCATAAACTGGATCATTTCAGAGATATGCCTCGACCTTTGGAGGTAAATTTCTCAAAATTTCTGTTTCGGTTAAGATAAGCGTTTTATTTTATTTCATTTTGTTACAGACATTCCTACAGTGCTGGATAAACCTATGATAGAGAAACATCCTTTTTCCTCAATTTAAAATACAGACTCTTTGAAGGAAACCCCTCTTCATGAGGCAATACCTGACCAATTTTTATCTGGAAAGCAAGATGTTAGTTATGAGTTTATGGAAACTTTTGTACATGAATCAATTTGTCTACCCCAATCTTAACATAAAATCCACTAGTGGAAACCCTTACAAATAGTCAATGAAAAATCAATCCATGCTAGGGTTTCATAACAAAAGGGATGGTAGACTAATTTTGAGGAGCTTACACAATAAATCAAAAGCTCATGTGAGCTGGATCGAATCGATCAAGATCCATGAGAACTCTGATTCTGAGATTGAAAAATTCATGGCAGAGGAAGATCTGAATTATTCTAAGCCGGATCTCAGTCAAAAATTCGATTATGTAAATAACTTGCCACCATTCCTGAAACACAACAAGAATTTTCCAGGAATTAAACTCATCCAAAGGCCGACAGTGGATGGTGGTAGTGTTTTTACAAATAGTCATGTGCTTCCTCGAACACTTGCCCTTGCTGTAAATTGTGAAGGGTGTTTACATTGGATAGTTCTGTATTACACAAATATCTCCGTCCTTCAAGAAAAGATCAAAGCTCTTATGGCTCAAAATGAATCATTGACAATTGAAAACCGTGAGCTCAAGATCAATGCACAAAGGCAAGGAAAATGTTTGAAAAGGTCTGACAATGTCATAATAAAAAACGTTGATTGTGTCATGGCTGTGATCAACTCTGAGATTTTTTTATTCAAATTTAGTTTTCAGTTGAATGGTAAGATTGTTTTTTTAATCTTAGTTATGATTTAATGGTTATTTTCTAATTAATCTAGATTGATTTAGATTTTTGTGGTTAAAAATAAGACTGGCTACAAAATTGAGAGATTATGTAGCCAAGTCAATTTCTCATATAAAAATTTGGAAATTGTTAGTTAAATAAATATCTAATTTGCACATTTCGTTTTTCTTTCAGGATAAGATGTATCTTGTGAATTGGAGCAATGCTGGACTTAGTCAGTTAGACATCTCTTTTGTCTTATTTTGTAAATCAAAATAGAACTTTCATAATTTTGAGGATATAGTTTGATTTTGAGTGGTTTTTAGACCCTCTATCTTTGTAACTTTTAGATCCTTTTGAGATCTAATCCTATCTTAGAAGATAGGATTTTTAGCTTACATAAACTCTTTAAATACTTTGTACTTGAGAATGAAGAGGATCTTAGCTGAGAGAAAGAGATGGAAAAGTAATTCCAGAACTTAATATAATTGCATACACACATTTTGGCTTTAGCCTTTTGTTTATCATGTTGTTGTTTATGTTTTGTTAACTATGTTGCATGTATAGGTATGATCTCTTTAGATTAAATGATCTATGATGCACATGATGTTTATATTATAAATACCATCTACAACTTGCTTCTCAAAATATAAATGTTTTGATCATATCTTCAATAAAAATAATAGGATTTGTCTTTGATTTTTAATTGAATGATAATATGCATAGGTTGCTTTGAGATTTATCTCGCTGCGATCATATGTAATTATGAGATCACAGGTTTATGTTTGTGTCTCCTTTTCTGTCATTAAAACTTAAACTACCAATATATGTTCTGAATTTATTTAGAACAGTCATAAGGTTCATTGCATATTTCTCTCTTGGACATGGTAGTTGGATGTTCACCACTCATGCAGATGCTTGGAGAAGCCTCACTAACTCACTGACAGGTTAGCTTCTTTGTATTTTTCTGTTATTCACATATCACTGAAACTAGAATATATGGTTCATCTTTTGACTATCCACATGTTCATGTTTCATTGAAATTTTTACAAGTTTTTTTTTTAGAGTTATAAAGGAAAAACAAAAAAATATTTTTATGTTCTTTCATTATCTGCTTCTTACAAGAAATTTAGTTTTCCATTGATTTTCGTAAGTTTCAATTAAAACTTGCATCTTGTAAATAATGTACATAAATGAGATTTATCTATCTTTTGCTTAAATACACCTACTACAGTTACATTAGAGCATATATATATATATATATATATATATATATATATATATATATATATATATATATATATATATATATATATAGTGTTTAGTAATTAGATAGTTATTTCTTTGCTTTATTTTGTTTCTTTTAGGACTCTATATTGGCTAACGGAGCCATTAAACCCGTCAGAACGAGTTACACCAAATGGATTGGGTTATTTAGACAACCCCAGACTGGACTCGTTCTTCCAGTTGACGGACCGTCATTTTTGCCCACCAACAAATGGCGCTAGAACAAGGGCCACACTAACAAGATGGCCTTGTAGGATCCTTTATTTCAAATGTATTCAATTTCCTCATGGCTCCCCAAATCACTGTGTTGGAACATGCTTTCCACTTCTCACTACCAGTTATTCCCAACAAGACAACTATTCTCTTTTCAGAACTCACCTTTGATGGTGAAGGGACCACATCTGTAGTAGACCATATTTCTAATTTTTTTTATAAATGTTTAAGACATAAGATCATTGATCCTAATGTCACATGCAGATTGTTCGCTCTCACTTTCCGAGGTCGGGTTAAAATTTGGTTTGAATCTTTTTGGGCTAATTCTATTCATTCTTTGTCTGAATTTGTATTTGAGTTTTTATCAGATTTTAGCAACTATGATTATGATAAATTGAGTGAAGAATTAAGTTTCTTAAGGAAATAAAATGGTGAATCATTCAATGATTTTGGAATTAGGTTCATTCATGTTTGTACTAGATTCCCTTTGAAAGAAATGTCGCTTATTAATGAGTGGTTTGAATATCTCGTTTCTCTCTCAGACAAGAAAGATCAATTAATTGTTAACCAATCTGAATTGAGCACTAACACTCAATATCAAGATGGTTCAAATTTTCATGTTAATCTTGAAGATTTTGAAGCACCACAATTTTTGTTGACTTCTTTCATTTTGGAAAATCATGAGCCATATAATGCAATTGTCACATCTAATCATTCTTTGCAAACAATGTCTCCTCTTGTCGAAGAAGGAACCTTGGCTTTAAAAGATGAAATTTGTCACACTCTCATAGATTTTATAATTTTTCTAAAGTAAAAAAGGTTGAGTGTAAAGTTGATAATCACGTGGACGATAAATATTCCCCTAATTTAGTTGAACAAATCCATGATCAATCAATAGGAGACAAAATCATTAGTCAGAATATTAATCAGTCTTCTATCTCTATTGATTTGCTCTCAAATTTTCCCTCACATAATGAACCAAATTGTCTCTTAGAAACTGTCTTGTATTCTTTAAAAGAGAATACAAAAGAGGTTGATCAGTTTATACAAGGAGAGGGGAAAAAACTAGATTTTGAAATGCATATACCTATCATTTCAAGAGATGCATTCCGTCTCCTTAATTATTCTACATATTATTCTTTGTACCCCGATATTTTTTATCCTAATGTTGTGCAATTGCATGTTTCATATTTCCTTGGAGAGAATTCAACATTATATAATCAGGTACAAAGAGATTACCAAATAGAAGATAAAGAGGGAAATAATTCTACCCATGAACATATCAATTCTTATTCTCGTCAATTATTTGTGGGTAAATCAAGAAATGATTTGAAAGAGTCTCAAATTGCATCTTTCGTTGATTCATCTCAATTTGTGTTTCGAGAAGGATCTAAATTTTTCCATGATCAATTTGAGGTTGAAAAGTATAATCAGCCAAATATTACAACCAATGATGATTATTCAAAAATATTGGTCATTCCATCTAGTTCACCTCAAATAGTTAACCTTGAAATATCTAATCTCAATGGAAATTTTCAAGAGAATGAAACACTTATTTTCCGATCGAGAATCATCATAAGTTCTCGCCATCTTGATTTGACCTTTTTAAAAGATTCTTTCCCTGATAATCTAATACTTTATTCTCATCGGGAATATTTGTCGCATGTGAATTCTTTCAAACAGTCCCATGTCGGTAATTGCATGCATCATGATAGTATTGCAGATTAGTTGGAGTATTCATGTCTCGAAAATTTTCTAGGGAATGGTAAGATTATCTTCATTTTATTTAGAGATCAAGGAGGTAACTTTAATAGACTCATTTTATATCCTTCAGATGGAGAAAATATGGAATGAAAGGAAAATTGTCGGGAGGATGAGGTACTTCGGTTTAGGCCGATGGTTATGTCAAGTCCCCATAACTCTCACAAGCTTCATAATCTCATTTTTTCATATTTTTGTAACCCATATAATGACAAAATTTTTGAATGGATGGAGGATTCATACAACAAGAATGTTCAATGGAATGGTAAGATCATGCTTGCCTTGTTTTTAAATGATGATGATAAAGGTGAGTATGATATATTTTTGTCATTTTTCGATATACTACCATTCTTGTTAGTAATATGTGATTTTGTTTCTATTGTAGGATTGGAGTTACTCCGATGGCTACATTGGAAGCATGACTTCACATGGTATTCTGATTTGTTTAGTAGTTAGACTAGGTTTAGGAGTAGGTTTTCTTTTAGTTTTATTTCTCACTGTTTCTCTTTGTATTAATGTAGTCATGAACACAAGTGGGCGCACCAAGAGAACCATAATATGACTGTTGTCAGGGAATTCGGCTTGATCCGTTTCTCTTTTCTTTTCATTGAATATTTCTTTTCAAAGATGCAATATTATTATGAAAATTTTAAATGGAAAGTAAAGAGATAAATAAATCTGAACTGGAAATTCAACCCTGAACCAAGGTACCATGAGTAGGAATGAATTCACATCAATGATGATTTTTCTATGTTCTTTCAGTCTCCCAAGAGATATTTCACATGATGTTTTTAGATACACCTTTTGTACTTATTTTTTTGTTTTGATTTATTTTTATTTTCTGATTTTGGTTCTTTTATTTTTGTTTTTTTTTCGTTGCTTTCTGGTTAAACTTATGTCTGTGTCACCTTTTAGTTTGTGGAGGGGAACCATAATGCATCATTATGAAGCAGATGTTAAGGTATTTTCAAGAGAATCAGTGTTGTAAATCGCTGAAACACAGACTAACTAAAGAAAATTTATGTTCGAAGTTGGTTTCCTGGTTTCACTTTAATCATGAGCAGACACGAGCATCATTTAAGATCTTTACATTGTCCTTGTTTTTAAAGAAAACAACTCAAGTATGCCTTCCTGTCCTCGAAAAATTAGTCTCATCAGAAAACTAATTTCAGATCATAATGAAGGTTATCAAGCGAAGGATTAAAGGCTGGAAAATATCACGTGTTCTAAAAATTGAAATTTTCAGCATCACCCCGCTTTTCTGAATATCGTTAAATTTATGTCAAATTGTAAACAATTTCTAGAGAGTTGTGGGAAATGTATGTAAATCCGTCGAGATACTGAACAGGTCTATTGGCAATGGGTAAATTCATGCATGATTCCAAGACAACTTCACCGGGGTACTGAACAGGCCTGCTGGCAGTGAAGCAATGTCGGGTTCAACAAAATTATCAGGTATAAATTTTGATGTTGGTCATAAGTGCCCTTCATTTTGAATTGAAAATTCTTGGATAGGGTAGAGGCGTTAGAGTGGGTTAATTGAAATCCCTGTCGAGGATATGGATGCTTGCTGGTAGTAGTGGCCCTGTCAATAGTATTAGATCCATTGGTTTGAATATCGTGCTCTCATAATTAATATTTGTCATCGGATCTCATTTGAACAGAAAGACATCTGAAGCTGGACTGTGTGATAATTAATGGATATTGATTGAGATGCTTGATTTTATTCAACTATTATTTGATCTTTAATCATTCTGATCAGTCCTAACATGAACTCCTTGGTGATGCAGAGATAACTGCTTCTCCCAGTAAGCTGCCACTGTTGGCATCCCTACATGTTTTTGCTATTTTGAATGACAACTGACACCTCATGTAGCTGCCTACACCTCATCCTATAAATACCACCATTTGCGGATGATTATTTGGTTAGAAAAAAGACATTTGGTTATTCTTGTTTTATTTCTTATCTTGCATTTTCATGCTTGGTTCATGACTGTAAGCATGAAACAAGCATTAAAACTTAATCTCGTATTTTGATTCTTCTTAAGGCTGGTTTGAAAGGCTCAAAATGCTTACATCCTTCTCATGACTTTTCTTTTTCTTTGAGTCTATCATACATCAATGAAATACCTATGTCGATTGGCATTTGGACTATACGCTTGTTAATTTAAATTTCTTGGTCAATCAACTTTGATTTTAAACTTTTGATTTGCATTTGGTTTGTAAAAATGCATCATTTCCTAACCTTTGAAAAAATGAGTATGTCTATTGCTTGTCGTGGAAATCAATCACACTGCGATCGTACTCTGTAACTCATTTTAGCTAGTAGGTTGAAGTGACTATCCTCTCATGACAGATCAAGGTCTAGTGTTATGCTCTGTATCCAAAAACGTTTATCACCAGAATTGCCTGAATTTCATGACTGAAAAACGTATTGTTTATGTTATGGTTGCACTGGTGTGTTGTTATTTGGTTTTCATGGTATCATCTCATATCTATCCCTCTTTCCATTGTCATCTAAACCCACAGTTGGTTTGAGTCGCTCTTGTTATAGTCTATTCAATCTCGTTTTTGCCTGCTAGAGACACGTTTTTGCGGGAGCGTTTCTGAGCAAACCGTGATGAATTAGATCAAACCCTTGAAAATACATAACAGAAATGGGCCCTTTTACCTTCAATGCTGGCAGTTTTCCTAGAAACTGGATTGTTTTAGAGATATGCCTCGACCTTTGGAGGTAAATTTCTCAGAATTTCCGTTTCGGTTAAGATAAGCGTTTTATTTTATTTTATTTTGTTACATTCATTCCTACAGTGTTGGATAAACCTCTGACATAGAAACATCCTTTTTACTCAATTCACAAGACATACTCTTTAAAGGAAAATCCTCGTCATGAGGCAATACCCAACCAATTTTTACCTAGGCAACAAGATGTTAGTTTTGAGTTTATGGAAACTTTTGTGCATGAATCAATTTGTCTGCCCTAATCTTAACATAAAATCCACCAGTGGAAACCCTTCCAAACAGTCAAAGAAAAATCAATCCATTTTAGGGTTTCATAACAAAAGGGCTGGGAGACTAATTTCGAGGAGTCTACGCAATAAATCAAAATTTCATGTGAGCTTGATTGAATCGATCGAGATCCATGAGAACTCTGATACTGAGATTGAAAAATTCCTGATAGAGGAAGGTCTGAATTATTCTAAATCGGATCTCAGTCAAACATTCAATTATGTAAATAACCTGCCACTGTGCCTGAAACACAACAAGGATTTTCCAGGAATTAAACTCAACCAAAGGCTACTAGTGGATGGTGGTAGTGTTTTAACACACAATCATGTGCTTCCTCGAACACTTACCCCTGCTGTAAATTGTGAAGGGTGTTTACATTGGATAGGTATGTATTACACAGACATCTCTGTCCTTCAAGAAAAGATCAAATCTCTTACAGCTCAAAATGACTCATTGACAATTGAAAACCGCGAGCTCAAGATTAGTGCACAAAGGCAAGGAAAACGTTTGAAAATGACTGGAAATGTCATAATAAAAAACATTGATTGTGTCAAGGCTATGATCAACTCTGAGATTTTGTGATTGGAATTTAGTTTTTAGTTCAATGGTAAGATTGTTTTTTTCTATGTTATAATTTTACGGTTATTTTTCTAATTAATCTAGATTGATTTAGATTTCTGTTGTTAAAAATAAGACTCGCTACAGAATCGAGAGATTTTGTAGCCAAGTCAATTTCTCATATAAAAATTTGGATATTGTTAGTTGAATAAATATCTAATTTTCACATTTTATTTTTCTTTCAGGATAAGATGTATCTTGTGAATTAGAGCATTGTTGGACTTAGTCAGTTAGCCATCTCTTTTGGCTTATTTTGTAAATCAAAATAGAACTTTCATAATTTTGAGGATATAGTTTGATTTTGAGTGGTTTTTAGACCCTCTATCTTTGTAACTTTTAGATCCTTTTGATATCTGATCCTATCTTAGAAGACATGATGTTTAGCTTACATAAACTCTTTAAATACTCTGTACTTGAGAATGAAGAGGATCTTGGCTGAGAGCAAGAGATGGACAAGTAATTCCAGAACTTAATATAATGGCATATACACATTTTGGATTTAGCCTTTTGTTTATAATGTTGTTGTTTATGTTTTGTTAACTTTGTTGCATGTATAGGTCTGATATATTTAGATTAAATTATTTATGATGCGCATGATGTTTATATTATAAATACCATCTACAACTTGCTTCTCAAAATATAAATGTTGTGATCATATCTTCAATAAAAATAATAGGATTTGTCTTTGAGTTTTAATTGAATGATAATATGCACAGGTTGCTTTTAGATTTATCTCATTGCGATCATATGTAATTATGAGATCACAGGTTTATGTTTGTGTCTCCTTTTTTGTCATTAAAACTTAAAATGCCAATATATGTTCTGAATTTATTTAGAACACTCATAAGGTTCATTGGATATTTCTCTCTTGGACATGTCAGTTGGATGTTCACCACTCATGCAGATGCTTGGAGAAACCTCACTAACTCACTAACAGGTTAGCTTCTTTGTATTTTTCTGTTATTCACATATCACTGAAACTAGAATATATGGTTCAACTTTTGACTATCCACATGTTCATGTTTCATTGAAATTTTTACAAGGTTTTTTTTTTAGATTTATAAAGGAAAAACAAAAAAAGATTTTTATGTGATTTCTTTATCTACTGATTACAAGCAATTTAGTTTTGCATTGATTTTCGTAAGTTTCGATTAAAACTTGTAGCTTGTAAATAATGTACATAAATGAGATTTATCTATCTTTTTCTTAAATACACCTACTACAATTACATTAGAGCATATGC
>JASDQU010736177.1:176105-188968 GCA_032191745.1 Picea mariana
AAGTGATGGAAGGAGGGTGGTATCCATAAAGTGCCATAAATGGTGTCATTTTTATTGCAGTATGAAAGGAAGTGTTATACCACCATTCTGCCAAGGGTAACCATTTGAACCATTGTGTTTGTTTATCAGAGACAAAGCAACGAAGGTAGCCTTCCAGACATTTGTTCACTATCTCATTTTGTCCATTAGATTGAGGATGATAGGATGAGCTACGAGCCAATTGAGTACGCAAACAAGAAAATAATTTTGTCCAAAAATGTCCAGTGAAGATGGGATCTCTATCACTTACAATAATCTTTGGGCTGCCATGTAGCTTTTGAACTGTCTCCATGAATGCGGTGGCAACTATAATAGCTTTGAAAGGATGAGAGAGTGCACAAAAGTGTGTGTACTTGGTCAGTCTATAAACAATCACCATGATGACACTCTTTCCTTCAGACTTTGGTAACCCTGAGATGAAATCCATGGAAACCTCCTCCTAGCGCTGACTTGGGATGGATAATGGTTGTAAAAGACATGGGGTCTTAATTGTTTCCACCTTATTTTGTTGGAAAACCAAACATTCTACCATAAACCTTTGAACATCGGTCTTAAGGCCATCCCAAAAAAATCCTTCTTGACTCTATTGTAGGTTTTCAAAAATCCTGAGTGCCCTCCTACTAGAGAAGTGTGCAATTCCAATAGTACCTTTTGTTTGAGTTGGGAGTTCTTACATAAACATAAGCAATATTTGTACCATAGTGAATCATTTTTTCATGTAAATGTATCTGATGCACTGGAATCCTGCTGCAACCTTTGAATGAGAGTCCACACTTTTTTCGTCATTCTTCCATTCATTCCTTGCTTCTATTATCCAATCGGGTTGGATGATCGAGATAGCACAGAGAAAGGCCTCAACATCTTCATCCTTTCTTGAGAGTGCATCTACAACAACATTTTGCTTCCCCTTTTTATAGACAATTTCAAAATCATAACCCAATATCTTGGTTACCCATTTTTGTTGTTCTTCTGAAGATAGTCTTTGTTCCAAGAAGTATTTAAGACTATCATGATCTGTTTTGACCTTGAAGTGCCTACCTATTAGGTAAGGACACCATTTCTTCAATGCATGTAGTATTTTGATGCAAACGCGCCACTGGGCACGTCCGCTCCCGCCAGGACCTTCTCTTCCCTAGGCCCGAAGAACTGAAATGCTCTTCAAACCCCCTTATCAAGAGTTCTCAACACCCATAGAATACTCTTTATGATTCCCCGTTGTCCTATCGAGAATTTCCCCGTCGGGAAATCGGCCTTTGCGCTGTCGTGATCCACTGCTCTCACGGATCCCCGATTCCCGATTTGAGATGGAGCTCTCTGCACCCCTTAGCTCCCTCCAGCTAATTCTTCACGCATGTGACCTGCTAGTCCACAAGACCACGGTCCTTTCCCCTATCAAAATTTCTGAATTCGTGGAATCGAAATGCGTAGAACTCACACCCTCGGGATCTCCGATCCTCCGATTCCGATGACACCTTTCCTCCACTGAAGTGCTAATACTGTGAGACCGTCGCGTTTCGGGATTTCGCGACTTCTCTTGTCGTGAGTTTCTCGTCACCAAGAATCTTGATATGCCGAACCCCAATGCACGTGTGAACACTCTCCTCCACGTCACCGCTTCCTCGTCGCTCTATCGGGTATCGCGAAATCATTATTTCTAATGCAACAAGTCCGTTGTATGCGGAAACCCCGAAATGTCGAACTCCGACTCTCCGGGATCTCCTGCCACGTGTCCTTGCTGTGATCAACGGCTCTGATCCTATCGGGAAATCGCGGATCGTGATTCCTCCATACGAGAGTTCTATGCCTCTGGAAACTCCGACGCTCCAAACGCCGACTCGTCAGGATCTCCTGCCACGCGTCCTCGCCGATGGACGGTTCAAACCTCCCGTCAGGAAATCGCGAATCGCGATTCCAATATGCAAGAGTTCTGTGTCCTCGGAAACCTCGATTCTCTGATGAACTGAACTCCGATGGCTCCCTGGCTCCTTGACACGTGTCCTGCCAGGATCAACGGCTGAGATCCTTCCTCGGGATTTCGAGAACCACACGATCCCGATTCTCTACGTTAACAAAACCTCGATGACTCTAATATCCCGATGACTCCTCCTCTGCACCCTAGGGCTTAAACCCGGTGCAACTTTCCCATGATCTAACGGCTGACGGGATTTTTGTCGATCTCCTCTACGAATCCTGACCGTCAATTTCTCCTCCTTGAAGATTTCACGAGAATGGATAAGTGTTCCTTCTCATCACTTGCCCTTCAACGCCTGCACTTGAAACTCTTACTTGGAATGTTTCACGGCACAAATTCCTATGCTCTCCTTTAACGATACCACGAAGGTGCTATACCTCCTGAGATTTTCCACTCTAATTATTTCAAAGGAACTTGCGCGCACTTATTACGCTCAACATTCAACAACTTCCCAAGTGTTGAATCTTTCAGAATCTGCGCACTTCCTGCAGCAGTAGTCTTCGGTCTTCGTTGCTCATAATTAAAACTAATACTTCTTCTTCAGCATGCGCACTCCTTACATGGCTTCAACAACCCACTTCCACTTCTAGGTGAATGAGAACAACAATTAACTACTGATCCTTCATCAACACACTCCTTGCGGATGAATTCAACTGCACACCTTGCAGGAATCTCTTGGCTCAGATAGAGAAACAATTGAAACTCATTCCATCTCCCATTCAGACTTCAGTTTGAAACATGAAATCACATGAACAACATATACAAAGAAAATGCATAATAAGAAGCAAACATTCATGAGCACATAAACAACATACACAGAGAAACAACACCAACCATGAGTTTGAATCAGAACTTTCTTCTATTAATTCAAATGCCTGTACATGGGTGTTCTTCATACAATATTCTCTGCTTTCTCTCCTCTTCTCTTGAATGCTTCGATATGTTACAATGGTACAATGAGGGTGTCTATATCCATTTTTCCTCCTTCCATATAAAACTGTCTAATCTAGAAATAAAATCCTACCTACCTGCATTAACTAGATTAAATGCCTCCTATCTATTTCAGACAAGAGCGTATGGCTCGAGGTCTGATACAATATACAAAAGGCGCTCCCTCATAAATGTTTCATTGAAGACTTGGACTACAATCCCAAAGCACTTCAAAAATTTGGGTTTGTTTATCCAGCTGATCTCCACTTGATGTGCTGGCTCGCTTGATGAGTTGGCGATGCTCCTGCATCATACTCCTCAGCTTGAAAACTTTCATGGGCTCCTGTCCATGAGCTCCTGCATAGTCTATCCATTCTTTTGAATCACTGCTTCCGTCTCCCAGCTGGCATCTTCCATTGGATGGTTTTTCCATTTGACCAGATACTCGAAGTATTGCTTCTGCCTCGTCTTTTTGTTCACGCTCTTATCAAGTATACGCTCCATCTATGGCTTTTCTGCAATCGGCATCTTCTTTTTCCACTAGATTTCTGGCTGTTCATCATTTCCAGCTCCTGCTTCCTCAGTCTTATAGGGATATAAGTCTGAAACATTGAATGTCGGAGCTATTCTGATCTCATCTAGCAACTCAATTTCATAAGCATTTTCTCCTAATTTCTTTAGGACTCTGCATGGCCCAATTTTCTTCATTTTCAACTTGTTGTATGTCCCTCTTGGGAACCTTTCCTTCCTTAGATGTGCCAGAACTAGATCACCAACTTTGAACTGAAGTTGTCTCTGATGCTGATCTACTCTGCGCTTATATTCCTGGTTTGATTCCAACAATCACTCCTTCACCCTGCTGTGAAGTTCTTTCATCGCCTCTGCGAATTCTTCAGCGCTTGCGCTCTTAGTCATTATCTGTTCTGAATCCCTTAGCTCTGAAAATCCTCTTGGCTGCTTGCCGTATACAATATCAAATGGACTTTTGCCTGTGCTTCTGTTCACTGAGTTGTTGTGTGCGAACTCTGCTTGTGGAAACACATTGTCCCAACTGCTATGGTGCTCTGTCACCAGGCTTCTTAATAAGTCTCCCAGACTCCTATTTACCACCTTTGTTTGCCCATCCGTCTGAGGATGAAAGGAAGAACTAAACATCAAATTAGTTCCCATCTTCTTCCAGAGTGTCCTCCAGAAATGTCCAATAAATTTTGTATCCCTGTCTAATACTATGCTTCTGGGTAACCCATGAAGTCTAACGACCTCCTTGAAGAACAAATTTGCGATATGAGTCGCATCGCTGGTCTTCTGACATGGGATAAAATGTGCCATTTTGGAAAACCTGTCAACCACCACAAAGATCGAATCATGTTCTCTTTGCATCCTAGGCAATCCCAATATGAAATCCATGTTGATTTCATCCCATGGCCTCTCGGGTATGGGTAATGATTGATAGAATCCTGCATTCTTCTTTCGCCCCTTCGAATGCTGGAAAATTCTACATCTGTCAAAAAACTTCTTGACTTCCGACCACATCCCTGGCCGAAAGTATGCTTCACTCAGCTTTGCAAATGTCTTGTCGTGGCCAAAATGCCCTGCCAATCCACCACTGTGCTTCTCTTTTAGCAGATTCTCCCTCATGGAGCAATTCGGAATGAACAGTTGATTGCCTCTTAACAACAATCCATTTTGAATCATGTAATCTATCCATGGGCTTCTGTCTCTAAGAACTGGATTCTCAGCTGCTTCATATGCCTTTGCAAAATCTACATCACCTGCATACATGTCCCTAAGATTTTCAAAACCCAATGTCTTGACTCGGAACTCCTGCAGCAACAAACACTTTCTGCTCAAAGCATCAGCCACTTTGTTAGTAGTACCTGAAATGTGTTTAATTACAAATGTAAAATTTTGCATATACTCTACCCATTTAGCATGTTTCTGATTCAACTTCTCTTGTTGAGTCACAAACTGCAATGCATGATTATCACTATACAGAACAAATTCTTTTGGGATCAAGTAATGCCTCCATTTCTTCAACACCTGTATGATAGCATAAAATTCTTTGTCATACGTGGAGTACTTTACTTTTGCCTCATTCAACTTCTCGTTGAAATATGCAATTCGTCTGTCCTCCTAGCTCAAGACCGCTCCTATGGCAAAGCCACTTGCATCACATTTCACCTGGAACACCTTCGTAAAATCCGGCAACACCAAAACCGGTTGTTCTGTGATCTTTCACTTCAACAGATTGAAGTTCTTCTCTGCCTCTTCAGTCCAATGAAAAGATTATGTCTTTTATTGACAGTATCCATCATTGTTGCGCTAATTCCATTGAAATTCTTGATGAATTTCCGGTAGAAACTAGCCATTCCATGAAAACTTCTCACCTCGAAAATATTTCTAGGTGATGGCCAATTTTTAATTACCTCCACTTTACTTGGATCCATCTTTAATTCATTCGCCGATATGAAAAATCCCAAGTAAATGAGTTCTGTCTTCATAAATGAAGATTTCCTCATATTGATCAACAGTTTCTCCTACTGTAGCTTCTTCATTACTGCAGCTAAATGCTTCAGATGTTCTTCTTTTGTTTTACTGAAAATCAATATGTCATCCAGATAAACAATGACAAACTTACCAATGAATTCCTTCAGCACTTCATTCATTAGCCTCATGAAGGTACTCAGTGCATTCGTCAAGCCAAATGGCATGACTAGCCATTCATACAACCCTTCATTGGTTTTGAAGGTTGTCTTCCATTCATCGCCTTCCCTCATGCGAATTTGATGGTATCCGCTTTTCAAATCAACCTTTGAAAAAAAATTGGCTCCACTTAAATAGTCCATCAAGTCATCCATCCGTGGCAATGGAAACCTGTACCTGATGGTTATCTTGTTAATGGCTCTGGAATTTGTACACATTCTCCAACCTCCATCTTTCTTTGGACTCAATACCGTTGGAACGACACACGGACKTAAACTTTCCCTGATCAGTCCTTTATCCAACAGTTCCTGCACCTGCCTTTTGACCTCTTCGTTCTCCTGTGGCATCAACCTGTATGCAGCTTTGTTTGGAAAAMTAGCTCCTAGTATGAGGTCTATATGATGACTCACACTCCTCATCGGTGGCAATGAATGAGGTAATTCATCTACCACAATGTCAGTGAACTCTTCCAGCAGTTCCTGAATTTCTTCCGGCAAGTCATCCACTCTTGTGCTGGTCAAAACAAGTTTTGGTTTTCCGACCACAAAGAATTGTGGATCTTCCTTCTTCTTTACTTCCGCCAGAAGTTCCTTCCCACTCATGAGAAGTACAATATTCCTCAGTTCTAGTTTTACTTCTTTAACTTTAATTGGAAGTAACATATGTGTTCTTCCATTCTTTTCCAAAGTATACATATTCATTTTCCCATCATGAATTACGTTCCTGTCATATTGCCATGGTCTGCCTAGCAATAAATGACATACATCCATAGGAATAACATCACAGAGTATTTTATCATTGTACCCTCCTATCTTGATGTCAAATAAGCACTGTTTGGTGACACTTACCTGATGTCCCTTCTGTAGCCATGAAACTTTATATGGACTCGGGTGATCAGTTGTCTCCAGTTCTAATTTCTCCACCATCTCGGTTGAAACAAGATTATCTGTGCTTCCACTGTCCACAATAACCTTGCACTTCCTGTCTTTGGTCTTGCATGTGGTTCTGAAAAGTCTGTTTCTTTGATTTGTGTCCTCCACCTCCTTCTCGGGTGTTAAGAGAACCTTAGGCATCATCAGCGACCTTCCGTCTTCTGCATCTTCTGCTTCAGCATCTCACCTCTGTGCCTCGGCAATGTGAGTTTCTCCTCCATCCTTCTTCCTATCTGGACAGTCAACTGCCTTGTGTCCATTCTTTCCACATGTGAATCATGTGATGACTCCACCTCTACCTCTTCCTCTACCTATGGTACGAGGAAATGTGTTATTATCAGTGTATCCTCCGCTCTGTTCTGTCTGTTGCCTTCGTTGTTCAGCATGCTGGCCTCGCTGTGAACTTCCACCCCTTTCTGTTCTAGTCTGAGGCTTCTTCCAGTCATCCTTGGATTTATAGAACCTATCTTGGGCAATTGACTTACCTTTTGGCTAGCTCCTGCCTCGGCCTCGCTGTCCTGGCTTACGGCTTAGCTTTTCCTCAGCTTTCAACGCCATCTGATATGCATCCTCCACCGTTCTGATGGTCGTCATACTGATCTCGTCCTGGATATCGTATCTTAAGCCATTCATATACCTAGCAACTTTTTCATCATCGCTCTCCCGATGACCTACTCTGATATTTAGCTTATAAAATTCCTCAGTATACTCCTTCACTATCATCAACTTCTGTCTCATGTTCTGCATTCTCCTGAACAGTGTAATTTGATAATCCCTTGGGATGAACTTTGCCTTCATCTTCGCAATCACTCGATCCCAACTTTTAATCTTTTGCTTGCCTTTGGAACGTCTATCTTCTTGAAGCTCGTCCCACCATAATGCTGCGTGTCCCTTTAATTTTGTGACAGCATGCCTGACCTTTATATCCTCTTCGATATCCTCATAATCGAAGTAGGTGTCAAGAGCTCTAATCCAGTCTAGAAGCTCTTCTGCATCCAGACTCCCTTCATAAACTAGAATGTCCATCTTTGTTTTCAAACTCATCCGGGTGATAGCTTTAATTAATCGCTCGTTTGCTGCATCTTCGGTTGCAACTTCTCCTTGTTGTTCGACTTCAGCTTCGTCTTCGGAGTCACTTAGATCTCCAGCACTGGCTGTGCATCTCTGCACTGCTTCCATATCTTCTAGTCTTGCTCGGAGATCACGTATCTGCCTTTCCATTTCTGGATTCTGTGCTTGTCTCCCTCTTCCTCTCTAGTTCCCCCTATCCTCTAAATTGGGTGATTGTCTTTCTCTCCTCGGCGGCATGGTGAAATTCTCTCTTCTTCTCTACTACAGAAAACAGAGAAATTTTCTTAGCTCTGATACCACTCTGACGCAAACGCGCCACCGAGCACGTCCGCTCCCACCATGACCTTCTCTTCCCTAGGCCCGAAGAACTGAAATACTCTTCAAACCCCCTTATCGGGAGTTCTCAACACCCACAGAATACTCTTTATGATTCCCCATTGTCCTATCAGGAATTTCCTCATCGGGAAATTGGCCTTTACGCTATCGTGATCCACTGCTCTCACGGATCCCCGATTCCCGATTTGCGATGGTGCTCTCTGCACCCCTTAGCTCCCTCCGTCTAATTCTTCACGCATGTGACCTGCTAGTCCACAAGACCATGGTCCTTTCCCCTATCAGAATTTTTGAATTCGCGGAATTGAAATGCGTATAAATCACACCCTCGGGATCTCCAATCCTTCGATTCCGATGCCACCTGTCCTCCACTGAAGTGCTAAGACTGTGAGACTGTCGCATTTCGGGATTTTGTGACTTCTCCTATCATGAGTTTCTCGTCACCGAGAATCTCGATATGCCGAACCCCGATGCACGTGTGAACTCTCTCCTCCACGTCACTGCTTCCTCGTCGCTCTATCGGGTATTGCGAAATCGCGATTTCTAATGCAACAAGTCCGTTGTATGCGGAAACCTCAAAATGCTGAACTCCGACTCTCCGAGATCTCCTGCCACGTGTCCCTGCTGTGATCAATAGCTCTGATCCTATCAGGAAATCGTGGATCGTGATTCTTCCATACAAGAGTTCTATGCCTTTGGAAACTCCGACACTCCAAACGCCGACTTGTCAGGATCTCCTGCCACGCGTCCTCGCCGATGGATGGTTCAAACCTCCCGTCGGAAAATCATAGATCGCGATTCCAATATGCGAGAGTTCTATGTCCTCGAAAACCATGATTCTCCGATGAACTGAACTCCGATGGCTCCCTGGCTCCTTGACACGTGTCTTGCTAGGATCAATGACTGAGATCCTTCCTCGGGATTTCGAGAACCACACGGTCCTGATTCTCTGCCTTAACAAAACCCCGATGACTCTAATATCCTGATGACTCCTTCTCTGCACCCTAGGGCTTAAACCCGACGCAACTTTCCCGTGATCTAACGGCTGACGGGATTTTTGTCGATCTCCTCTATGAATCTTGACCGTTGATTTCTCCTCCTTGAAGATTTCATGAGAATGGATAAGTGTTCCTTCTCAGCACTTTTCCTTCAATGCTTGCACTTGAAACTCTTACTTGGAACGTTTCATGGCACAACTTCCTGTGCTCTCCTTTAACGATACCACGAACGTGCTATACCTCCTGAGATTTTCCACTCTGATTCTTTCAGAGGAACTTGCGCGCACTTATTACGCTCAACATTCAACAACTTCTCAAGTGTTGAATCTTTTAGACTCTGCGCACTTCCTGCAGCAGCAGTCTTTGGTCTCCGTTGCTCAGAATTACAACTAAGACTTCTTCTTCAGCCTACGCACTCCTTGCACGGCTTCAACAACCCACTTCCACTTCTAGGTGAATGAGAACAAAAGTTAACTAATGAGCCTTCATCAACGCACTCCTTGCAGATGAATTCAACTGCACACCTTGCAGGAATCTCCTGGCTTAGATAGAGAAACAATTGAAACTCATTCCATCTCCCCTTCAGACTTTAGTTTGAAACATGAAATCACATGCACAGCATATACAAAGCAAATGCATAACAAGAAGCAAACATTCATGAGCACATAAACAACATACACAGAGAAACAACACCAACCATGAGTTTGAATCAGAACTTTCTTCTATTAATTCAAATGCCTGTACATGGGTGTTCTTCATACAATATTCTCTGCTTGCTCTTCTCTTCTCCTGAATGCTTCGATATGTTACAATGGTACAATGAGGGTGTCTATATCCGTTTTCCCTCCTTCCATCTAAAACTGTCTAATCTAGAAATAAAATCCTACCTACCTGCATTAACTAGATTAAATGCCTCTTATCTATTTTAGACAAGAGCGTATGGCTCAAGGTCTGATACAGTATACAAAAGGTGATCCCTCATAAATGGTTCATTGAAGACTTGCTCTACAATCCCAAAGCACTTCAAAAATTTGGGTTTGCTTATCCAGCTGATCTCCGCTTGATGTGCCGGCTCGCTTGATGAGTTGGCAATGCTCCTGCATCATATTTCCATCATTTCTTTCTCATAAATGGGTTTGTGTAAGTCCTTTCCCTTGAATGGACGACTTTCAAAATCCAGGGGCCTTCCTTCTTGCATTAGGACAGCACCAATTCCATTTCCCGAAGCATCACATTCCACAATAAAGGTTTTTGTGAAGTCTGGAGTGGTCAAGACAGGAGATTTACACATCACCTCTTTAAGTTGTTCAAAATATTTAGTTGCCTCCGGAGTCCATGAAAATGCATCTTTCTTAGTTAGTCTCATTAAAGGTGCTGCTATTCTTCCATAGTTCCGAACAAACTTGCGGTAGTAACCTATCAAACCCAAAAATCCTCTAAGATTCTTTAATGTTTTGGGAATCAGCCAGTCCATCATGGCCTTAATCTTGTTAGGGTCTACCTTGACACCTTCATGAGATACAATATGGCCCAAATACTCTACCTACTTTACTCCAAAGAAACCTTTGGATGGTTTAGCATATCGTTGTTGCTCGTTTAGTAGTTGTAGCACCTTGTCAACATGTCGCACATGATCCTCCCAAGACTTGCTATAGATTAGTATATCATCAAAAAATACTAACACAAATTTTCGAAGGAAGGGCTTGAAAATGGAATTCATCAACCTTTGGAATGTGGAAGGTGCATTTGTAAGGCCAAAATGCATGACCAAAAATTCATAATGGCCTTCATGAGTTTGGAATGTTGTTTTTGGGATATCTTCTTCCTTCATTCTGATCTGATGATACCCTGAACGAAGATCCAATTTTGTGAAATAGATTGCTCCATGTAGTTCATCTAACAATTCATCAATGACAAGAATGGGAAACTTATCTTTAATAGTGATTTTACTGAGCTCTCTATAATCTGGACACATAAGCCATGAGCTATCTTTCTTGAATACCATTACCACTAGTGCAGAGTAAGAACTTTAGCTAGGTCTAATAATGCCAGCCTCTAACATTTCTTCAACCATGCGCTCAATTTCACTCTTTTGGGCGTAAGGGTATCTGTATGGCCTGATGTTAGGAGGAACACTCCCAGGAATTAGGTGAATTTCATGATCATGATTTTGAGTCGGTGGAAGACCTTTGGGAATATCTTCAAATACTTTGGAATTCTTATAAATGATACTTTGGAGATCTTGAGGAATAGATGGCTTAGATGTTTGAACATCTAGTGAGCATAGTTGTGCAATAACGCCTTGATGCACCTTTTTCAATAATTTTGTCATGCTGTTAGAGCTTATCACCTTACCGGGTTTCCCTGTGATACCTCTCAACTCAATTTATTTTCCTTCCAATGAAAATTTCATGAAAATTTCTTGAAAATTAAAAGCCATTGTTCCTAATGATTGTAACCATTGGATTCCTAGTACAACATCCGCACCACCCATGGGTATAGAAATCATTGGGCTATTCATTACATATTCCCCCATATTCAGATTGATCTTCTTGCATTTTACTGAGCAACTGATAGTTCCTCCATCTGCAATCATTACTTGAAACTCTGGCGCTGGATATACAAAGAAATTGAGATCTTTGGCTAATTTATAGTGAATGAAATTATGAGTACTACCAGAATCAATTAGGACTATTACCTTTTTCTTTTTGATGTATCCTTCGATCTTGAGGGTTTGAGGGATAATTCCAGCCAACGCATTACACGATATCGTGGGAGTCAACTCTTCAGACGAAATTGCTTCTACATTTTCATCTTGAGATGGTTATTGTTCTTGTTCTTTTTCCTCTTCACAATCTATGTAGAATAATTTCTTCTCACCAAACTTATGTCCCTTACTATACTTGTTGTCACAATTAAAACATAAACCTTTTTCTTTTCTTTCCTCCAATTGTTGAGGTGTCAACCTTGTAGGTTGAGGTGTTTTAGAACAAGGAGCATTATTCTCTCTATAGATGTTAGGATTGGTCCTTCTAGTAGCCATAGCCATATTTTTACTTTCAACATTTCTTGCCACCTTAAATGCATTCTCCAATGATTTGGGTTCCCAAAGGCGAACCTCATGTTGAATGTTATCCTTTAAAGTTCCTATGAATACATCAATCAAGTGCTCATCTGGAATATCGGTTACCTTTATATTCAATCTTTGGAAGTTCTCAATGTGCTCTGTAACTGAACCCTTTTGCTTGAGATTTATCAATTGGCTAAAGAAGGTATTTCTCCTTGTATCCTCATAGTGTACTACATGGATGATATTATTGGCTAAATTTCGCTGATGGGCTAATTTTCCATGGTTTTTCCAAAAACGAGATTCACTATTTTAAAAATTATTCGCCCAAATTCTATAGGATAAAATTATTTTACCTTAAAAATCGCCAAAATTTTATAAAAGCTATATAAAATCCTTATAAATTTGAATATTTTTACAAAAGTATCGCTAAACATTTATAGTTGGCATATGAAGGATTAGTAAGATTCACCAAGGTTTCTACATTTTAAAACAAATTTCCATCCTTAAAATCATCCCTAGTGTACTATCATTTCTTCCGTGAAAATTGTCCAAGTGACAAGTGATTTGCGAGAACAAATCCATCGATACCATACAAATTGATTAGGTTCTAAATATAAAGAAGCAATTCGTACCTTTTGCATATGTGGCACATTATGGAGATCAAAGAATTTCTCCATCTGAAGTATCCATGTGATTGGGTCCTTGCCATCAAACTTCCTCATATCAATCTTAGGAACGTGGTTGGTCTTCAAACCAAAGTTGGAGTTTCTCCATTCTTGATTCACCTTCCTTGTGTCCTCATCATGAATTTCATG
>JASDQU010736178.1:0-19112 GCA_032191745.1 Picea mariana
ATACCAAAATGGAAAAAATGCCTACATATACTCAAAACAACCACAACAACATGATAGAGAAAATGCATTAAAGGCTTTGCGTCTACATGGCTTCTGACACTCTGCAGCCGCAATCTTTGAATAATCGTGCAACTTATGGCAGACGCGATCAGTATTCTGACAGTTCATTCGGTGAATCAACGTGCCTTTAATTAATTGTAGGACGCCCCCATTATGGCGGAGACGATGTCTAACCACCACCAACCGCTTCAATAACTGCTTCTTGGGATTGATAACGGCTAGACCAACTCAGCATCTCGGGATAGGGAATAATTCTCACGCCGCCACCTGGAACAACCAAATAGCTTGAGGGACGGACATGATGGCCAGCGCGGAGGACATGGTGTGTGGTAGGAGTGATGGCATAGGGGAGTACGTGGAAGGAGGGGAAAGGAGTAAAAGTGATGACAGAGAGAGATGACAGAGGATGATTCATGGCGAAAGGCACCCAGGTAGATGGGGAGAAGACGGGAGAAACGAGCTCGCCTTCGGGTGAGAAACGGATGTGGAAAGGGAGCGGGACACATGGCAGGAAACGAGTGGATGGTGGGAGAAAGGAAAGCCACGAGGACTACCGAGGAGAGGTGAGTGGATGACACACGGCAGCAGGGGAAAGGCGGAAGGAGGGATGAAATGACAGGAGGAGGGCCCACACTGGTTAAACACAGGGCAGCTGAGAGGAGCGGGACTACACGAGAGCCATTGATCTGGGTACCTCAATCGTGACCGTCGGAAGCTGCACCCACAATTCCGGACCCCCCCCCTCGGCTTAAAGGTAGAGAGGCAGGGGGGGTCCGAAATGGTCTTCATCGCCGTTGATCCGGGCGCGCTCATTTGGACCGTCGGAGATATGCGCCCCTGATTCCGGACCCCCCCCCCCCTTGCTTAAAGATCGAAAGGCAAGGAGGGTCCGGAATTTTCTGTGCGTCGTCGATTTGGGCGTGCAAATCTGGACTGCCCGGTCTCGCTTGCTGTTTACCATGGGCGCGTTATCGCCCAAAACTTTGGACAAGTGGGTTTTAACGCATTCATTTGATATCTAACCCCCTTAGCAAGAAATATCGCTAACAAAATCCCCCAACTTCTTCCAAAGAGTAGTTGTGGTTTTTTCTTCGGGAGTGTTCAATGAGACCAAATCAACCAAACAGAGCTCGATAAGTCTTCTTTCCTTTCTCTCCAACACCACCCATTCTTCATCTATCATACTGGTGGGTAAGGTTCTAAATACCACAACCCATAGATCTCACACTGTAAGAAGATCCTCCATCTTGAGCTTCCACAGCTCAAAGTTAGTGCCATTAAACTTATTCGTTTCTAATCTAGATATGATTGTGATTTCCATATGACAAGATTTCCTTCTGCTCAAGCTCCCACTCAAACAACGATTAGATAAAAAATCATTTTCCCTAACATCTTGGATTCAATGTGATCAAACCATGATACCAAATGGAAGGAAGCAAAGGTGTGAAATGTGCTTCATACACTAATCTACGAGAGAAGGAAATGATGAAACTAAGAATAGAATAGTTGCAACAAATAAATAAACAACAAACAATATTTATAGGGAAAAACCCTTCCACAAGAAAAACTGCACACTCATTGTATTATTCAATGACTAAATTGTTACAATATAGAGTCTCTATGCTCTCAACAAGGATGTTCAATAGCACAATAATTCTAGATAATTTTTCGCAGCATAACAGTAAGATAAAACTTACACTATGTGATTTCCTCTAACCCCAATGCTCAATAAATAAGCAAACTAAAACCATAAACCATTTATGGTTTACCATTTCTACAAACTAGAAATCATCAACAAGTTATTATGTATCATTGCTCTGCATTTATTCTTACTACAACTTTGCAATTATTCTCTGCTCCACTGCAACACTGCATTTATTCTTTGTTCCACTTGATCTTCCCAAGAAGTCAATCTACAGGAGAAGGTGACCACGCAAGCCATAGCCCGGCTTCTGACCAAACTCTCCTCAGGGGCGCAAATATGAACAGGGGCGCACCATTGGTTTGGATGACCAAGCAATGGGGATCGAAACCAGGATGACTCGAGAGTGGCCAAGAGGCTTTGGCTATCTCAGAGTGACCTTCGAGAATCAGTGGGAGAAGCACAGTGCAACCATGGAAGAGGGCGCACTCACTTCATCCCAACAAAGAACAAACCAGCAAGGGTGAAAACCCCAGTTGGTGCGCCCTCCCTTCTGCCTCGGAAAACTCGAAGGAAACGATTTGCTCCCGAAGAGAGTGGCTAGATAATGGGATAACCTTTCTCTTAGAAGTGGAAGCATGGAAAACGGAGTCACCAGGAGGCAACCATGAAGGAAGGTGCACTGGTTATTCTTCAGAAAACCTAAAAACAATTTTTTTGTGAATGTAAAATGAAAACTCAGAAAATAAAACAACCAAGACAAATAGCTTTAGAAGAAAAGGTAATAATGCTTTATTTTAGTCCCGGTTCACCTTATATACTAAGGGAACCATTTATTTTACATATATTTAATTCATCATAAAAAAGGTGAAGAAGTGTTGTGCCTAGGTGATTAACTTGTGCGCCTCAGGTGGGTGTTCCCCTAGGTGGCCTCCTTGGCCCAATTCATCCCTGTTTAGCTCTGGAAGCATCCCAGCTTCCATGAGAAGATGTAGAAACTTGTTGTGCAATACATTAGTTGTGATCCACTTTGCCTGAGCTGGAGTTTGGCCTTGGCAGGCTACCAGATATGAAGTGTAAGTCTGGTGTCTTGTAAAGCGACTCCTAGTGTCCGGTATAGTGTCTTTAGCCAATGGGAGTTGGAAATTGGGAATGTTGTCCACTAGATGAGTGATGGTAACTGGTTCTTCCAAGAGTGACGGCTCAAACAACTTTAAGTGATTTATTTTAATGACATTGTGGATTCCCAGTTGTGGTGGCAGATCCAACCTATACGCATTTTCTCCCATCTTGTCGAGTATTGTATACATACCATATATGATTGGCAGAAGCTTGTGATGGTGGCCTTTGAAGCGCTTCTTATCCAAGTGTAACCAGACTTGATCCTCTGGTTGAAAGGACATGAAGGTTCTTTGTTTGTCATGGCATTGCTTGGAATGATCTTGGGTTGCTTTGAGTGTTGTTGTTACTGCACTGTGGCGTTGTGAAATTTGTTGGAGAAATCGTTGAGCTAAAAGTTGTTCCTATTGTTGATGGAAGGTACCTTGAGGAGCTCAAGTGAGTGGGAGCTTGGTTGGAGATGTTGGTTGGAAGCCCAAGCATACTTCAAAAGGTGAAAATCCTGTAGAATAATGTGTTTCCTTGTTGTAGCTATGTTGTAGAATGTGCAAGTAATTGTCCCATTGTTTGTTGCGCCCAAAGTGAGTTCGGAGAGCATGAACCAAGACGCTATTGACAACCTTTGTTTGGCCATCCATTTGAAGATGGAATGCAATAGAAAACTTGAGGTGGCACCCCAATAACGCCCATACGGTCTTCCAAAATGTGCTGAGGAAGCGATAATCTATGTCTGAGAAGATAGTGCTTGGGAGGCCAAAATGGGGCTAGACATGTCGGAAGTAGAGTTATGATGTTTACATTGCTGTAGTAGTTTTCGTGCATGGGATAAAAAGTTCCATTTTGCTTAAGCGACATACCACTACCAAGATTGCATCATGTTTCTTTTGGGTTGTTGGAAGTCCATGGAGATTGACTCCCAAGGCCGAGAAGGAAGAGACAATGGTTGATACAACGCATGCTTACGGTTGGATGGCTTGGATTGTGAGCATAATGCACAAGATCTGATAAATTTTTCAACTTGAGGCTGCATGGAAGGCCAATGAAAATGGCATTGCAGATGTTGGATGGTCTTTGTGGTCCCGAAGTGGCCCCCATAGGCTGAAGCATGTGCCTCCCTGATGAGCAAGAGGCAGTCTTCTAAGTGTGGAACACAACAAATTCAACTTATATAGCCACCCATCCCGAATAGTGTAGTCTATGAAGGGGATCTGATTGATCACTGTGGGACTTTGCAAAGCTTCCCAAATCTCTTGAAAGTCAGGGTCGGTAGCATATTGATCTTTCCATGTGTCATAAGTAGCACAACACACTTCTAGAATGGAAAGAACTAGAGTGGGAGGTCGACTTAGCAAATAAGCCATCTTATTAGAAGTGTCTTTCTTATATCTGATGACTAAGTGAAATTGTTGAATGTAGGAGGCCCATTTAAGGTGCCTTTGTTCCTGAATCTTCGATTGAGAGTTGATGAAAATCAAAGGGTGGTGGTCGGTATGAAAAATGGTTTCTTTACCCAACAAATAATGCCTCCATTGTTTGAGCGCTTGAACCAGACTATAAAATTCCTTGTCATAGGTACTATAATCTTTCTTTGCCTTGAACAGGGTTTCAGAGTGGTAAGCAATGGGGTGTCCTCCCTGTTTAAGTATGACACCAATAGCATATTGTGAGGCACTAGATTCAATCTCAAAGGGTTGGGAGAGGTCTGGCAGATGTAAAACAGGGGATGAGTAGAGGGCGTCTTTGAGCTGAGCAAAGTGACTAGTTTCTTCTTTAGTCCAGATGAATGTAGAAGAAGTATTTGATAGCTAATGCAAAGGTCGAGAAAGATTTGAAAAAGAGGGAATGGACTTACAATTGATGCCACCCAGAAATCTTTTCAACTGCTTAGCTGAAGAAGGTAGAGGCCATTGCTTCAATGCTTGGATGCAGGCTGGATCTGGTTGAATACCCTCTGAGCTGACCACAAAGCCAAGATAGGGAACTGAAGTCTGACCAAAATATGACTTATTTTCTTTGACTTGCAACTTGTGTTCTTGGAGAATTTGGAGAACTTGTCGGACATGTTGCATGTGAGTGTCCCATGTCCGACTGAAGATGAGAATGTCATCTAAGTAGATGACCACAAATTGACCCAAATGTGATCTGAAGATGTCATTGATGAGCCTCATGAAAGTGGTTGGGGCATTGGTCAGGCCGAAAGGCATGAATTTCCACTCAAAAAGACCAAATTTGGTCTTGAATGATGTTTTCCAAACATCATCTGGGTTCATTCGAACTTGATGGTAGCCGACTGTCAAATACAATTTAGTAAACCACTTAGCTCCTTGGAGGGTGTCGAGTAGTTCCTCAATCTGGAGCAGGGGGTAACGATTTTTGATTGTGGCTTTGTTCAAGGCTTGGTAATTAGTGAGAAGGTGCATTTCTGAGGTATCTCTTTTAGGGATGAAAAATGCGGCAGAAGCACAGGGAGAAGATGAAGGTTGGATATGGCCAGAGTTGATGACGTCAGTCAATTGTCTTTCCATTTCCTTTGTTTCTGTTGGGGCAAACCAGTAAGTAGGGGTGTTAGGTAACGCAGATCCGGGGATGAGATGAATGGAATGGTCAATGTGTCGGGAGGGGGGAAGTCCCTCCGGAGGTTGAAATACCTCTGCAAACTCATGGAGTAGGGGAGTCATTGTTTCAGGAACAGGGTGCATGGTATTGTTTGGTGTTATTGGGCGCACCAAACAGAGAGAGACACATTGGTTTAAGTGTACATGCAGGATTTGTTCTTTGGTAGAAGGGGGTTTGGGTTGTGTTGCAGTTAAGATATAAGTGTGGCCTTCTTTGGTAATTTTGTACTGGCGGGATTTGGCTAGATAGATAGCATTTCTTTGGGTTTGTTATGGGATATCGAGTAGCAAATCCACACAATCCAAGGGGGAGACATCACTAAGGACAGTATCTTTGAATTGGCCTATGGAGAAAGTGACCAGACAACGCTTAGAAACTAAGAGGCGAGGGCCATCCTTCTGGACCCATCTGAGTTGATAGGGTTGCGGATGTGGAGTAGTAACAAGATTAAGGCGGTTGACAAGGTGTTGAGACACCAAATTTTTCTGGCTTCCATTGTCCATAATCAGTAAATCCAAGGCATTTTTGATTTGGCAGTTATGGGTGAAGAGGGGTTGGGTGGATGAGTTCGAATCTTCATGGGTAATTAGAATCAGCGAGGGATCTACTTCTGTGGGATTGTCCAGAGGAACTTCTTCGGTATCTTCTACTTGGTAAGGTGCAATGAGCTCAGTGAGTAGGGTTTTGTTGGTTTTTAGATTTTGGAGGATTCGACAATCTGATGAATTGTGTGAAGTAGTTTTGTGGAATGAGCACTAGGGTGTCCTTGTATTTGTATTGCGTGTGGGGTTTTGAGCCCGAGGAGGTGGAAAGTGAGTTGACGGATGGGAGTTGGATGGTTGAGAGGTGAGGGGGTTGGTGTAGGGGAGGGATTGAGGAATACGACCTCTAGGAGTGACTTTCCTTTCTATAGCCAAAGATCTCTGAAATGTTTTGTCTAAAGTTGGATTTTCAAACAGCTCTACTTCTCGACGGAATTGAATTAATAAACTGGCCACAAATTTTAATATGAGTACCTCTTCTGGATCTGGAACATGAAGTAAGAGGCGCATCTTGCAGAAGAAGTCTATGTAGCCTTGCACTCCTTATGAAGGGAGTTGTCGAAGTTGGTGCCATTTGATCCATAAGGATTGCACATACCTGGGTAGGTAGAAGCGATTTATCAAAGCTTCGGAAAGTCGAGCCCAAGTTTTGATGGATTTGGAAGTAGAGGATTCTAGAGCATCCCCAATCTCTATCACAAATGTGGTCTTCTCTTGCTCTGTATCCCACCAAGTTTGTGCTAGTCCTTCTAATTGCAAGGCGACAATCTGGAGCTTTCTTTCCTCGGTAAGGCTTGGACATGTATTGAAATAGGTGGAGAGGCTACGGATCTAAGAATCCACAATTTCACCATTGGTTTGACCAACAAATATGGGTATTTGGATTTGAGTGTCCAACCGGAAGGGATCTGAATGGTTTTGTTGTTGCATTCTGAGCAGCTCATTGAGGATGGAGGCAAGATCTTGGATGGGTTTTGATGTGTTGGAATCTGAGTTGACTGCCAAAGGATATTTGCATGGAGGCATTGTGAGGCTAGCTAAGGAGAAAAGGCGCCCCTAGTTTGCAATGTTGAACAGAGGACTCTGTTTTGAGAACAGAGGATGCAAAACCCTGAAGAAACGGAGCTTGAATTGGTCTAGAGGGAGAGAACTGTATTATTTTAGATCTGTGGAACTCTTCTCTATGGCAATGGAGATGTGGGTGCCCTTGGGGATTATGAGATCTATTGAGCTTCTTGCATAAAAACCCTAGAATGGGCAAAATCTGGACTATTTCATGAAAACCCCAAAAGAATTTAGCTCAATCTTCAAGATTGAAAGCTTTTCCATGGATCTTGAGGCTCTGATACCAATTGATCTTCCCAAGAAGGCGATCTATAGGAGAAGGTGACCACGCAAGCCATAGCCCGACTTCTAACCAAACTCTCCTCAGGGGCGCAAATCTGAACATGGGCGCTTCATTGGTTTGGGTGACCAAGCAATGGGGATCCAAACCGGGATGACTCGAGAGTAGCCAAGAGGCTTTGGTGATATCAGAGTGATCTTCGGGAATCAGTGGGAGAAGCACAGTGCAACCATGGAAGAGGGCACACTCACTTCATCCCAACAAAGAAGAAACCAGCAAGGGCGTAAACCCCAGTTGGTGCGCCCTCCCTTCTGTCTCGGAAAACTCAAAGGAAACGATTTTCTCCTTGAGAGAGTGGCTAGCTAATGGGATAAGCTTGCTCTCAGAAGTGGAAGCATGGAAAACGGAGTCACCAAGGGGCAACCATGAAGGAAGGCGCACTAGTTATTCTTCAGAAAACCTAAAAACGAAATTGTCGTGAATGTAAAATGCAAACTCAAAAAATAAAACAACCAAGACATATAGCTTCAGAAGAAAAGGTAAGAATGCTTTATTTTAGTCTCGGTTCACCTTAAATACTGAGGGAACCATTTATTTTACATATATTTAATTCATCATCAAAAAGGTGAAGAAGTGTTGCGCCTAGGTAATTGACTTGTATGCCTTAGGTGGATGTTCCCCTAAATGGCCTCCTTGGCCCACCACTACAACGCTAAATGTGTTCTATACTCAACTACAATATTTCAAGATGTATGCAACACCTACCCAACAAAACAACTATTCTATCTAAACTTTGACTACTTGATGGCTTGGTATACTTGAAATTGCTATAAATTGCTATAACTTACATGTCCATTTCAGTAGTTGTCATTTATAAATTAGATTTATCTAAGATTGTGTGAAAATATCCTTTCAATAGAAATTAACACTAGAATATAAAAAGCGATTACATGAGAGGAAATAATTCTATTTTTTATTATATATTCATTGATTTCACAATTATTGTTATATATTTTTTTATCATGCACTCATTGATATTATTATCCATATTTGGTTTTGTACATTAACTATTTGTTAAAATTCCTTGTTTGCATAATTGCAATGTCGAGGTTGGTGACATGCAAAGTCAGCTCATCTAGACTTGTCTAGCTCTTTGACGTTGATGCCTTCCTAACCATGGACTTGGAGGTTCACGTTTCAATGAAAAAACGTATGGAGGGAACAATGCATTCGTGTCTTTTCGAGATCCTTGGCATCATCTTATGGTGTTATTCAACATCTTTTTTTTTCCATGAATTGATGAGGGGAGGGGAGGGGTGTCATAAAGGTATCCACATAATTTGAACTAATGAATATAAAAACTAAATACTTGGGATTATGGTGTTATTTAACATCATTAACCAAGCAATGGCTCCACATGTTTTTTCCAAGATTGATATGGATTTTTTTTATTTGACAACAAGGTCAAACTTATGGTGTTATTCAACATCCATTTAATTTCATAAATTGACAATTATAATGAGAGTTGAGGTGTCATAAAGGTATCCATGGAATTTGAACTAATAATTAGATGATGATTAAACGTAATATTGACCAACTTCCCTACAATTTAGAATTATGGTATTATTCAACATCTATAAATAAACAAGTAAGGTTTAACAATTAGTTATTCATTATTAAACATAAATTAGTTTTTTAACAAAAATATACTTTTAATTTAATCAATTTTTAAAAATATTACTCTTTAATTTAATCAATTTTAATACATTTTTTTTTATAAAATCTTATATTATAAATATAAAAATTTTAAAATATAAATAACTTCAATCACTTCTCTCTTATTATTATTTTTTCACATACAAACTTTTACCAATTTTAATACATTTTCTCTATAAAATCTTATATTATATATATAAAATTTTAAAAATATAAATAACTTCAATCACTTCTCTCTTATTATTATTTTTTCTCATACACACTTCAATCATTTTAATTTTTTAATTATAATATTATTATTATTTTAAAAAAAGTCTAATATTTTATTATTAAAAAGTAAAATTATACTAGTAGATGTTGAGTAGCACATAAATTGCGTCAAAACACTACCATCTAAAATTTCAAATTTTTCTCTCAAAAGAAAAATTCTAAACTAGAATTTATATTTGTGAAAACACCATATACATTTTTTGTCAAAATTTTCAAAAAGATAAAGTCTTCTTTATACATTGAATAAGTTTAGCTAGTCTTCCTAAAGATACTCATTTAATTTTTTCATAGAGAGATAACAGTCACATAACTCTAATGTAAGAAGAAGAAAAATAGAACCAAGGATCAAGATGATATTCAAAGGAGTGTGCAGATGATATTCAAAGGAGTGTGCAGGGGTGCTCTTAATGATTTCAGATCCCAATTTCCAAAACAAATCCATCCTTAGATAGCATGTGTTCTTCATAGTTCATGTCTATGTAAACATGCGTAAAACAAATGTGAGAGAAGCTTAATTTTAGAAGCAATATGTCATGAAAAAGAGGTTGCAATGTGAAGTTCCACAAAATGAATTCTCCTTTCATCCATTGAACCAAAATCAAAGAGTCTCCATAAATTTGGATTTGAGAAACTAAGGCCAATTTTAGTGTCATAAGTTCACAAAAGTTATTTGTGGCATTCTCTAGACCATATTTAAAAGAGATGTTGTGAGTAGGAGAGAGGTGTAAAATTCCCCCAGCCTTCCTTTTGGGAGGATCCTTCCTTTGAGGGGATCCTTGGGAGGCTCCATAAAAAATAAAAATAAAAAAACCATTGAAATTATTTATTTATTTCTTGTTCAGAAGAGTGCTTCAAGATGCATCATTCTTTATATTGAGGAAAAACATAGCTGATATTCATGGTTTGGATATCACATTTCAATGGCATGGTATTCCTATCTTCAAAGAACTTAGAGTTTTGAGCAAGCTAGCTTCTCCAAGCTATGGTTAGAGGGAGACTTCTATACCTCTTTGTGTCCTTGTTCATACACCGGTTCATAAGGGATTCTTCAATGGAATTCCCTTTCCAAGCATTGTTATGACATTGTTAGATCTTTTATGAACATTAATGACACAAATATTGATATGAATATGAGATTAAAAATAAAAATTATTATGAAATATTTGACCTTATGTAAGTCATACATCATTTTCATTGAGTCTTATAGAAAAAGGATGAAAGTGGGGAAGAGTATGCATTTAATTGATGAGGTGGAAGTGAGAGGGATAGAATGTCCCAACCTTAATATTGAAGGTGGGTGTAGGTGTGAGTGCGAGAGTGAGAGTGTGCATTGATGGGATGGGGGTGGGGCTTTGGGTGGGGGTGGAGGGAAGAGTGTGAATTTAATTAATAAGGGTGGAGGTGGAAGGGTGAAGAGTGTTTGTAACATCATGATGAGGGCAAGGGATGGGGGTGAGGGTGTGAGAGTGCGCACATTTAATTGATGAGGATTGGGGTGGGATAGGGAAGAGTGTCCCCACCCTCATCATAAGGGTGGGGATGGGAGACTGTGCAATTAAGAGAGTGTTTATTCTAAATGAACCTGTCACCCCATGATCTAGGAGGATCCAGGGATGCTCACAAAGGTCCAGGAGGATCTGGAACACCCATAGAGGTCCAAAATGGTTCAGAAATGATCAAAATTCAAATGTCTTAAATTCTCTTGAAAACACCATCAATGCATAGAGCTCAACGATAGCTTTCCAACGATGCAAAAATTGCCTCAAACGGAGTCTGTATGCAAAATTTATGAGCAATCAAAGTTTGAGTCAAACCAAGTCAAAGTCGACATAGACAAAAGGGTGACACATGTCACCATTGAAAGGGTAACATGTGGGACATGATCATACAGGTGACATGACACATTTGTTGGAAAATGAATGGGAAAGCCCGTGCAATCCAAGTGGGTGAATTATGTGTTGACACATGGCATAGGAGAGATAATGAGAGGTTGCCACGTGGCAGACTCCCATTGGCCTATATTGGTATGGTTTATCAAAAATTATGGAGTCGACACAGGTCGAACCTGCAATCTCCATAATCTCCCAAATCCTTAAACAAACCTCCATTACCAATGCATCACGCCTACGAGACTTAACCATATACATTACCATATATATTTAATCTTGAATGGAAGGTTTGTTGGGAGAAAAAAGGTCGAGGGCATAAGCCCTCAACCCATAACCCATGTTCATTGTAACTTCATATAACCACCAGTACAAGCACCTATTTCGCGGAAGGGATTAACAAAATTATCGGGTATAACCATATATAATATGGTTATAACAATGTATAACCATACACCAACAAAAGCACAGGAATATATGGTGGTCGGTGGGGCTCGAACCCCTAACTTCCCATATATAAACTCCATGAATTAACCAACAAGTTATACATACAGTTTGTTAAAACAAACCATCCACTTTATATTTAATTCCTGTCACGAATTTTAGAGTTCAGTTAAGGCCCCGTGCCCTATTTAATGGATGTGTCGACCGAGGCTAGAGGACGTTAATTTTATGCAGAGTTTTGTCTCGAAGTGCATGACCAAGGGTACATAGACTTTGATATACACCATAAAGCATGTCAAGAGGTCCCTTAATGGAATTTCAAGAACTTTATACTCATTTTGCATGATTTTTTCCAAGGAATCCAATGGTGCACTCATTTTTTTTGCATTTGAGCAACATATAAAAAGGTCATTGTAAAACGCAAGTATTTAAGCATTAATAAATAAGGTTTCTATTGGAAATGAACCTAGAGAGGTAGCCCAAATTGAGTGAACTCCATTATCCTACTTGTGTGTGTGTGATTTCATTATTGTTGTTCATTTCATGCTCAGTTATTTGCAAGTTATTTATCATTAAAGTGTGAATGGTTAGATAACTCTTTCACATGTAAATTGTAAGAGTCAAGTGATCATTATTATTTCAAAGATCAAGTAGATGTTTATGTGTATTTAAAATAGTTAACATCTAAGTATTTTTCGGATCAAGTTGGTATCAGAGCTGGTTTGACAAGTGTTTGCAAGTGAATGCTTACAAGAGTCAAACTCAAACTTGGTAAAGGAAAACTTACAAGTTATAAGTCTGGGATTGGAAAAATATTTCGAAGACATAAGATGGCTTCTAAAAAAGGAGAAGAAGAATATCATCCCATGAGCCATGAAGAGATCATAGCTACACTTCAATCAATATTGAAAGAAACAATATATGAGTTAGAACGAAGAATTCAAAATCCTATAAGCGAAGAATCTTCAATAAAAGGATAAGGAAGAGATGAAGGTGGTGGACCTTAATAGCCCCCTTCGCCATCCTCGTCATCATCATCTTCTTTTGAAGTAATTGAAATCCTCTATGAAGTCTGATCATAATATGTCATTATTAAAATTGGATGTCAAGTTTGAATTGCCGACCTATGATGGAGAATTGAATGTCGAAAAATTGGAAAATTGGATCAAGCAAATAGAGGTATATTGCAGGGTTCAAAAGATTATGGATGAGGCTACAAAGATACAATTAGTTTCTCTTCAACTAAGTGGCCCTGCCTTAATATGGTGGGAGAGTAAGATGCAAGTTGATCTTGTTCAAAAGGGTAAAATAATCTCTTCATGGGATAAGTTTACTAAGGCTACAAGGAAACAATTCTATCCACTAGAACATACGCAAATAGAAATGATCAAATGGCAACATCTAAGATAGGGTAAAGGCCAAAATATTCAGGCATATCCACAAGAATTCAAAAATAAGACATTATCATTTGAGATTTTGTTGTATACTCATGAAACTCTTCTGAAGTATATTGGTGGCATGCACTCATATCTTCGTCATGGTATTCTATTGTTTATCCCTACTAACATTGGTAATGTGTCAGTACAAGCTACACATCTAGAGGCTAGTAAGGGTAAGCATGTGAGTGAATATAAGAAGCCATTCAAGTTTGAGAAGAAACCAAAAGATAAATAGAAGAGTAAGAAATCAGCCACAATGAAGCAAGTTGAGGGAAGACCTACACGTTCTCATTGTAAGAAAAAGGGACATGAGGAACCATAGTGTTGGAAGCTACATCCAAAATTATGACCAAAGAAATTCAAGGATAAAGGGAAGCAGAAGATTGTTGCATCAACTCATCAGGATCTAGGGTCAGATTCCAAAGATGAATTTAAGATAGTGGCCATAGGAAGTAAAGGTATACCAGCTATCAATTCAAATTATTTAGTCCAATCCACCAAAATGGAAAGATATATTGATCAAAAGAAGAGAAGTGAGCTTTTTCATGTCAGAGTTATAGTCAAGCATACCAAGGTAGATACTTTATTTAGCAGTGGATCCCAAGTTAACCTAATATCTGAAGTGATTGTTAAGAAGTTGGTTTTAAACACGACACCTCACAAAATCCCTTATCCATTAGGATGGGTATGTGAAGATCCTAAGTTGCAAGTAACGCAACGGTGTAAGATCATATTTACAATAACAACTAAGTTCTTTGAAAAGGTTGAGTTAGATGCTGTGCCTCTTGACATTTGTGGCATTGTCTTGGGTAGTCCATATCTATTTGATAGGAAGGCCATATTCTACCACAAAGATTATAAATATCATCTTTCCAAGAATGGGGTTGAATATATTGTCAGATCTCATCATATCAAGACTAATGTTTCTTTATTGAGCATAGGTCAAATGAAGAGACTTGTGAATGCAAGTAAATATTTTGTTCTCATTATAGTGAAACAAAAAGAAGAAGAGATAACATATTCTTTATCGGGTTGTGATCCAAATTGTAAACAGGAGTTGGTCAAAATCATATCTAATTATGATGATTTATTCCATGAACCTTCAGGGTTGCCTCCTACAAAGGGAGGTATAACATGAAATATATTTGTAGCAAGATGTTCCTCTTCTGAACATTGGAATGTATAGGTCATCAATGATCGAGAATGCATAAATTAAGAAGCAAGTTTAGGAGTTGCTTGATAAAGGAATTATCAGTCCAATCTCCTCTCTGTGTGGTTCCCCTATTGTATTAGTTCCTAAGAAATATGGCACATGGAGGCTGTGTATTGATTTCCAAGCACTGAACAAGATTACGGTAAAGAACCGTTATCCTCTTTCCAAAATTGACGACTTATTGGATCAATTAAAGAATGTTGTGTATTTCACTAAGTTGGATTTGAGAAGTGGTTACCATCATATTATAATTTCAAAAGGAGACATATGGAAAACTAATTTCAAGACCAAGCCAGGCTTGTTCAAATGGTTGGTTATGTCATTTGGGTTATGTAACACACCTATGACATTTATAAGGGTAATGAACGATGTGTTCATGCCTTACATAGATGACTTTGTTATCATCTACTTAGATGATATATTGATGTTTAGTCGAATATGGTAAGATCATATGATGCATGTCAAGAAAGTCTTTGAACTCTTGAAGAAGGATAAACTATATGTAAAAGTGTATAAATGTGAAGTTGGCAAAACTTCTTTGGTATATTTAAGATACATTGTAGGGAATGGTCAGCTAAATATAGATCCCACAAAAGTAGAATTCATTGTGAAATGGATCAAGACAACTACTGCCACCGAAGTCAGGATCTTCTTAAGAGTAGTACAATATTGGAGGAAATTCATTGCTAATTTCTCATACATAGCATCACCTCTACATGCGTTAACAAGTGTTAAACAAGTCTTTCAATGGGGAGGCAATCAACATAAATCATTTGAGACATTGAAGGAAAAGATAAGAACCACACAATTTTTGGCTCTGCCATATCTACAACATCCATTTGAGATTCAAACCGATGCAAGCGGATATGCCATGGGCACAATCTTGATGCAACGAAGTAAACCTATATGTTATCATTCTAAGACTTTCACTCAAGTTGTGATTAACTATCCAACATATGATAAGGAATTGTATGCATTGGTACAAAGTGTAAAGAAATGGAAGCATTACTTAATGAGAAAGGAGACAATAATTCATATTGATCATCATTCATTACAGTATTTGCAGTCACAGACCAAGCTACAATAGTCACGACACTTCAAGTGGATGGGTTTCTTACAACAATTTAATTTTGTTAATCAAGTATAAGAAAGGTATTAATAACAAGGTTGCATATATGTTGTCCAGGCCAGTCATTAATGCATCTGTAATACTAAGGTATAATCCTTTAGCTCATAAAAATTATGTTGAATAGTATGCTAAGGATGATGATTTTAAGGATGTATATGATGCATTAACTCATGACAATCAACAGTTATATTATTATGTGCATGACAATTTGTTATATCATCTCAGGAAGCTATGTATACCTAGGTATGAAAGAGTGAATGTATTTGTGGTTGGTAAGACAATAGCACAGTTACAAAGGTATTGTTATTGGCCTCGGATGAACAAGAAAGTTTCCAAGTATATCAAAGGGTGTGTTATGTGTGCCACAAACAATCCTAGCAACAAAAAACTAGGGTTATGTACGCCACTTCCAACACCTTCTGAGTTGGCATGGGAAAGTATCTCCATGGACTTTGTATGGTTTTTTTCAATGTCCAGGACATGTCATGATTATCTATATGTTGTGGTGGATATATTCGACAAGATGTGTGTTATGATTCCATGCAAGAAATAGGTCACATCTGGGCAGACAACACAAATGTTCTTTGCTAATGTATGGGTTCATTTTGGACTTCCTACATCTATAATATTTGATCGAGACTCACTCTTTTTGGGAAAGTTTTGGTCTCATTTATGGGAGATAATGGACACTAATTTGAATAAGAACACAACTTTCCATCTGAAGACAGATGGGCAGATAGAGGTGGTAAACAAAAAAATGGTACATCTACTTTGAGGGTACTGCAACAAACATCCTAAGTTATGGGATGAACAATTACCTTATATATTGCATACCTATAATCATGCCATACATTCATCTACTCAGAAAAATCCTTTTGAAGTATGTTTGTGGTATTTTCCTGAATAACCTATGGAATTTGGTTTTGGAGAAGTAAGTAAATAAGATGGACATGATGATACAAATAAATCTAAAAGGTTCATTCAAAAAATTCAACAGGTACATCAAGCAATACATGAACAATTGGAGAAGAACCACGCCAAGTATATGGAAATGCATGATAAGCATTGGGTTGATCATCAATTTGAAGTCGATGATTAAGTATGGTTACATATCAACAAAGATAGAATGAAAGGTGAAGGTAAAAAGTTAAGACCAATCTGATTTGGTCCATATAATATCTTGGAGAATATTGGTACTAATGCCTTTCGTTTAGATCTACCAGCCTACATGCAAATGTATTTAGTGGTAAATGTTGAGACTTTGAATCTTTATGAGCCTCCAATGATTATGGATGAAGATGAAAGTATTCAGGTTTCAACAATTGATGATTTTGCTCTAGAATATTTGGACATGCTACATGAAGATGTTATTCTCGACAGAAGGATTAGGACTTCATAGTGAGGTGATGTGGAATATCTTCAAATTGGTCTTAAAGGGATAAAACCAAGTAAATAAAAATAGACGAAGATCGAAAGGGTGAGGGAACTCTACCCTCACCTAGTTGTTGAGTAATCAAAACTTTTGGTGGTCCAAAAGGCTTCCAATGGGAAGGAATGATTTAGGAGGGTCCAAGAATGCTCATAGAGGTCTAGGAGGATCTAAAATGTCCACAGAGGTCCATAATGGATTAGAAATGCTAAAAATTAAAATTTCACACAATCTCTTGAAATCACCATCAATGCATAGAGCTCAAAGAATTCTTTCCAACGATGCAAAAATTTCCTCAAACGGAGTTCATATGCAAAAGTTATGAGCGGTCAAAGTTCCAGTCAAACCAAGTCAAAGTCAACATAGAAACAAGGGTGACATGTGTAACCACTGCAAGGGTGACACCTAGCACATGATTGTACAGGTGATGTGGCACATTGGTTGGCAGTTGACTAGGAAAGTCTGTGCAATCCAAGTGGGCAAATTATATGTTGACACATGGCATAGAAGAGCCAATGAGAGGTTGTCATGTGGCAGCCTCCCATTGTGTTAGGTAGTAAGAGAGGTAGTGGGGGGGTGGAGGGCTCATAGTGGAGGTCATTCAATGTAAGGTGGACTAGGTCCACTATAGTATTAATAAGGCCCATTATGGTAGTTAGTTAGATATAATAAATGTAAGAGAACTTATGCTTCTAGAAGGTTCCTCCTTTAGAATGTTCTTAGGTGGTTGATAGCACTATATAAAGGGGTCCATGCAATGTAATGAGATATGAGGAAGAGAAGTATTGTATTTGGAACGTGTATCTCATTAGGAGGTTTTCCCCTCGAAGAAGCAAGTGAACAAGATAGCATAACTTCCATAATAGGATGCATTGTATAATGTTGCCCTACCTCAAGGGTTTTCATATAATAAAGTGTGGTTTAAATATATTCTTCTTGGATCTATTCTGGTGTGTTTTGTATTCATAACTTTGGTTCTTACCAAGTGCTATCAGAGCACTTTCCTTGGTAAGAAGTGTGGACAATTTTTTTTATTTTTTTTGTAGATTTTTTTGGAGAAGAAAAAGAGGGCCATGACATTTCGGACAATTTATGTATATTTTTGTGAAAAATTTGCATAAACGGGTTGTATATCTGAGTTCCTCTCATAAAAACACCCAATTTAGAAAAAAAGATATTGTCTGAAACAGAGTCTGGGAAGTCAAGATATCGACATTTTAAAATCTGCAATTTTTCAGTGTTTTTGTCGTGGACGGTGGCATGATTTTTTTATTTCTGTAGCACCTGGAGGCCTAATTTGATAAAACAAATTACAGATCTGAGTTCCTCTTTCAAAAATAGTTGATTTCGAAAACAGAATCACCAAAATCGGAGCTCTGGAAGTGAAGATATCGCTTATTTAAAATCAATCATTTTTGGGGATTTTTCGTGACAACTGCGAGACTACAAAGTTCTTAAATTTTCACTGGGTGTTCAGATTGTTATCAGATCAGTGTCATTGGATAAATCATTTTAAGATATTTATTTTGATATATTATATGTTGTGTTTCCAATGGATATTGGCTCTCAACTCCTCATGGGAATTCTACGAAAGATTGAATCCCTTGAGCACCATCTACACGAGGGGCAACAAGCTATTAGGGATAGTTGTCACAATATGCAAAGGATCTTGGATAGCATGTAGGAGAGATATATTATGGAAGATATCAAGAATGAATATAATCAAGAAGTATATACTTGGTATGATTTTGAGGCTGATTGTGATGATTGATATATGGATAATTGTCATTTTTGGGATGACAACCACTTTCATATTTTATTTGATGACTCTACTCCACCTTCTATAGAGAACATCAATGTGCCAAATCAGAAACTCGTTATGATTACTAGTGTCTATCCTGCATATCCTACAATGGTATTGTTACTTCCATGTTCATCTTTGATCCTTTCCCACTATGCGAATGGGTATTCTTATTTGGATCCACATGATAGGTGTTAGTATTTATAGCATCATTTTCAGTTGGTTATTAGGTTCCGATATCTTCCGCGTGGAGTTCACATGAACACTTGGACATGGGACCCTGTTTTACAATCGCAGTTGGACTACTTCAACATGGTGGATTTCATTTCTCAAGGGGACCCTGGTTCTCTAGTCTACTTCAGCACTATGGTCCACACTTATCCATGGGACCCTGGTATATGGCTGTACACCAAGCATTGAGGACAACACTTTCATAAGGGGGATGGAATGTTAGGTAGCTA
>JASDQU010736178.1:44434-56013 GCA_032191745.1 Picea mariana
GTTGTAATCTCTCTTTCACGTTTAATATGATACAGTAATATGATTCTTTCCTATAAAGCTTGTTGTGTTTTATTGTATGATTCCTTGATCACATACATAGGTTTATATTGAGTTTATGCTATTGCTATCACTTTGGTTGGTTGCGTTCTTTTGTAGGTTCATCATTGTATGAGCGTTGGAACAGAGCTAGGATGGCGATGGCGAGAGGAAGTGGCGTTTAAACGGTATGTCACCTATCCCTCTTTAGTTAATAAATTCAATATCTAAAACTTAAGGAAAGCGTCATGTTCTAGTGTGTTTTGTTCTAGATCTAGGTGAATATAGGGAGATCAGTTAGTGTCCGCACCTATCGATTAGTCCGATAACACCTATCCTCAGTTTCTTGGGCACTTGGATTTCGTGAGGTTGTGTTTCCGTCTGTTCTACCTCTCCTTCTGTTGTTGTTTTCGGTACTTCTTGGGTAATGGATGGGATCCTCCATTTATCAAGTCATTCGTTGATGACCATGTCGATATCACCCTCTATGATGCAATAGCGCATCTATAGCCACTGTTTATCTGGATCCTTCCTTGGTTTTATCCACATTGTTTAGCGTGTGGCCCGGAAGTTGGCGATCTCTACATATCGTGCGACAGCCTCTGGTGTTATTCTCCATGATCGGTTGATAGATTCCTATATGTCCTGTAGGTATGCTTCGAATATGATTCTGTTCTCCCTCTTATGCCTAGCTTGTAGACTTGATCTCAGTAATAGGTATCTCACTCCCGCTAGCTATGGTCTAGTACAAAAAATTACATACCCTGGTTCTCGTCATCCCATGAAGGCTATTAGGGTGATCAACCATGAGTAATGAAACTATGTGCCTAGGTCCTACGCATCCTTGCAGTCCTCTTGAAATAAGTTCAATAAATATGGCGCCCAGCTCATAGAGGTGCCTTCTGCGCACTGAGCTACAACTGCAATGACTCTTGTTGGTACTTCATCTTTGAGGCATTTTCTGAGCAATTTGCAAGCTAAGATCTTTGCGCCCAATTGTGTAGTTGCGTTGTTGATTCATTTTATCATGATTCCCCTCGTTCCCCTGGTGGTGCCATATTTCTTTTTCATTTCTTCTGCCACTGCTTTCTCCTTATATTTGTTGTCCAAAATCAACGCAGGATCCATACGTCGGATTGGTAATGTTGTTATTTGCGTAATAAGCTCAATGGTTATGGGGATGGGTCTGTCCAACCATATATCCCCTCCATGTGTGATTGCTAATAACTGCTTCACACATGTTGTCACATACTGGCCTCTTCCAAAATGTGGTAGCTTCAACAAACCTAAGATTCTTGTTATGTACAGCCCAACTGCCCACTGGTCTGGCTGGTTGATCGTTTCTCCAAGTTGGGTTACGTCGATGGTCTTCATAAAGACCCGCTGCACAATTTATGGGAACTTGGTTTAGTCTGATACGTCATGGTCAAAATATTTGAGCTTCCTGACATGACCCAATAGTTTTGTTTCTACATGCACTCCAGCTGGTATGCGTGGTAGAACAATTTATGTTGCAGGTTTCTTGCGGGGTGAGCTCGGTATCTGAACTCTGTCTTCCTGCTGCGGTGGATGGTTCAAAGTTCCAGCAACTTCCAGTTGTTCCCCCATCAACCATTCTGGCCAAGCTGAGGCATTTGCAGTGGTCTCCTCTACTGTTTGACTTGATATGGTCGTTTGCAACTCATTTGGTTGCACTCTTACTTCCAGATTTTGTTTTGTTCCGTTAACTTCCAGAGTTGCTTTGGTGCTTTCTGGTTTCACTTCATGTGGGGTTTCTGGTTCCTCGTTCTAAGGTGCCTGCACCACTACTGGCGTATCCACTTTCATGGCCTCTACTTGTGGTTGCTGAATTTATTCCACAATCGGTGTATAGTTCACAAGTAGTGTCTTTGGAGATGGGATCTCGTCGATGTCGACGATCTTCGACTGTTGTTGTTCATTCTCTTCCAGCGGTCCTCATGACCTAGTTTGAACCATGGTCGGTTTGGCTGTCTGGCCTGCTTCTGATGGCTTCGGTGGTGCCATAGTGGTGATTGTCGAATGTTTGTGGAGTTAGAATAACTTCTGTGAGATCTGTGGTCTTGCTCTGTTCGTTCCAGCTGCTATTACTCTCTCTCTGTGCTCCTTTCATGAATAGACTAGTTGCTCCTGTGCTCGTGTGTTGTACGGACTTGTCACGAAGATTTTCCATGACGCTTCCTCCATTATGTTATTAATGCATCATAACTTTGTGTTCAATGCATCTGTGGTGGTTTCGTACTTGGAATTACGCTTTCTTTGTCACCTCTCATTGACGTGTTTAATGTGATGTCTCATCGATTTACCAAAATCAAGAAAAGTGTCGTAATACAACTCAAATTCCACATGATAACGACAACAACAAGTGTCACGAATAGTGATTGGTCTAACAAACCATGGTTTTTGTTGCACAAATATATTGATGGAAATTTTAACTTCTTTGTGCTCTTCTTTGAACTTATTAAACAATTCTATTTGTGTCATTGGCAACATATGTTTTTTATGTTCTTCGTATTTTTTTTTTGTTATTCTTCATCGCAACACATCCGTTGTATGTGGTGAAACACGAGATTCTGTCAACCAACAATTAGAGGCCAATTCTTTAACATTTTCTGCAAGTCTATCTTTGTAGGGTTGTCTAGAAATCACTATCCAACAAGCCAGTTCATCATTTGCATCTATTTGCAATCGAAATTTTCTATGTTTGTACAATGTTTTTCTTGACGTTCTCATCATTTTTTCCATGTGTCGTGTCAAATGATCTTTTATATTGCTAGATGAAACAACTGTTGTTTGTATCGCTCTACGTGCAACACTGACATCTTTTTTTCAATATTTTCCTAAAGCTTTTAATACACTAGTTATATTTTCAAAGACATTGTGTTTCACCTTTGTATCTTTTGTCAACTTTTGAATACTCAATAATGATGTAGCTTCTTTTAACTTTCTTGACTTTATTAGACAGAGTAAAAGTTGAGCTTGTATTGTTACTGATTCATCTTTGAAAAAAGTATTATACATATTCTTAGTTCAATATCTTATATAATGTTTAGCAGTTTTCTTCCCAAATTTGTCAGTATCAACATTTTCTAATATTTCATCATCAATGTTGACAGATTCTCCTGCATATTTCAATTTAATGTTTATATTAAAAAACAAAACCCGAACATAAATTCACTAAACTATATACAAGTGTTCATCTTGTATTATCTAAATTTATGTACATACCTATAGGTGATTCGTCTTCTGCTTCAATTTCGGTTTCAACATATTCTGCTTCAATTTCAGTTTCAACGTCTTCATCGACATTATGAGACAAATCTATTTATGTTTTTTGAAAAACATCAAATCATAATTACAATCAATTATATTAAACAATATTTTAAATTTGAATTCTATACTTTTAATATACACAATATGTGCATGCATACCTGGTTGGACTTCTTCTTGTTGAAAATCTCTATTTACATCATCATCGTTTATTTCTTCAATATTTGCACGTTCTCATTTATTTCTCCAATAATGCTCTTTCCTTTTTTCGTTATGGTGAGTTTCATCTCGAGTGCGATCAAATTTTCTCTTGCGCAAACTTTTGTTTCTCCTGACTTTTATAGTTATCTGTAAAAGATATGTTCAACAAAGACTTCACCTAGAAAAAATTCTCAACATTTATCTTTCAACATATAAATTGTTATTCCAATAAAAACTTGAACAAACATCAATTACCTTATTCAACAAAAACCAAAAAGATGATTCAAAAATTTGTTTAGGTGCTCTAGAAAACCATCAAACAAGCGATGAATTGTGTTAAATGTGCTAGGTCGAAAGCATATTTATACGATTTGGCGCGAAATGAAACGATACGACGTGTCTTTTCATTTTTTCCGACCGACGGAATTCGGTCAACTATCTTTCAATTGAAATAAGGTTTTTTTCATCCGAAAACCTTGGAAACTATTTAGTTTTGACAGATTTCGTTAGAATTTCGTTTTTCAGCCGAAAGAATATTATTTCGGCCAAAAGATTATTTTGGCTGAAAACTAGAAATTGGGACTGTATCCAAAAACCAGAGAATTCCCCCAAGCTTCCATGAACTTTGGAGGTTGCAGACTCCTGCAAATACTCAGAATTTGGTTTCGAAAATGACACTAGCATTTGCAAAATTGAATCTACTTTCAATTCCTATAATTTGTTTTCATTTTCATTATTTTTATCTAATTTTATTTAATTTTTTTTTTAAATCACTACATAATATTTTCAGCAGACATTATGATTCAGTGAAATGAAATATCTGTATCTCTAAAAATACGTAGTGAAAAATTTAGAAAAATTTATATTCATAATCCTTAAACTGGTCTTTTCAAAAGGGTATTTTTAGATTTTACTTTTACGTAAAAATCAAGATAGATACAAGGTGGAGGAAAACATGTGTTTAAAATATGCAACGTTTTTAGCTTGGTCAATTCAAAAAATTCTAGAAATTATAATATTCATCCGTTAGATTTAAAATTATAGTCATAATAAAACAGAGTCTCTGTAGATTATTGCAGTATATTTCGTTTGTTAAAAACAAAATTTTAATAATTAATAAATTGTTGGGGGAAAAAATAACTCATTATCATTCCTTTCATGTTTAAGGAAGATATTGTTAAACAATTGTCAAATTGACATATCAAGTCTTGATAACAAAAAATTGAAAAATAGTCTTTGGAAAGATAACAAAATTCTTTACAAGTTTTGTTTTTACTGTAAAGTGAAATTCTAAATAAAAAAAATACTTTTGAATGTCGGAAGTTGAAGAACTTGTGAAAATATAGTTTTTTTTCTCATAAAACAAGCAAAATAGACACCCATCTTCATGATTTCACCGCCCACCAAGTTGATTTATGTTGATTCTTCCTAAGTACAAGAAGTCCATAAGTGAAAACACTATACAAAAGATTCAAGAGTTAACTTAAATTTGTTGTTTAGATTGTCGATGTTCCATTGGAAAGGAAAAGCACAAATATATCATAAAAGGGAACTAATTTATTTAAATGAGTTAGAAAAATTAATGTTTAAAATAATTCAAAAGAATAATTTTTTGCTAAACAAATGTTTTTTGGGAATAAATCTATGTATCAGGTTTTCAAATGTCCAACATTTCAAGTGGACACTCAACCCATCATTAGGGACAAATGAAGTTGATATGTTGTAAAAGAGTGTCAAGGCTTGTATTTAAAGAGGAAGATTAGTAAGTGATTGTTGAAGAGAATAAATAAGATTACGAAAAGAAATGAATTAAATTAGTTGTGGAAATTAGGTGATAAAATAATAATGAAAATAATAATGTATTAAACTGGTTGTTAAGATTAGGTAATAAACTAATAAAGAAAATAATAAGATAGTCTTAGCTTCAATAAAATGAAATAATTAATATTGATAATATGAGCTAATTAATAAGGTGAATGTGCAACAAGGAAAATACATAGCTGAAAGAGGACTTTAGAGAGAAGAAGATTCAATAAATAAAGAGAAAGATGAGGGATAGGATTGAGACAAATAGGTGAATGCGATCTAAAAAATGAAGCCTAATGATTGAGGTGATGAATGGTGGGCTTCCAAGATTTTCTAAGTTTGTAGCCATCTACGCGATTAAAATTATTATGATGTTTTTCAATTTCAAGAGCTTACCAAATGAGGTGAGAGGAGTAATGAGGGGTTCAGGTTGATAAAAATTTTTGGTCAAAACAAATTAAATGTTTGTAATTAAAGGAGTGTTCAACGATAGTTGATTTGGAGATTCAGTTGTGGGTAGTATCATCTATATGCTCTTTAATACGAGATTTGAATGACCTACTAGTTTTCCCTATGTAATATTTTCCATAGGAGCAAGGAATTTGGTCAACTCATGGGTCAAGCATCAAGTCATATTTATATTTGGTGGTTTTAAATAGTTTTTTGAGGGTTTAATAGGGTTTGAACAAGGTGTGGATGAGGGTGGGAACTTGCATGAAGGTATCTATAGGTATGAGTTTGCCTGTAGGCCCATGAATCCCCCCACCCCTATGAGTAAAAAATGGGTATCAAGTACCCTATACAGAATTGGGCTCCCAAGCCCATACATACAAAAATCAGCTCTCACAGTGCCCCCAGAGCTTTCCCCCCAAGTCCTCTATCATTTGTAGGTGCCCCACCAGCTGGGGGCCCTCTAGGTCCAGGAGGCAGCCGACCAGTCATCGCTTCCCCCACCACTGCTGCTCAACGGATCAACGTTTGCCACTCTACTGGTACTCCCATGCATTGCTCCAAGACCTCCTCATCTTGGATGTGGGCGCACGCAAATCCTCCAGCATGACCCCGGCATCTCCCTGCAGCTATCTCATTGGTTCAGCACCATCATCATCTCGCCCCTGCCTATGTCCAACCCTCGGCTCTACCAACGCCTGTCGAGCCGAATCCCCGATGACCTCTGCCTCTCTTCCTCGAGGTCCCACATCTGAAAAACAACACCAGAGATAGTATTAGCATCCATATACATATATAATCAATGTTATCTATCAAAATCACAAAACATAAAACTATAACACATACCTCGCTGGTCCCATTCTTCCCCAGGAGGCAGCACCATGTCTAGATCATGGTGGTATTCCATACCTGCATACGGATACCTCAAAATAACCTGTGGCATCTTGCGCCACACTCGAGCCACTGTGGATGTGAAATAGTGGCCACCCTCCCAACCTCCATGTCCAGCCAACACATGGGCCCACTGCATCAGTCGCAGCTCTCGTCACCCTGTAGGCTCTAGTAGGATCCTCGGGCATAAAAGAGGCACACACCCTAAGAACCAGGCCACGAGAATGGACCCAAAAGCAAAGTCACCAGAGTCATCTCGCCGACACCGATTCAGTTGTCCCATCATCTTGGTGTGAAAAATCACACCCCATGCAAACAGGTTCCCATCTATGATCTACTCCACAACCCTCAGTTGAACACAAGGTGATCTATTGAGTAGCCAAGGATCTGTAGATCCTCACCACCATTGCCGAAATACACTCAGTAAGGAGGTCATCAATGGCCTTGATGTGAATGACCGAACCTAACACAGGGTTCGTCCTAGTACAATGGCGAGCATCCATGGTCTCCACTTGATCCTCCTCGGGCATATGGGGATCAACAAGTAGGGCCATCCCATGGAATGGGAGCCCCATCAAGAAATATACATCCTCTATCACAGAGAATGTCAATTGCTCCCCCCTCACTATGAATCACTTCATATCAGTGCTCCACATCCCAATCAGATACTGTAGCAGGAACTCCTGTGATTGTATCAAAGGGAAGTCAAAGAACTTGAGAAACCTGCAAGCTACCAAGTGTCTTTTCACGCCTGTATGCTCTCTCAACGCCTCCCATAATCGGTCCCAGTCACGCTCTCTCCAGTGGACCGTCATGGTGATGTATACTTCGTTGATCACTTGCATCCACACATAAACATTTGATCAGCCTCATCATTCAGCAAAAAGCATAAAAAATATCAAAAATTACAAACCCTTAGCCTTTCCCATTGTGTGCATCTTTCACCTAAATAGGTGTGCACATGTGCAGACCTGTTCTTTGCACAGCTGCGCACTAATGCGCAGCTGTCTAAAAAACAGTTGCGCATGAGTGCGCATCTTTCAGTGAAACAAGTGTGCATCTCATGCACGCCTATTTTCCCAACCCTCGCGCCCACATGTGCGGTTGTGTCAAACATAGCCACACATTATGTGTGGGAAATTGGGTTATACTCACGCACATATGCATGGGTATTCCTCCTTTTCCCGTGCATTGGTGGGACCCTACCCTTAAAAACCCTTGTATGTCCATGTGTACAGCCCCTACCTACAAACTATGAATTTCACAAAATGTAGGATGGTAGGACCACTAACCTGTCTCTCGCACTCCCGGATCAGTAGCCTCATTCTCCCGCAATCTCAAAATCTCCTCACAGCTATCTCGTCAGCTCAGCAATAGTGACAAGTACAAATGGGGTGGCATTGTGGGCCCACCAACCATATATAGCCCCTTTTTCCCAACTTCCACACTCTGTTATAGGAGCCCAAAGCCTTTGTTTTCTGATCCATTCTCATCCATGGGATCCTGATCCCGCCATCTACACATTCATATTCCTCGGGTCATCATCTGCACTTGGCCCCGGAGGAGCATGTTTCTCACGACATGTTTAGGTACGCATGCTCCCTTTCAATTTTATCAAATAGTTGTTATATGTTCTTTATCATTAGATATTGTTCACATCGGGTATTTGGTTTTCATGTGTGTAGGTACTTGTTCCGCAATCTTACAGCCCCTTCAGATATATGTTCGACACTAGCATGTAATTATTCCCTATGTAAATCAATTGCACATCCTAGTCACACCCTCTGACATTTACCTTTATGGTCCTTACATCCAGCTCTACAGTATCTTTACCTATGGATCCTTTGGGTACTATCAACCGGTAGCACTCTCAACCAAATGAGTTGTCCCATTCATAGTTCCCCTTGGCAACTTAACACTCATGTTGGTCACCCCCTAGGGATGGGAGTCTTGATAGTCTTATGCACTTCCGAGAAAGAACCCCATACTTCTTCTCATTATATTTCTAACCTTCCCAATGGACTCCCAGGTCATATCATCTCGGTCCTATTGACTGCATATCCTCAGTATCATTATCCCTCCATCTCATCCACCATCAGTTTTCCCATCTGCAGATTGTCCTTCATCCATTTACCTAATACAGAAACCCACCCATGGGGCCCCCAGTCTCCACCAGTTCTCTTTCACAAACTTGCGCCCTAACATGCCAAGCCATCTTTCAATGGGGCACCCATTTCTGTATCTGTATACTCAACCCAAAGTATTCTTTATTTCGTTGGTAACTGTAAAAATCCTTTGTTTTTAGCATATGCATAGTTTTTTCGTCGTCATCCTTGATGGCCTTCTTTTTCCTGGAAAAACAACCCATGTTTCCCTTGGTTGGGTAATCCACTCTCTTTTCATTCCAACATCATTCATGAACATCGAGTATCCCAAGTCCATATACCCACGATCTCTGAGTTTGTTCACTTTGTTATCCTTTGGCACAGTTTAACCCCATATCTAGTCGTCCCCCTGACGCTAGATCCAGTTTTCCGGTTGCTTCCAATCATCCTTCAACACCCCAACCAAGGGAAATCTTGAGTCCCACAACATCTTGACTTCGTTCATGTTACCCATCAATACCTGATATCACCTCTTACTTAGTGGATTTCACGATTCCCTTTGCTTCTTGGAGTCCTGTCTCCCTTCATGTTGACATCAGCACAGTTTCCAAAACGGCGGTAGTATCTTGACTCTCATTACCTTTACAATGAGGAGTCTCGGACGGCACAGAGAGAATCATCATTGTTCTCTGATTTTTTTGACCCCCATAACATTCAACTTCATCAAACTCTCATGTTACAGTGGGTCTTATTATGCGAATATTGTAGTTGTTTCATGCCAGCCGAAGACCTCTGAATGTTTTAGGCCATCCATGCCTATGAGTCATTGACAATTATTCCAGTCGTCCTTGCCTCACTTCAGAGTCTGTTCACCATTCAGAATTGTCATTTCCCATTATCAACTGCCCCTGAAGGTGTTGCAGTTATCTACATCAACATCCATCTTCAGTTACAGTCTCACATTTTGATTTCATGACACGAGCATGTGGCATGCCTGCCTCATTTGTACAGAGATTTTATTTTTTCTCCCTAGAGAAAGGTTTGGGTCCCACAGTTTTCCCTCTCTCTCCAATGGATCACTCTTGCAATTCCTCTCTTCATTATTCCTTACAATGGAACTCTCAGCAAAAGAAACATTGATGCATTTCAGCTATACGTATGCTCCTAACCTCACACATCAGGGGGCATCTGTTATCACTGAAAAATTGTCCACAACATTGCACACAATGATTGAAGAAACACATCAATGTCAACAGCAATTAGTCCACCTACAGCACCAAATTTCATCAAAAGGAAAAAAAACTATATAATTGGGTCAAAAATCAAAGTGCGCAAATTCACCAAAGGAAGCGTGTGCACAGTGCGCAGTATGCGTAGGCCAACACATCCCTCAGCGCACACAATCTGTAAAATGTGTGACTGTCTACGAGAAAAGTTGTGCACTTCTATGAACGACACATTTATGGATCTTATCGACCCATCAACCACTTCTAGTCCGACCCCCAACACAATTTAACACTCGTATCTTAGAGAAATCTAGCTTCGAGACTAGTCAAGGGCTAGAGGGTGCCCTAAAATGCCCCTTGTTCACACTATGAACCAATTACATTTTGTCATGAATGGATGTTATAAATAAGAGCCATGGGTGTGCTAAGAAACCAAGATCTTCAAGGTATTGTTATGTTGCAAGAATTCTTCTTTGAGAATCCTATTTTCTCTTTGAAGCCTTCAAGCACCATTGCAATAGGCCATTTCACTCACCTCTTGAGGGAATAGGCACTATTTTTCTTCACCATTTTTCATTTCTTCCATTGTAAGGAGAGAAGAGCTCTTAATTAGGGAAGTCAAGAGCCCTCCCAAGGAGGAAGAGGGGACTCATAAGTCTCTGCCTTTCTCTATGGTGTTTTGCCTACTAATCTATTGATCCATTGGTAGAAATATGTTGGTCATTGTTTGATTTTCATGGTTCTAAATTTCTCAAGATTTCTAACATTTATTTCTTAGTTGTTTTTAGTTTTATTTCTTTGTTTTCATATGTGTTTGGTTTGTCTAACCCACTCACAAACTTCTGTCTTGTTTAGCAGGCTTATCTAAACATGCAAGTGTTGTTGTTTTGCTCACCCAAGTGACAAAACCAACACAACAATTCCTACCACAATCTTCCTTTTATCAACTCGTGAGGTAGACAGAACTAGCCAATGGTTTGGCGATGAATTATCAACTTACTCCTATTTTATTTTTTTTTACTTAATTTTCAAACCTAACAAACTAATTATTTAAACACACACATGCCAAAATATAATATTTAATTAAATTTAGTTGGCATAATTTAATATGCCTAGCGGTAGTGATAGTGTATTGCGGCAAGCATTAAGTGCTAGGGAAACTCTCGTTTTCCCCTTTAAAAATAAAATCTAACTATGATAAATAAAATAAAATAAAATTCATTTATGCATTTGCCATAAACTATTTCCAGATGCATGCACTCCGATGGTGCTTGCATCACCACCATCACCTACTTCCTCCAACAGTGCTTGCATTGTCCCCTCCACCATCACCAATGTCTACACCCACACACAAGTGTAAATACCTGGTATATATTTTGGTATACATCACAATGATATATATACTAGCTATTTATATTAGTATATCCTCAGTATATATCTTATGCATTGGTGGTGATGTTGGAGGGGGTGATGTAGGTATTGTTGGAGGATGCAAGGACCAAGATAGAGTACATTGACATGGTGCTTATTACATATGCATAGGTCATTGCCAATGTACTCTATCTAACAATGTCAA
>JASDQU010736178.1:88253-106882 GCA_032191745.1 Picea mariana
ATAATTAACAATATCATTAGAAAATAAAGCACTAATGTGTATGGTTCAATCAATGGCATATGGACATGTGCTTATGTTGACATGTAAGACGATAAAAGTGTCACATGTCACCTCTATCCACTATTAATAAAAAAAAATGAATGAGCACGATAAGTTGTTGAGATAGACAAATGGAACCATCGCTCTCGTAATTAACAACAATATTAGAAAATAAATCACTAATGTGTATAGTTCAAGTGATGGCATATGAACATGTGCTTATGTTGACGTGTAAGACCAGCGTAAAAGTGCCACATGTCACCTCTATCCACTATTAATAAAAAAATATGAACGAGCACAAAATAAGTTATTGGTGTATATAGATGCAACCATGACTTACAAACACATGTAAGTTGATTAAATTTGCACAATAACTCATGAGACAAACATAGAAGCGCCACAAGATAGCCACTCCAAATTAACCAACTAAAAGGGATGGGTGAGCCTCTCATCGGCATGTTTTTTCTCTGGCTATGTCTTCTTAATTCGGGCCTACAACATGTCCATTATATCTACCATCATTTTAGTCTTTTGAGTGTTGTTTTCTATACTAACTCCAATTTGTCTCTTTTAATCTTTAATTAATGTTATCTCAAAGTTGATTCCAAATATTTTCCTTTGCATTGCTTGGGCTTCCAATGCATTCCTTCTCTCCCAGTCCTTCCTCCAACTTTCCAACTTTTTGGTATACAAAAAAAAACAATCCTAAGCCTCTTTGACATGCCTCTCACACCTCTAGATGCCTGTGCACAACTATGAGTTCTCAAAGACATTGCATCAATTTGGATGACCATGTGGTTTTGCCATGTTCTCTTGATAACCTTCACAACTAATTGTTGGGCATAGAACTATCACACCAGGATGACTCAGTCTCCCTACATACCACTCAGGCTTCTAAAGAATTGACCATGATACATATGCATCAATTCAAGCCCTGTTGATGCAAATAATATGTGGACTCAAGGTAAGGCAAACACAATAGATAGGGACTAGAAAAAATCCCTAGGCATGTCAAATTTTAATACCACATTAGAGTTGTTGTCCCATCCTTGCATGGAATAATACGTTTTCCTCCATCGATTTGAATAGCATGAGCGAGGAGTATTGACCTTTAATAGCCCAATACTCACCTTTGGATATACTTCTACTAGTTCATATTGCTTATTTCGCATACTTAGGTTTCAAGGATGACGTGTAGTTCATGGGAGATGTTGTATTAAAGATTTTATTAGCTATAGAGTTGAGAGGCCTCAAAACATGAAAAAATTCACATTGAGCGAATATCTTTGCTAACCTATCAATGTAAAATTTCTCAAACCCAACCCGATTTCAGTCTCAATAAATTTCCATCATAGTTTAATGCCCAACCCACATTTCATGTACTGCTGAAATGTATAAGCTATAAACAGAAATTTATAACTAAAACACAATGAATCTTTTTACAAAACACTGAATGTGGAAATAGGAAACAAACTCATAAAATTGACAAAAGAATTTTCAAGCAATGCCCCTGCAAAAGACCCAAAGGGAAAACCAATAGAGAGAGGGATATTTTTATTATTTCTTGAACTCATAGAAGATGATCTTTTACAACAAATCATCCCAACAATAAATAAACAAACTTATCACTTTAACCGTGCCAAGCTACACCTCAAAATCTGTTCCAAAACTACTCCTCGAATTTTGTGCCAGAATTACATACTATTGTATGACTGCTACAAAAATAAATGATTTATAGAACTTCCTTGAAAAGTGTGCACAATTTCCTATAGACGATTGTACGAAACTGTATGGAAATTTCCTAGAAGCAATGTGCCTCGAAATGTGTGGAAGAAACTGCCTCAATTTATGGGCATTTAGATTATTGTACAGACTGTAAATGTATGTTGTACGGTCTAGAAATCTGTATTGTATGGATGTATTAAATGTTGGAATGTGCTCCTTGATTTTCATGCCCTTTCTCTTCTTGGAAAGTGCACCCACCTTGTTGCAATATCTCTCTCACTTCTTCAGCTCTCTCTCTCTTGCTCTCTCTCTTCATTCAATGCTCATGAAGAATCGTGCCTCAATCCCTAGAATCCCATTTTTGTTCATCTCAATGAAAATGACCTAAACCTAAGATCTAATGGCTGAGCTTAAATCCTTGGCCATCTAGATCTATCGTAGTGATATAAAGTTACTTTATCACAACTTAATTCACTTAAGTCACCTTTTCATTAAATATACTCAAAAAGTCACTTTAACTTTATATCTCATAAAGTTAATGTTCTAAGGATCACTTTCAAACATTCCCCCACATGCTAGACACCAAGCCAATGTGGGAAACACTTATCCAAGGAACAATTTTTAACACTCCCTCTTATCAAGGAAGGTGTTCCTCACGACTCCCAACTTATCTCTGAAGAAGACAAACTTATCTCTCCTCAAAGACTTTGTGAGAATGTATGTTACTTGCTCATCTGTGGATATGTAATGAAGCTCAACTGCTCCTCTATGAACATAGTCTCGAGTGAAGTGACATATGATCTCAATGTGTTTTGACCTGTCATGAAAAACCTGATTCTCCGAGAGTTTTATGCAACTCTGTTTGTCACAATAAATCATTGCAGGCCTCAATTGTTGACCAAATAAACCAACCAATAACTTGCGAAGCCATATGGCCTCACAACTAGCCTGACTGGTTGCCATGTACTCTGCCTCAATAGAACTCAGTGCCACTAACTTTTGTTTCCAACTAAACCATGAAACAACTATCGAACCCAATTTGAAACAACACCTTGAAGTACTTTTACTGTCAACAAAAAATCCTGCCCAATCTGAGTCTATGTAGCATGTCAAACTAACTCGATCCCCTCTCACATAGTCCAAACCATAATCTATTGTACCATGTAGATACCTGAGCACATGTTTTGCTACCACCCAATGCACTCTCCTAGGCTCCACCATAAACTGACTGAGAGTGTTGACTACAAAACAAATATATGGCTTGGTGTTGACCAAATACATCAATGAGCATATCAATTGACTATATGTCATGGGATCAACCAACTTGGACTCATAAGCATTAATCTTCTTCCAGTTGGTAATCATGGGTGTTGACATGGACCTACAATCAAAATATCTTCAAAATGTCAACTACATACTTTCCCTTCCCCAAAAAAATGTTTCCTGGTGCTTGCCAAACCTCCAACCCCAAGAAATAATGCATCGGCCCAATATCTTTCATCTCAAACTCAGAAGCAAGACTTTGCTTGCAATCAACTATAAGTCTCCCTACCCTTGTAATTAAAAGATAATCAACATATAGCACAAGAAAAAGAGGATCATCGCCAACGATAATGTAGTAAAGGTTGGGATCCACCTCACTCTTCTCAAAACCCATATGCTACAAGTAGGTATCCATCCTTGAATACCAAGCTTTGGGAGCTTGCTTCAAACCATATAAGGCATTTTTCAACTTGCACACATGAGAATTTCTCCCATGTACCTCAAATCCCAGTGGTTGCTCAATGTACACTTCCTCTTGTATGAGACCATTCTAAAATGTGGTTTTCATATCCATCTGGTGAATCTTCCAACCCATCTCTTCTACAATAGAGATCACTGCCCTAATCAAAGTATATCTAGCAACCAGAGTGAAGGTCTCATCATAATCGACTCTCTCTACCTATGAGAACCCTCTAGCCACAAACTGATCCTTGTACTTCTTAATGCTTCCATCCGCATCATGCTTGATCTTATAGAACCACATGGAACTCACCACCGACTTCCCCTCAGATCTCGGAACAACCTCCCACACATCATTCTTCATGATGGAATTGTACTCTTCCACCATGACATCCTTCCAGACCTTTTGTTCTGTTGCCTCCTCAAAAGTGGAATGCTCGAACTCATTGATGTTTCTCACCATAGCTAAATAGCTACAAAACATGTTTGGAACCTTGCTCTCCCTGACATTCCTCTTGGAATTCCCCACAGACTCCTGAGCTTCCTTCAAGGTCTCTTGAATCCATCTTGGATTCCTCTTCCCTTAAGTCATCTCTTGTGGTGGGGACTCCTCCTCCTCATTCTTATCACCTGAAGATTGTGTACCTAAAGAAGATGTACATGTGGTCGGTTGTGAACTAGTAACCTAAAAACATGTACCATGGGGACCTGTAACATATGACCCTGTCACCTGTGAACCTGTCACCCTTTAAACTGATGTTCTTGTACTTTTTGATCCTACACCCTGTGGTGAAATCACCTTAAGATGGGGAGCTTGTTGCTCCACCTGATCTAAGTCTCATGACCTCCTAAAGGCTCTGTCCTCCTCAAATCTCACATCCTACCTCACAATTGTCTTCCTCGAGGATATAATGTATATACAAAAATGCTTTGAGGTCTCGCTATACCCAACAAAAATACCCTTTTTTGTTGTGGGTTCTATCTTTGTCCTCTTCTCTGAAGGGACATGTGAATAAGTCAGACACCCAAAGCTACTAAAGTAGTGAACCTCATGCTTCTTCCTAGAGAAAGCCTCTTTGGGAGTCTTTTTCCCCAATACTCTGTGTGGAATCTTGTTCTACAGATAGACTATAGTGGTATATGCCTCAACCCAAAGAAATAATGGTAGCCATTGATCATGTAGCATGGCTCTTGCAGCCCCAACTATGGCCATTTTCTTCCTTTCTGCAACCCCATTATGTTGTGGGTTGTAAGAAACTTTCAACTCTCTTTTAATGCCTTCTATTGCACATAAATCATTGAATTCATTGGAGGTATACTCACCCCCATTGTCTGACCTCAACACCTTGATTTTCTTACCTGTTTGGTTCTCCACAAGAGCTTTGAACTCTTGGAACTGCTTGAAGACATGTCCCTTGGTCTTCATGAATAAAATCTAGGTCTTATTGGAGAATTCATTGATAAATGTAACATAGTACTCATATCCATACAAAGAGATAGAAGACATCGGACCAGATACATCAGAATGCATCAAATTAAGTATACATGCTACCTTGTTGTCATTGTTTGGAAAAGAAGTCTTGGTGTACTTCCCCATTGCACACCCCTTGCACACATCTTGGTGCTCTATACTAAAATTAGGTACCCTGGTAACAATCTCTCTCAATACTCTCAGAGCCCCATGATGCAAGTGGGCCATCCCCCTATGCCATAGATCACATAAGTCATTGTTGTTTGTACTATGTATCAATGCTCTAGCTAGTTGAGACATAAGATTGTATAGCTTCTCATGCCGAATCCCAATCACTTTGGACGAAGTGATATTGGATCCCTTGGGATGCATGAGTACCTTCCCATCATGGAACACCACCTCATACCCCCTATCCTCAATGGTAGAAATTGATATTAGGTTCTTTTTCAAGCCTGTAACATACAAGACACCTCTCACTAACATGGGTGGTTGTAACTCCCTCTAAAATTATATTGTCCCAATCCCAAATGCACTAACTATGGAGTCATCACCAAGCACTACCTCAAGATTTACACCCCTCTGAGTAAAATCTATAAATTTATCATGCACATCTATCATCTGGTGGGAGGCTCCGCTATCAATATAACACACATTGGTAGATGTTGCACTAGTGGAAAGAAAAACCAATAAATAAAACTCATTCTCGAACTTAGTGGAAAACTCATCCACTTCCACTGAAGCTACAACCTATTTGCTTTTCTTGTTATGACACTGACCCGCATAGTGCCCCATCTTGTGGCATGCAAATCACTTTAACTTTGCTCATGTTTGTTTTCCCTTCACCCCTTTGCTTGGTCGCACCCTTGGAAACTTTCTTGGACTTTTTCTTGCTCTTTATTGCAAGAGCAACATTCTCTTCATCATCCCCATCATGTTGGCCTGCATTTTTGGAATCACGTCTTATTTCCTCTTGAGAGAAATCATCCCACAACCTCTCCCAACTAGGCATATGTTCACTTGCTACAATCCCATCAACAAAGACTTCACACTTCTTGGGAAAACCACCCAAAGTTGTTCTAACCAACTCTGACCCTGTATAGTCTCCCCCACTGCTGCCAACTCATCTATCACCTGTGTGATCTTGGTAAGGTATGATGAAACTGTGTTGGTTTTAGTCATTTGGTGTTTCTCAGTTTTTCCCTCAATACCATCTTCCAGTTTTCATTGGGGTTTTGATAAATCTTGGTTAAATCTTGCCACATATCAAACGCATTATTTTTCTCTGTAATATGTGAAATGAGGTGATCTTTAATGACATCTAGTAATATTCTCTTGACCTTAACATTCTTCTTATTATATGCAACCAACAATGTTGCATCGGTAGGAATGGTAATTGCCTTCTCAACAATATCACACAACTCAGATTCCTCCAACAACAAAGCAATCCTCTACATCCATGGACTAAAGTTTTCATCCCCATTCAACCTATCTTCAACCCTCAAACCTATAGCCATGAGACCTTACTCAACCAACAACTAAGTGCAACTCTCTTTTGACTAACTATTGTTTTATATTTGTTGTTATGTTTCCCTTCTTGCTCTTTTTGTTTCTTTGATACCATGTAAAATTTATCAGACCCAACCCGGTTTTAATCTCAATAAATTTTCATCACAGTTTAATTCCCAACCCACATTTCATTTACTACTGAAATGTAAAAGTTATAAACAAAAATTTATAACTCAAACACAATGAATATTTTTACAAAAGACTTAATGCGGAATTAGGAAATAAACTCACAAAATTAACACAAGAATTTTCGATCAATGCCCATGGAAAACCCCAAAAGGGAAAACCAGTAGAGAGAAGGACATTTTTATTATTTCTTGAGCTCACATAAGATTATATTTTACAACAAATTATTCCAGCAATAAATATACAAACTTATCTCTTTAACCTTGCCAAGATACACCTCAAAATTTGTTCCAAAATTGTTCCTCGAATTATGTGCTAGAATTTTGTATTGTTGTATAGTTTCTACAATAATAAATGATGTATGAAACCACCTCGAAAAGTGTGCACGATTTCCTGTAGATGAGTATATGGAACTATATGAAAAATTCCCAATAGCAATGTGCCTTGAAATGTGTGCAAGCAACTGCCTCGATTTCTGTTCATTTCGACTGTTGTATGGATTGTAAATATTTGTTGTACGATCCATAAATCCATTCTATACGGATGCATTAAATGTTGGAATATGCTCCTCGATTTTCGTACCCTTTCTCTTCTTGGAAAGTGCACCCACCTTGCTGCAATATCTCTATCACTTCTTCATCTCTCTCTCTCTTGCTCTCTCTCTTCATTCAATGCTCATGAATAATGGTGCCTCAATCCCTATATTCCCCTTTTTGTTCATCTCAATGAAAATGACCTAAACCTAATATCTAATGGATAAGATTAAATCATAGGCCATCTAGATCTATGGTTGTGATATAAAGTTACTTTATCACAACTTAAGTCACTTAAGTCACCTTTTCATTAAATATACTCAAAAAGTCACTCTAACTTTATATCTCATAAAGTTAATGTTCTAAGGATCACTTTCGTACATTCCCCCACATGCTAGACACCAAGCCTATGTGGGAAACACTTGTTCGAGGTACAATTTTTAACACTCCCTCTTACTAAGGAAGGCATTCCTCACCACTCCCAACTTATCTCTGAAGAAAACAAACTTAGCTCTCCCCAAAGACTTTGTGAGAATGTCTACTACCTTCTCATCTGTGGATATGTACTGAATCTCAATTGCCCCTCTTTGAACATAGTCTCGGATGAAGTGATATCTGATCTCAATGTGTTTTGACCTATCATGAAAAAATAGATTCTCTGAGAGTTTTATGCAACTCTAATTGTCATAGTAAACCATCGTAGGCTCAACTGCTGACCAAATAACCAACCAATAACATGTGAATCCATATCACCTCACAACTAGGCTGATTGGATGCCATGTACTTTGCTTCAGCAGAATTCCATGCCACTAACTTTTGTTTTCGACTTAACCATGACACAACTGCCGAACCCAATCTGAAACAAGTACACCCTGAAGTACTTTTCTTGTCAACAACACAGACTCATACACATCCTTCCCAATATGAGTCTATGTAGCCTATCAAACTGACTCCATCCCCTCTCACATAGTCCAAACCATAATCTACAGTACCTTGTATGTAGATTTTAACCTTGTACAATATTTTACTGCAAACATATTTTCAATAAAAGAACAAAAAATATACAATGACAAATACACACATTACATTGAGATTTTTCCCCGAGAAAACCAACATATTCTATATTCATTCATGGTGATACATTGTTTACAATACAATATACATATATAAGCCAGCGACATCCAAAACCCTAACCCATTGACCTAGATTAGTCAACAACCCTAATTCCTTAACCGGAAATAGAAAACCATCGTCGAAAAACCATGTGCCGAAAAACCACCCAACAATAGACACAAAAATCAAGGCGACACGAAAAAAGAGGCAAAAGTGTGACACGTTTCCCAAGGCAAAAAAAATTCTCGAGGGCACTACCCTCAAACCCCTCTGCGCGCTCGGCGGAATGTAGTGGACACTAGAACTAACCATGCAAATAATATAACACATACCCTACATTCTCCCACCTTTTGTTTTCTTTGCATACAGGGGATTACAGGGTTACATAGTCAACAATCCAGGGCAACAATGCCCATGGATCCTCCACACCAAGAGAACTTCTCAGTGCTCAAAGATTTTATTAATGACTCTACAACATTCTTTAAAGTGTCCACCTTCATCAACAACACTTTCTTTTCTTCAACCATGTCTCTCACAAAGTGATATTGAATATCAATATGCTTTGTCTTTGAATGATAAGTCGAGTTCTTCGCCAGAAAAATTGCACTTTGACTGCCACAATCTATCCTTACAGCTTGTTGTACCAACAAAATATGTGAACACAAACTTTGTAACCATATTTCTTCCTTACTTGCATGAGTGGTTGTCGCACCATCCTTCAGTAGCACCATTGCTCCTCGAACCATCCTGCAAGTTTCCTTTTCAAATATTGTTTTTACCCCTGCATCGTCCATTTTTCTTACATAAATCAAATTTCTGGCCAATCCTGGGATGTGCAGAACACCAGGTAGTGTTCTAATCCTTCCATCTATGACCTTCAACTTGACTTTTCCTCGACCTATAATTCTGGTTGTCGAGCCATCACCTAGGAAAACATTACCTCCATCATACCTTTCATATTCACAGAACCACTCCTTGTGGGGAGTCATACGAAAGGATGCACCTGAGTCAACCAACCATGCCTCATGATCTGGCTGTGTGCTTGAAGAAGCCAAGTACGCATCCCCTCTTTCCTTGGATGTCTTTTCTTCTGTAGAAGGAGATTCTTCAGATCCCTTCTTTTTCTCAACTTTGGATCTACACTACTTCTCGTAGTGCCTTTATTTTCCACATCTCCAACATACCTTTACAAACTTTTTGGGAGATGTAGATCTTCCATTAGACTTAGATCTCCCACTTGAGGACTTAGATCTATTTCTTTCCTGGGAGCGTCCTCTTGCAAATAATGCATCTGTGCTCTGTCCTTCCATGTTCTTCTGTCTCATCTCCTCTGACAACAAGGATGAGACCACTTCATCAAACTTCAAGGAAGTTGTATTACTGTCTATGGCCACAACCAAACTATCCCACGAGTCTGGTAAAGAGCACAGTAAATTGATACACTTATCTTAATCTGAAATTTTAATCTCAACAGATACTAACTGACTTACCACAGTATTGAAGGTGTTCAAATTCTCTGCCACTTAGATTGATACAACTTCCCCAACTTATCCCATAAATCTTTGGTTGTAGCTTCCTCTGACACATTCAATAATACTAAATCTGAGAGACACAGTCGGATTGTGCTCTTTGCCTTCCAATCCAACTTTTCTAGTCATCTGCTAAAATTCCTATAGGTGCAGTACCTGGATCCACCACAATCCATTGATCTTTGTCCACCAATAGATCTTCCATCTTGAGTTTCCACAACTCGAAAAATTTCCCATTAAACTTCTCGATCTCCATTTTTGAACTATTAGCCATTTATTTTCACCTGAAAAATCAATACCACAAATCTCCCACTGTAACAAGGCTTATCACAGTCCCGAGCCAAACCCTTGACCACAAAGGCGTCCCCCTGAAGCCAACAAAGCTCTGATACCAAATGTAGATTTTATCCTTGTACAATATTTTACTGCAAACATATTTTCAATAAAAGAACAAAAAAGATATAATGGCAAATACACACATTACACAAAGAGTTTTCCCCTGGAAACCCAAATCGGGAAAACTAACATATTCTATATTAATTCATGGTGATACATTGTTTACAATACAACATACATATAGGAGCCAACGACATCCAAAACCCTAACCCAATGACCTGGATTAGTCAACAACCCTAATTCCTTAACCGAAAATAGAAAACCATCGGAAAAAAAAGAAACATGTGCTGAAAAACCGCCCAACAATGGACACGAAAAATTGAGGTGCATGAAAAACGAGGCATAAATGTGACATGTTTCCCGAGGAAAAAAAAATCTCGAGGGTGCTGCCCCCAAACCCCTGCGCAGGGGGGCTATCGCCCCCCTCAAACCCCCCTGCACACCTAGAGCAACGTAGCAGTCACTACAACTAACCATGCAAAGAATATAACACATACCCAACATTGTAGATACATGAGCACATGTTTTTCTACCACCCAATGCATGCACTCTCCTAGGATCCACCATAAACTAACTAAGAGTGTTGACTACAAAACAAATATCTGGCCCGATATTGACCAAATACATAAATGAGCCTATCGGCTAACGATATGTCGTGGAATCAACCAACTCATGCTCAAAAGAATTAAGATTCTTCCAATTGGTAATCATGGGTGTTGACATAGGCCTACAATTGTCCATCTGAAATCTATTCAGAATGTCAACTGCATACTTTCCCTACCCCGAAAAAATGTGTTCTGGTTCCTACCAAACCTCCAACCCCAAGAAATAATGCATCAACCCAATATATTTCATCTCAAACTCTGAAGTAAGACTTTGCTTGCAATCAACTATGAGTTTCTCTGCCCCTGTAATGAAAATATAATCAACATATAACACAAGAATAAGGGAATCCTTGCCAACCACAATGTAGTAAAGGTTGGGATATGTCTCACTCTTCTCAAAACCCATATGATGTAAGTAGGTATCAATCCTCGAATACTAAGCTCTGGGAGCTTGCTTCAAACCATATAATTCCTTTTTCAACTTGCACACATGAGACTCTCTCCCATGTACCTCAAAGCCCAGTGGCTACTAAATGTACGCTTCATCTTGTATAAGACCATTCATAAATGTGGTTTTCACATCCATCTGGTGAATCTTCCAACCCATCTCTGCTGCAATGGAGATCACTGCCTTGATGGAAGTATATCTAGCAACTAGAGTGAAGGTATCATCATAATCGACTCCCTCTACTTGTGAGAACCCTCTAGCTCCAATCTGAGACTTGTGCTTCTCAATGATGCCATCCACAAAGCACTTTATCTTATAGAGCCACCTGGAAGTCACCACTGACTTCCCCTCAAGTCTCGGAACAACCTCCCACACATCATTCTTCATGATGGAATTTTACTCTTCCACCATGACATCCTTCCAGACCTGTTGGTATGTTGCCTCCTCAAAATTGGAAGGCTCAGACTTATTGATGCTTCTTACCATAACTAAATAGCTACAAAATCTCTCTGACAACTTACTCTCCCTGAAAGCCCTCTTGGGATGCTCCATAGATTCTTGAGCTTCCTTCAAGGTCTCTTCAAGCCATCTTGGCTTCCTTTTTCCTAAAGTCATCTCCCGTGGAGGGGAATCCTCCTTCTCATCCCTATCACCTGAAGACTGTGTACCTGAAGAATATGTACATGTGGTCATCTGTGAACTAGTAACTTGGGAACCTGTACATTGGGGACCTGTAACCTATGACCCTGTCACCTGTGAACCTATCACCCCTGAAACTAGTGATCCTATACTTTGTAATCTTGCACCATGTGGTGAAATCACTTGAAGTTGAGGAGTCTGCTGCTCCACCTGGTCTAAATCTAGTGACCTCCTAAAGTCTCTCTCCTCCTCAAATATCACATCCCACCTCACAACTGTCTTCCTCAAGGAGGGAATGTATATGTGAAAATCCTTTGAGGTCTCGCTATACCCAACAAAAATACCCTTTTATGTCATGGGTTCTAGCTTTGCCCTCTTCTCTAAAGGGACATGTGAATAAGTCAGACACCCAAAGATCCTAAAGTGTCCAACCTTAGGATTCTTCCCAAAGAAAGCCTCCGCAGGAGTCTTGTTCCCCAACACTCTATGTGAACTCATGTTCTACAGATAGACTGCAGTGTTTCATGCCTCATCCCAAAGAAATAGTGGTAGCCCCTGATCATGTAGCATGGCTCTTGTAGCCCCAATTATGGCCCTGTTCTTCCTTTTTACAATCCTATTCTGTTGCGGGTTTTAAAATTTCAATTCTCTTTTAATGCCTTCTATTGCACATAAATAATTGAATTCATTGGAGGTATACTCACCCCCATTGTCTAACCTCAACACCTTGATTTCCTAACATGTTTGGTTCTCCACAAGAGCTTTGAACTCTTGGAACTACTTGAACACATGTCCCTTGGTCTTCATGAAGAAAATCCAGGTCTTCCTGGAGAAGTTATCAATAAATGTAACATAGTACTCATATCTAGACAAAGAGATAAAAGACATCGAACCACATACATCAAAATGTTTCAAATCAAGTATACCTGCTACCTTGTTGTCATTGCTTAGAAAACAAGTTTTGTTGTACTTCTCCAATGCACACCCCTTGCACACATCCTTGTGCTCTATACTGAAATTTGGTACCTTGGTAACAATCTCTCTCAATACTCTCAAAGCCCCATGATGAAAGTGGGCCATCCTCCTATGCCATAGCTCACATAAGTCATTGTTGTTTGTACTATGTATCAATGCTCTAGTTGGTTGAAACATAAGCTTGTATAACTTCTCATGTTGAATCCAAATCACATTGGTTGAATTGATATTGGATCCCTTGGGATGCATGAGTACCTTCCCATCACAGAACACCACCTCATACCCCCTATCCTCAATGGTAGAAACTAATATTAGGTTCTTTTTCAATCCCATAACATACAAGACACATCTCACTAACATGGGAGGTTGTGACTCCCTCTGAAAGGATATTGTCCCAATCCCAACTTCCCTGAATATGGAATCATCACCAAGCACTACCTCGAGACTTACACCCCTCTTAGTAAAATATGGAAAGTGCTCACGCACACCTGTCATTTGGTGGGATGATCCGCTATCAATATACCACACATTGGTAGATGTTGCACTAGTGGAAAAACAAACCAATAAAGAAAACTCCTTCTCGAACTTAGTGGAAAACTCATCCACTTCCACTAAAACTACAACCTATTTATGTTAGAAAAACAGGATCGTGGAACAATAAAATAAAACAAATGTGGAAATAAAACACAGAAGATACACAATGCAATAGAGACACATATATACGTGGTTCACCCAGTGTGGGCTACATCCACCAGATAAATTTCCAGGTCCTTCCTTTATTATTATCTAGCAAATGAAGGGATACAACCTACAACATACCTGCTGTAACTTTATCTTATTTCTCTCAAAATCTCCTCTCCTAGATTACAATATTCACTCACTCACTCACTCACACAACCACAAAACAATTCCCTCATACATAAAAGAGGGTTTCCCTCTAGGGAAAAAATCACTAACATGACTTCTACCTTCATATTTGCAACCTGATAATGAATTGTCCAGATTGACTATGAAATTACAATATTTTACAAGTCGATTTTCCCCAAAATTTCACTTCGAGGGGGCTGCCCCCGAATCCCCCGCCAAGGGGGGGATCCAAAATTTCTCGCCGCCCCCTTGGACCCTCTGGCGAGAGAAGTGGGGGGGCAAGCCCTCCCACACACCCCCCGTCAGGTAATGGGGTCCAAACATGGTTAAAACAATACCTCTAAATCAGGAAGATAATCAAGCTCCATAACCAATAACTTTTTTTTCTTGTTAGGACATTGGCCTGCATAGTGCCCCATCTTGTGGCATGCAAAGGACTTAAATTTGCTCATGTCCTTTTTCCCTTCACCCCTTTGCTTGGCCCCACCCTTGGAACCTTTCTTGTACTTTTTCTTTCTCTTTGCAGCAAGAGAAACATTCTCTTCATCATCCCCATCATGTTGGCCTGCATTTTTGGAACCACATCTTATTTCCTCTTGAGTAAAATCATCCCACAACCTCTCCCAACTGGGTAGATGTTCACATGCTACAATCCCATCAACAAAGACTTCCCACTTCTTGGGAAAACCACACAAAGTTTTCATAACCAACTATGAACCATGTATAGTCTCCCCCATTGCTGCCAACTCATCTCTCACCTATGTGATCTTTTTAAGGTATGATGAAACTATGTCGGTTTGGTCATCTTGGTGTTTTCCAGTTTTTCCCGCAATACTATCTTCTTGTTTTCATTGGAGCTTTGATAAATCTTGGTTAAAGCTTCCCACATATCAAAGGCATCACCCCCCCTCCCATAATATGTGAAATGAGGTGATCTTTAATGGCATCTAGGATTATTCTCTTGGCCTTAACATTCTTCTTATTATATTCAACCAACAATGTTGCATCAGTAGGAATGGTAATTGCCTTCTCAACAATATCCCACAACTCATACTCCTCTAGCAACAAAGCAATCCTCTCCTTCCATGGACTAAATATTTCATCCCCATTCAACCTATCTTTATTCCTCAAACCTGTAGCCATGAGACCTTACTCAACCAACAAGTAAACCCAACTCTCTTTTGGTGAAGTACCGCTCTCCCTCTACAAAACCCTTGTGACTAATTCTTGTTTTCTATTTGTTGTTATGTTTCCCTTCTTAGTCTTTTTGCTACTATGATACCATGTAAAATTTATCAGACCTAACCCGGTTTCAATCTCAATAAATTTTCATCACATTTTAATGCCCAACCCACATTTCATTTACTGCTGAAATGTAAAAGCTATAAACACAAAATTATAATTGAAACACAATGAATCTTTTTACAAAACACTGAATGCGGAAATAGGAAACAAACTCAAAAAATTAACACAAGAACTTTCGAGCAATGCCCCTGGAAAAACCCCGAAGGGAAAACCAATAGAGAGCGGGAGATTTTTCTTTAGGGCACAGAGCCATGTCAACAATAGGGCTCAAAACCATTACAATAATATACTCATTATCAACTAAACATGTCACTTACATGAATAGAGCCTAGATGGAGAAGATAACACTCTATCACACAACCACTCAAACTAAACCCACTTAAATAAAATAAAGTTTTCACTTAATAATATTTTTTAATACAAACTTAATATTGAAAATAATTTTATAAATACATATAATTTTAACAATTCTATAATGTTTTTAAAATATGTATTTTAAACATTTTTTGCTAAATAATTTATGTAATTATAATAAATTTTTCAATATAAAAAAAAAAAACTTAGTAACGATATTAAAAATATATTATTATTATTATCTGAAATTATAATGAAATTTCCACTTAATAATAAAATAAAAAGAAAAGACAAATAATCTAGAACATTCCAATTTCTAACCATACGCATTTTCCACTTAAATTAAAAAAAATAAATGATCTTCCATTTCTAAAAATGGTTGGATAGAGAAAAATTAATGAAACTTGGAGACATGTACAACTCATATGATAAAGACATTTATGTGATGCCATTTTGATATGAGAAATCTAAGTGGAGACTTTATTTGTAATGTTGGGTGAAACTAGGCGTATGAATACGCGTGAGCATTAAGTTACAATACAACTCATAAGGTAAAGTCAAACCTACTAAATTTCAAGGAAAATGATGCAACCATTTAACCTAAAATCCATCCATGCACCAAAAATCTAACGAGAACTACGTGGAAAATATATATATATATATATATATATATATATATATATATATTAATAAAATGATTATAAAGATAGTGGTCATTCTATTAATATAATGGGTAATTGATTATGAGATAAATATGCATGTGTTTGAGTTTTCTTTTTCTTGTTTTAAAAAAAACATGTTTTATAAATATGTGTTAAAATGATAAACAATTGAGTACTTTGTTTTTAGGACTTTTAATTTTTTATGGTACATTGTTTATGAGATTTAATTCATAGTGATTATAGTGGTCCTTCTATTAATATAATGGGTAATTGATTATGGGATAAATATGTATGTTTGTTCGTTTTTTTTCTTTTTTCTTTTTTAAAAAACATGTTTTATAAATATATGTGTGAGAATGATAAACAAGTTAATACTTTGTTTTTAGACTTTCTAATCATTTATCTCATATTGGTTATGAGATCTAATTCATAATGATTATAAAGATAGTGATCATTCAATTAGCAAAATGGGTAATTGATTATAGGATAAATATGTATGTTTGTCGGTTTTCTTTCTCTTCTTTTTAAAAAAAAAAACATGTTTTATAAATATATGTGTGAGAATGATAAACAATCCGATACTTTGTTTTTGAGACTTTTAATGAATTATCAGACATTGATTATGAAATCTAATTCACGATAATATATAAATCCCAACATACCATTATTTTTATGTTAATGGAAATTTCCACCTTCCTACTATGAAATCTAATTATAAACAATCCGGTACTTTGTTTTTGAGACTTTTAATCAGTTATCACACATTGATTATGAAATCTAATTCATGATAATATATAAATCCCAACATACCATTATTTTTATGTTAATGGCAATTTCCACCTTCCTACTAATATAATGAGCGCAAATATATATCTATCAATACCAAAAATAAAATAAATAAATTATAGTTGAATTTGATTTTTACTTATTAACTTATAATAATTTAAATCCAACACCACAACATAAAAAAAGAAACCAACAATAATAATTTAAATCCAACACCACAACATAAAAAAGAAACCAACCTTGTTTGGGTGGTAAGGTCATATATATATTTCTTTCCCTGACAAAAGATTTAAGTAACTACGTGGAGATAGACATGAAATGAGAGGACGTGGCATTCAACCACCATTTTGTAATGGGATGTCTTAATCTCTTTTGAGGACGTGGCATTCAATTATCATGGGATGTCATAATCTCAACATGCATTTTATTAATCTATTTTTCTTACGTGTCTTAATTGATCAATTATTCAATATTAATTATGTGCTTAGTTTTTGGTGTTATATTTATCATATTATATGAATTTGTGTTCAAGTGAATAACTTCTTCCCTAGATAAATGTGTGGTGGTGATGAAGTGGGAGTATAAGTGTACCATTTGATTAAAAATTCATATTTAATCTAAACAAAATAATAATTGAAAATTTAATCAAACTTGAAATGCCCACCATTGGCCTTAGAATTAAAAAAAAAATCAAATACTTTCAGTCGCCGGGAAATCCGGCCAGACGACGATCATTTCCACGAGGTACAATGATTGGCTGCCGCAGTGTGCCGGAAAGCAACGAAGCCGGCACCGGGAAACTGACACCGGAGGCCAGATTGCGTCTTGAAATAGGATAGTCCTATGTGGCATGAGATGACGTGGTAAAATCCAATCCTCTTGTTTCGTTTTCGATTGCTTGAGAACCGGTCATGTCGAACACGCGTCGGGTAGATTACCCGTCCTTTACACTTCCTTTTTTGTACTAAACTCGTATGGGTATCTATCTATTGATTGATTTTCCAAGTGACGGAGAATTTGATTAAAGTTCGGTCAAGTTTGGAGCGGCTGGAGCGGGTCTGATTGTCGATGGAGTGGATTACAGCCGTCAGATTGTGAAAGGGGTTGAGGGGAATCTGTAGTTTCTGCGAGGAAGGTGGAATGGCTTGGATTGCAAGGAATTATAGTTATTTCTATCTATAAGTAGAGCCACGAAATAACCTTCGAGTTGGGATGATTTTCTGGGTGTAAAAATGACTTTCTCGGGGCTGCCTTGATTGAATTGAATTGGAATTGTTCTGGCTGAGTTCTAAACAAAATTGAATTCAGAAGAAAAAAATTCCTGTGGAATTTGAGCTGGGCTTTATTTTTGGGTGTTCCTTGAATAGCTAGCCTCTTGGAGGATCTGGTTTTTGGTTTTGGGAATTTTTTTCTCAGCCCATTCTTATATAGACTCTTCCTGAGAATCTCCCCAGCAGGAGTTTTGATCAACTTTTGGTAAAATTTGAGTGGTTTCTAGTTAAAGAAGAGTGATTTGATTGAAAGATTGTGTGGTTTCTGTTTTAGGAGATTTTTTGTGTGTTTATTGCGCAGATTGGATAGTATAAGGACAATTTTTAGCGATTTCTCTGTGCACCATTTGGGTGCTTTTTGAGGGCCTTGTGGGGGTCCGTTTTGGTTGGATTTTAGCTCTTCTGCAGTTGATTCTCTGTGTCTTGCAGGGCTTAAAGTCTGCTGCACAGAAGCCTAAGGCATATTTGGGGAAAATTAGTTTTTTGGTCTTCTTATT
>JASDQU010736178.1:106902-121375 GCA_032191745.1 Picea mariana
GACCTGTCATGTTTGATACGTGGCAAGTAGATGACCCGTCCTTTACATTTCGTTTTCTGTGCCGCTCCCTAAACTACACTGGCATATTTTCTACGTGACCGAGAATTTGAGTAAAGTCTGGTCAAGTGTGGAGCGGATCGGACGGCTCTGACTGCCAATAGAGTGGATTACAGCCATTGGATTGAGGGGAATCTGTACTTTCTGCTAGAACTTGGGAATGGTTTGGATTGCAAGGAATTATAGTTATGTGTTTTGTTTTTTTTCAAGCTAGGTTGAGTTTAGGTGGGGCCAGTCTCAATGTTGGTTGGAAGAATGATCTGGAGTGGAATGCTGTCATTAAGATTGTACAGACTCGATCAAGCCTGAATGTCTCGTGGGACAGTTTAATTTCTCACAAATGTTTTCCATCCTCAATTCCTTCAATGAGATTTGATCATGTAACCCTTCTCATGAGATTTGAACCTGTGACCTCCCATGAAATATGAACCTGTGACCTAATAAAAACCCTACCAGAAATTATATAGTTATTTATGTCGCCTTTCAACAGCTCTCATGAGATTTGAACCTGTGACCTAATGAAAACCCTGCCGGAAATTATATAGTTATTTATGTGGCCTGGAAATTGCGTCGGGGTTGGCTTGGGATGTTGGATCAGATTTTCTGGTTGTAAAATTGAGTATCTCGGGGCTGCCTTGATTGAATTGAATTGTGTTTTGTTCCTGCTGAGTTCTAAACAATTGAATTCGGCAGAAAAAAATTCACGGGGAATTTGATCTGGGCTTTATTTTTGGATACCCAGCCTTTTGGAGGACTTGGTTTTTTGGTTTTCGGAATTTTGGGAGTTTTTATCAGAATTGGCTAAAAATTGCAAAACAGTGATTTGATTGAAAGATTTAGTGGTTTCTGTTTTAGGAGATTTTTGCTGTGTTTATTGCGCAAACTGGATAGTACAGTGATAATTTTTAGCGATTTGCCTGTGCACAATTTGGGTGCGTGTGAGGGCCCTGTGGGGTCCGTTTTGGTTGGATTTTTGCTATTCTGCAGTTGAGTCTCTGTGTATTGCAGGGCTTAAAGACAGATTTGGGGAAAATTAGTTTTATTTGGTGTCTTTTATATAAGGTCTCGGAAAACCTTTAGAAGGCGGAGATCTGTGGTAGATTCCCTGTGTTCTTATTTGGGAAGCTCTGACTGAAGCTTACGTAGGCATTCCAAGGACATTTGTCCATTGAATATGTGATCATAAAGTATTCTGCAGCCAAGTTTGGTGGGGTTTTTCAAGTATCTGCAGCCAAGTTTGGTGGGTTTTTTTCTCTGAATAAGGCATTTGTGGAGAGGAGTGGGCTAACTCAGGAGCAATCTTTCCTCCAGAGTTATTTTTCGGGCGGCAAGTTTTTAAATTTCCAATCAATCGAGAATTCTGATTGATTTTCTGAGTATTTGGGTTGGTTTAAAATGGGGCAAAACCCCTGGAATAAGACTCTGAATGAGTTACTTTTTTGACAAGTTTTCGGGTGGGTCGTTTTTAAATTTTCAGTGATTCCAGAACTCTGATTGATTTTCTAAGCATTTGGGTTGGTTTAAAATGGGGTAAAACCCCTGGAGTGAGATCCTGAAATGCATGGAACTTTGATCCATGCAAAACTCAAACTACTCCTGAAATTCTAGCAGGATTCAGGCCCATTTTTTTGTGAAAAGCTAAACTCAGGAGGGAAGATTGCTCCCTAGTTACTCCCTAGTTAGCCTACTCCTTTGTGGAGTGAGTCTTGATAGGCATGTTGGCCACAATTTTGTGGCTTTGATTAGGGTAGTATGTGAAATCTTCAATAATAAGAAAAAAATGATATGGAGTGTTAATAGGGGTTTGGTTCGAATTACTTTTGAATGGGGTAGAATAGTTTATGTATAAGTGTTTATTAAGGTTGTTATTTATATAAAAGGGAAAAGTATTTTAATTTTTTTATAAAGTTTTTACGGAATATATATATATATATATATATATCAATTGGGTTTAGTCCTAGTGATTTGTGCTAAGTGGTGTTTTCTCCATCCAGGTTCAATTCTCATTTAACATGTTGAGCTCTTATAAGTAAGTTATCAAAAAAGCCAAGGCTTCTCTCTCCCTCCAAACATCACCAAATCTAATAACCATAACAATTATATCAATTTAACCTTCTTAGTATACAAACATATGGAAATCCCCAAACATGTTATGTAGACATTTTCTACTCCTACAAGTTTAGTTTATGTATAATTTTTTACTAAAAAATAATAGTCAATGCATTACATAGAGTGAAAAAGATCCCTTCTTAATGAAGGCTCAAAAACATTTGTAAGTCACAAGAGGTGAGTTGGGTTGTTAAAAAAGGAACATTGTTTTTAACCCCCACTAGAGTTGTATTCTTCATAAGAAGTGGTTGATGCACTATCCACAAGGAGGTATTGAATCATCCAAAAGCTATTAAGTTATTCAAGTGGTTGTACAGTATTCGTAGGTGGTGGATGCTCACCATTTAGATACTAAATAAGCATGCTATTCAAAATGGAAATATTTATAAATACATAAAAAAAAAAGGCAATTATATCAAGAAGAAGAATAAGACAACAATAAAAAAAAACATGGATAAGAAAAAGAATAAGACAACAATAAAGAAAACATGGATAAAATTAAGTAAATAAATTACAACGACAAAAGTTGTGCCAAGCACCAAACTACAATAAGCAACTAAATTGTAACATTCCATCGTCATTTATTTTTCATAATACTAGAAAAATACCTCATATAAACAAGATTGATCATCCCCACACTAAAATGATGAAATGATAATCCATGAAAGTTAGTAACATTAATAGAATCCTTTTGAGAGGACATGTCATTTACACAACTATAACAAAAGTAGCAATTTACCAACATGAACACCAATAATTATCTAAGAGAAGATAACTATATTAGCCAATCCCAAGCACATCAAAAGATATGTGTAGCCCAACAAAAGATCCAACTTTTATGGCAACAAATGACAAAAACAATTTAATCAAACAACACGTCATAATTAACAATATCATTAGAAAATAAAGCACTAATGTGTATGGTTCAATCAATGGCATATGGACATGTGCTTATGTTGACATGTAAGACGATAAAAGTGTCACATGTCACCTCTATCCACTATTAATAAAAAAAAATGAATGAGCACGATAAGTTGTTGGGATAGACAAATGGAGCCATCGCTCTCGTAATTAACAATAGCATTAGAAAATAAATCACTAATGTGTATAGTTCAAGTGATGGCATATGGACATGTGCTTATGTTGACGTGTAAGACAAGCATAAAAGTGCCACATGTCACCTCTATCCACTATTAATAAAAAAAATGAACGAGCACAAAATAAGTTATTAGTGTATACAAATGAAACCATGACTTACAAACACATGTAAGTTGATTAAATTTGCACAATAACTCATGAGACAAACATAGAAGCGCCACAAGATAGCCACTCCAAATTAACCAACTAAAAGGGATGGGTGAGCCTCTCATCGACATGCTTTTTCTCTAGCTATGTATTCTTAATCCGGGCCTACAACATGTCCATTATATTTGCAATCATTTTAGTCTTTTGAGTGTTGTTTTCTATACTAACTCCAATTTGTCTCTTCTAATCTTTAATTGAAGTTATCTCAAAGTTGATTCCAAATATTTTCCTTTGCATTCCCTGGGCTTCCAATGCATTCCTTCTCTCCCAATCCTTCCTCCAACTTTCCAGCTTTTTGGTATACAAAAAAAAACAATCCTAAGCCTCTTTGACATGCCTCTCACACCTCTAGATGCCTTTGCACAACTATGAGTTCTCAAAGACATTGCATCAATTTGGATGACCATGTGGTTTTGCCATGTTCTCTTGATAACCTTCACAACTAATTGTTGGGCATAGAACTATCACACCAGGATGACTTAGTCTCCCTACATACCACTCAGGCTTCTAAAGAATTGACCACGATACATGTGCATTAGTTCGAGCCCTGTTGATCCAAATAATATGTGGACTCAAGGTAAGGCAAACACAATAGATGGGGGCTAAAAACAATCTCTAGGCATGTCAAATTTTAATACCACATTAGAGTTGTTGTCCCATCCTTGCATGGAATAATATGTTTTCCTCCATCGATTTGAATAGCATGAGCGAGGAGTATTGACCTTTAATAGCCCAATACTCACCTTTGGATATGCTTCTACTAGTTCATATTGCTTATTTCGCATACTTAGGTTTCAAGGATGACGCGTAGTTCATGGGAGATGTTGTATTAAAGATTTTATTAGCTATAGAGTTGAGAGGCCTCAAAACATGAAAAAATTCACATTGAGAAAATATCTTTGCTAACCTATCAGTGTAAAATTTCTCAGACCCAACCCGGTTTCAGTGTCAATAAATTTCCATCATAGTTTAATGCCCAACCCACATTTCATGTACTGCTGAAATGTAAAAGCTATAAACATAAATTTATAACCGAAACACAATGAATCTTTTTACAAAACACTAAATGCGGAAATAGGAAACAAACTCAGAAAATTGACAAAAGAATTTTCAAGCAATGCCCCTACAAAAACCCCAAAGGGAAAACCAGTAGAGAGAGGGATATTTTTATTATTTCTTGAACTCATAGAAGATGATCTTTTACAACAAATTATTCCAACAATAAATAAGCAAACTTATCTCTTTAACCATGCCAAGCTACACCTCAAAATCTGTTCCAAAACTACTCCTTGAATTTTGTGCCAGAATTACATACTATTGTATGACTGCTACAAAAATAAATGATTTATAGAACTTCCTCGAAAAGTGTGCACAATTTCCTATAGACGATTGTACGAAACTGTATGGAAATTTCCTAGCAACAACGTGCCTCGAAATGTGTGGAAGCAACTACTTCAATTTCTGTGAATTTAGATTGTTGTACAGACTGTAAATATATGTTGTACAGTCTAGAAATCCGTATTGTACGGATGTATTAAATGTTGGAATGTGCTCCTTGATTTCCATGCCCTTTCTCTTCTTGGAAAGTGCACCCACCTTGTTTCAATATCTCTCTCACTTCTTCAGCTCTCTCTCTCTCTCTCTTTCTCTCTTCATTCAATGGTCATGAAGAATGGTGCCTCAATCCCTAGAATCCCATTTTTGTTCATCTCAATGAAAATGACTTGAACCTAAGATCTAATGGCTGAGATTAAATCCTTGGCCATCTAGATCTATGGTAGTGATATAAAGTTACTTTATCACAACTTAATTCACTTAAGTCACCTTTTCATTAAATATACTCAAAAAGTCACTTTAACTTTATATCTCATAAAGTTAATGTTTTAAGGATCACTTTCGGATATTCCCCCACATGCTCGACACCAAGCCTATGTGGGAAACACTTATCTGAGGGACAATTTTTAACACTCCCTCTTATCGAGGAAGGTGTTCCTCACCATTCCCAACTTATCTCTGAAGAAGACAAACTTAGCTCTCCTCAAAGACTTTGTGAGAATGTATGTTACTTGCTCATATGTGGATATGTAATGAATCTCAAATGCTCCTCTATGAACATAGTGTCAAGTGAAGTGATATATGATCTCAATGTGTTTTGACCTGTCATGAAAAACTTGATTCTCCGAGAGTTTTATGCAACTCTGATTGTCATAGTAAATCATTGCAGGCCTCAATTGTTGACCAAATAAACCAACCAATAACTTGTGAAGCCATATGGCCTCACAATTGGCCTCACTGGTTTACATGTACTCTGCCTCAATAGAACTCGGTGCCACTAACTTTTGTTTCCAACTGAACCATGAAACAACTATCGAACCCAATTTGAAACAACACCCTGAAGTACTTTTACTGTCAACAAAAAATCGTGCCCAATCTGAGTCTATGTAGCATGTCAAACTAACTCGATCCCCTCTCACATAGTCCAAACCATAATCTATCGTACCATGTAGATACCTGAGCACATGTTTTGCTACCACCCAATGCACTCTCCTAGGCTCCACCATAAACTGACTGAGAGTGTTGACTACAAAACAAATATCTGGCTTGGTGTTGACCAAATACATCAATGAGCCTATCAATCGACTATATGTCGTGGGATAAACCAACTTGGACTCATAAACATTAAGCTTCTTCCAGTTGGTAATCATGGGTGTTGACATAGGCCTACAATCAAAATATCTTCAAAATGTCAACTGCATACTTTCCCTTCCCCAGAAAAATGTGTCCTGATGCTTGTCAAACCTCCAACCCCAAGAAATAATGCATCGGCCCAATATCTTTCATCTCAAACTCAGAAGCAAGACTTTGCTTACAATCAACTATGAATCTCTATGCCCCTGTAATGAAAAGATAAACAACATATAGCACAAAAACAAGAGGATCCTCGCCAACCATAATGTAGTAAAGGTTGGGATCTGCTTCACTCTTCTCAAAACCCATATGCTACAAGTAGGTATCAATCCTTGAATACCAAGCTTTGGGAGCTTGCTTCAAACCATATAAGGCCTTTTTCAACTTGCACACATGAGAATTTATCCCATGTACCTCAAATCTAAGTGGCTTCTCAATGTACACTTCCTCTTGTATGAGACCATTCAAAAATGTGGTTTTCATATCCATCTGGTGAATCTTCCAACCCATCTCTGCTACAATGTAGATCACTGCCCTAATCGAAGTATATCTAGCAACTGGAGTGAAGGTCTCATCATAATCGACTCCCTCTACCTGTGAGAATCCTCTAGCCACAAATCGAGCCTTGTACTTCTTAATGCTTCGATCCGCATCATGGATCCGCATCATGCTTGATCTTATAGAGCCACATGGAACTCACCACCGACTTCCCCTCAGGTCTTAGAACAACCTCCCACACATCATTCTTCATGATGGAATTGTACTCTTCCACCATGACATCCTTCCAGACATGTTGGTATGTTGCCTCCTCAAAATTGGAAGGCTCAGACTTATTGATGTTTCTCACCATAACTAAATAGCTACAAAATCTCTCTAACACCTTGCTCTCCCTGAAATCCCTCTTGGGATTCTCCATATATTCTTGAGCTTCCTTCAAGGTCTCTTGAAGCCATCTTGGCTTCCTCTTCCCTAAAGTCTTCTCCTGTGGAGGGGAATCCTCCTCCTCATCCCTATCACCCGAAGACAGTGTACGTGAAGAATATGTACATGTGGTCATTTGTTAACCAGTAACTTGGGAACCTGTACATTGGGGACCCATAACCTATGACCCTATCACCCTTGAAACTAGAAATCCTATACTTTGTGATCCTGCACCCTGTGGTGAAATCACCTGAAGTTGAGGAGCCTGCTACTCCACCTGGTCTAAATCTAGTGACCTCCTAAAGTCTCTCTCCTCCTCAAATATTGCATCGCACCTCACAACTGTCTTCCTCAAGGAGGGAATGTCACCGAGACCCTTCATATAAAATTTAGAGGACAATTGAGTTTTCACATCCTGGATAATATCCTTGTTGTTTCCTATCAACAACATGTCATCCACATACAAGACCAAATAAATCAAATGATCACCATTTAATTTAAAATACACACAGTGATCCTCTTTGCTTCTTGTGAAGCCAAGTCCCAGCATATAAGTATCAAATTTTTGATACCACATCCTTGGTGATTGTTTTAAACCATATATGGACTTTTCAAGCTTGCATACCAGCTCCTTCTTTCCCTTCACAACAAAGCCTTATGGTTGCTTCATATAGATTTCTTCTTCCATATCCCCATGTAGGAATGTTGTCTTCACATCCATCTGTTCTACTTCAAAATCAAATGCAGTAGCAACAAATAACATAAATCTTAATGAATTTAACTTGGCAACAGGAGAAAAAATATCACTAAAATAAATTCCCTCAACCTTGGAATAACCCTTTACTACTAGTCGAGCTTTGTATTTCTCCACTTTTCCTTCTGCATTCAACTTCTTTTTAAATAACCATTTGCTCTCAATGAGATTTCTTCCAGTTGGAAACTCCACTAGATCCCAAGCCTCATTCTTATTCAGGGATGCCATTTCTTCATCCATGGCCTTTTTCCAAAGCTTTTCATCCTCTGAATCCACTGCCTCCCTAACAGTTCTAGGATCATCATCAGTAATAGACAAATAAAAATTTGAACAGAAATGAGATGGAGTATACCTTTCCGATAGCATTCTTTCTTGAACCGATCTCCTCAATACTAAAGTACGAGGATCTTCTTCTTCTGATTCTTGTTTTTCTATAGAATCTGATTCATCATCCTTTAAATCAAACTCTATTTTCTCTGGTTCTTCCTTACTTGGTAGGACTTCTTGTTTAACAACATCATTCATTTCTCTAAATACCACATCTCGGATATACACAACCTTCTTAATTTCTGGGTTCCAAAGATTATTACTTTTGAGACCATCTTTATACCCAACAAAGATACACTTTCAACCTTCTTATCTAGCTTACTTATGTTTTCCTTTGGAACATGAACGTAGGCCTCACAACCAAATACCTTGAGATGTGTGATAGAAGGTTTCTTACCAGTCCATGCCTCTTGTGGACTCTTGTCATCCAACACTAATGAGGGCGATCTATTGACCAGGTAACATATAGTACCCACCGCCTCTAACCATAATTCTTGCCCTAACCCGGCACCACTGAGAATGCACCTTGCTTTTTCCATCAACGTCATGTTCATCCTTTATACAACTCCATTCTGCTGAGGTGTATATGGAGTAGTCTTCTTCCTTGCTATACCACACTTCTTACATAATTCTTCAAATTCATTCTCGCAGAACTCTCCACCATTATCTCTCCTCAATACCTTAATTCTTTTCTCTGTTTGATTCTCAACAAACGACTTAAACTCTTTAAACCTGTCAAAGACTTCAGATTTCTTCCCAAGGAAATATATCCAAGTATTCCTCGAGAATTCATCTATAAATGAGACATAGTACACAAATTTTTCCAATGATGGAACCGACATAGGTCCAAACATATCACTGTGAACTAGCTGTAAAATTCCTTCTGCCCTCGTTACACCATAAGGGAATCATACTCGATTTTGCTTCCCATATACACAATGTTCACAAAAATCAAAATACATAGAGAAGTTAGAGATACCTTCGACCATACCTTTACCATGTAGTATTCGAAGACTCTTCTCTTCAATATGCCCCAGTATTTGATGCCATAGCATAACCTTTTCTCCATAGATTATAGGAGTTCTTTCTTCTTCAACTCCAATATCAAGAACAATGGAACTATTACACCCATCACTAATAGTGATTCCTTGTAGCTTATACAGAGTTCCAAACCGAACTCCCTTCAGTAGCACCATTGCTCCTCGAACCATTTTGCGGGTTTCCTTTTCAGATATTGTTTTTACCCCCGCATCGTCCATTTTGCTTACATAAATCAAATTTATGGCCAATCCTGGGATGTGCAGAACACCAGGTAGTGTTCTAATCCTTCCATCTATGAGCTTCAACTTGACTTTTCCTCGACCTATAATTATGGTTGTCAAGCCATCACCTAGGAAAACATTACCTCCATCATACCTTTCATATTCACAGAACCACTCCTTGTGGGGACTCATATGAAAGGATGCACCTAAGTCAACCAACCATGCCTCATGATCTGCATGTGTGCTTGAAGAAGCCAAGTACGCATCCCCTCCTTCCTTGGATGTATTTTCTTCTATAGAAGGAGATTCTTCAGATCCCTTCTTTTTCTCAACTTTGGATCTACACTGCTTCTTGTAGTGCCTTTATTTTCCACATTTCCAACATACCTTTACAAACTTTCTGGGAGATCTATATCTTCCCTTAGACTTAGATCTCCCACTTGAGGACTTAGATCTATTTCTTTCCTAAGAGCGTCCTCTTGCAAATAATGCATCTGTGCTCTGTCCTTCCATGTTCTTTTGTCTCATCTCCTCTAACAACAAGGATGAGGCCACTTCATCAAACTTTAAGGAAGTTGTATTACTATCTATGGCCACAACAAAACTATCCCACGAGTCTGATAAAGAGCACAGTAAACTGATACACTTATCTTAATTTGAAATTTTAATCTCAACAGATACTAACTGACTTACCACAGTATTGAAGGTGTACAAATTCTCTGACACCGAGTCTCCATCTCTCATCCTCGGGTTATACAACTTTTTTCTCAGGAATAGTTTGTTTACTAGGGACTTATATTGATACAACTTCCCCAACTTATCCCATAAATATTTGGCTGTAGCTTCCTCTGACACATTCAGTAATACTGAATTTGAGAGACACAGTCAGATTGTGGTCTTTGCCTTCTGATCCAACTTTTCTAATCATCTGCTGAAATTCCTGTAGGTGCAGTTCCTGGATCCACCACAATCCACTGATCTTTTTCCACCAACAGATCTTCCATCTTGAGCTTCCACAACTGAAATTTTTTCCCATTAAACTTCTCGATCTCCATTTTTGAATTGCTAGCCATTTCTTTTCAACTGAAAAATCAATACCACAAATCTCCCACGGTAACAAGGCTTATCACAGTCCCGATCCAAACCCTTGACCACAAAGGTGTCCCCCTGAAGCCAACAAAGCTCTGATACCAAATGTAGATTTTATCCTTGTACAATATTTTACTGCAAACATATTTTCAATAAAAGAACAAAAAAGATATAATGGAAAATACACACATTACACAAAGAGTTTTCCCTTGGAAACCCAAATCGAGAAAACTAACATATTCTATATTCATTCATGGTGATACATTGTTTACAATACAATATACATATAGGAGCCAGTGACATCCAAAACCCTAACCCAATGACCTGGATTAGTCAACAACCCTAATTCCTTAACCGAAAATAGAAAACCATCAGAAAAAAAACCATGTGCTGAAAAATCGCCCAACAATGGACATGAAAAATCGAAGCGACATAAAAAAAAAGAGGCAAAAATGTGACACATTTCCCAAGGCAAAAAAAAATTCTCGGGGGCGCTGCCCCCAAACCCCCCTGCACACTTGGAGCAACATAGTGGTCACTACAGCTAACCGTGCAAAGAATATAACACATACCCAACATTGTAGATACATGAGCACATGTTTTTCTACCACCCAATGCATGCACTCTCCTAGGGTCCACCATAAACTAACTAAGAGTGTTGACTACAAAACAAATATCTAGCCCAATGTTGACCAAATACATCAATGAGCCTATCGGCTAACGATATGTCGTGGAATCAACCAACTCATACTCAGAAGAATTAAGATTCTTCCAATTAGTAATCATGGGTGTTGACATAAGCCTACAATTTTCCATATGAAATCTCTTCAGAATGTAAACTACATACTTTCCCTACCCCCAAAAAATGTGTTCTAGTTCCTACCAAACCTCCAACCCCAAGAAATAATGCATCAACCCAATATCTTTCATCTCAAACTCTGAAGTAAGACTTTGCTTGCAATCAACTATGAGTTTCTCTGCCCCTGTAATGAAAATATAATCAACATATAACACAAGAATAAGGGAATCTTTGCCAACCACAATGTAGTAAAGGTTGGGATATGTCTCACTCTTCTCAAAACCCATCTGCTGCAAGCAGGTATCAATCCTCGAATACCAAGCTCTGGGAGCTTGCTTCAGACCATATAATTCCTTTTTCAACTTGCACACATGAGACTCTTTCCCATGTACCTCAAAGCCCAGTGGCTACTGAATGTATGCTTCATCTTGTATAAGACCATTCATAAATGTGGTTTTCACATCCATCTGGTGAATCTTCCAACCCATCTCTACTGCAATGGAGATCACTGCCCTGATGGAAGTATATCTAGCAACTAGAGTGAAGGTCTCATCATAATCGACTCCCTCTACTTGTGAGAACCCTCTAGCCACAATCTGAGACTTGTGCTTCTCAATGATGCCATCCACAACGTACTTTATCTTATAGAGCCACCTGGAAGTCACCACTGACTTCCCCTCAGGTCTCAGAACAACCTCCCACACATCATTCTTCATGATGGAATTTTACTCTTCCACCATGACATCCTTCCAGACCTGTTGGTATGTTTCCTTCTCAAAATTGGAAGGCTCAGACTTAGTGATGTTGCTCACCATAATTAAATAGCTACAAAATCTCTCTGATACCTTGCTCCCCCTGAAATCCCTCTTGGGATTCTCCATAGATTCTTGAGCTTCCTTCAAGGTCTCTTGAAGCCATCTTGGATTCCTCTTCCCTAAAGTCATCTTCTGTGGAGGGGAATCCTCCTCCTCATCCCTATCACTTGAATAATGTGTACATGAAGAATATGTACATGTGGTCATTTGTGAACTAGTAACTTGGGAACCTGTACATTGGGGACCTGTAACCTGTGACCCTATCACCTGTGAACCTATCACCCCTTAAATTAGTGATCCTATACTTTGTGTTCCTGCACCCTGTGGTAAAATCACCTGAAGTTGAGGAGCATGCTGCTCCACCTGGTCTAAATCTAGTGACCTCCTAAAGTCTCTCTCCTCCTCAAATATCACATCCCACCTCACAAATGTCTTCCTCAAGGAGGGAATGTATATGTGAAAATCCTTTGAGGTCTCGCTATACCCAACAAAAATACCCTTTTCTGTCATGGGTTCTAGCTTTGTCCTCTTCTCTGAAGGGACATGTGAATAAGTCAGACACCAAAAGATCCTAAAGTGTCCAACCTTAGGATTCTTCCCAGAGAAAGCCTCCACAGGAGTCTTGTTCCCCAATACTCTATGTGGACTCAATTTCTATAGATAGACTGCAGTGTTTCATGCCTCATCCCAAAGAAATAGTGGTAGCCCTTGATCATGTAGCATGGCTCTTGTAGCCCTAAGTATGACCTTGTTCTTCCTTTTTACAATCCTATTATGTTGCGGGTTTTAAAATTTCAACTCTCTTTTAATGCCTTCTATTGCACATAAATAATTGAACTCATTGGAGGTATACTCACCCCCATTGTCTGACCTCAACAACTTCATTTTCTTACATGTTTGGTTCTCCACAAGAGCTTTGAACTCTTGGAACTGCTTGAATACATGTCCCTTAGTCTTCATGAAGAAAATCCAGGTCTTCCTGGAGAAGTCATCAATAAATGTAACATAGTACTCATATCTAGACAAAGAGATAAAATACATCGAACCACATACATCAAAATGTTTCAAATCAAGTATACCTGCTACCTTGTTGTGATTGCTTAGAAAACAAGTTTTAGTGTACTTCTCCAATGCACACCCCTTGCACACATCCTGGTGCTCTATACTGAAATATGGTACCTTGGTAACAATCTCTCTCAATACTCTCAAAGCCCCATGATGAAAGTGGGCCATCCTCCTATGCCATAGCTCACATAAGTCATTGTTGTTGGTACTGTGTATCAATGCTCTAGTTGGTTGAAACATAAGCTTGTATAATTTCTCATGTCGAATCCCAATCACTTTGGTTGAAGTGATATTGGATCCCTTGGGATGCATGAGTACCTTCCCATCACAGAACACCACCTCATACCCCCTATCCTCAATGGTAGAAACTAATATTAGGTTCTTTTTCAATCCCATAACATACAAGACATCTCTCACTAACATGGGAGGTTGTGACTCCCTCTAAAAGGATACTATCCCAATCCCAACTTCCCTGAATATGGAATCATCACCAAGCACTACCTCAAGATTTACACCCCTGTTAGTAAAATATGTAAAGTGACCACACACACCTGTCATATGATGGGATGATTCGCTATCAATATACCACACATTGGTAGATGTTGCACTAGTGGAAAGACAAACCAATAAAGAAAACTCCTTCTCGAACTTAGTGGAAAACTCATCCACTTCCACTAAAACTACAACCTATTTATGTTAGAAAAACAGGATCGTGGAGCAATAAAATAAAACAAATGTGGAAATAAAACACAGAAGATACACAATGCAATAGATACATAGATATACGTGGTTCACCCAGTGTGGGCTACATCCACCAGATAAATTTCCAAGTCCTTCCTTTATTATTATTCAACAAATGAAGGGATATAACCTACAACATACCTACTGTAACTTTCTCTTCTTTCTCTCAAAATCTCCTCTCCCAAAATACAATATTCACTCACTCGCTCACTCACACAACCGCAATACAATTCCCTCATACATAAAAGAGGGTTTCCCTCTAGGGAAAAAATCACTAACATGACTTCTACCTTCATATTTGTAACCTGATAATGAACAATCCAGATTGACTATGAAATTACAATATCTTACAAGTCGAATTTTCCCAAAATTTCACTTCGAGGGTGCTACCCCCGAATCCCCCACGTTCATGTGCTACAATCCCATCAACAAAGACTTCCCACTTCTTGGGAAAACCACCCAAAGTTTTTCTAACCAACTCTGAACCATGTATAGTCTCCCCCACTGTTACCAACTCATCTCTCACCTATGTGATCTTCTT
>JASDQU010736178.1:126094-163897 GCA_032191745.1 Picea mariana
CCGTGCCAGCTTCTTCTTCTTCGCAGAGTTCCACCATTGGAATGAGAGACCCAGATATACTGAGATTCCCATCAATGCAGGAAACTCGGATTCCTCCAAGAAGAGTCAGGAGAAAATGGCAGAGCCGAAATGAACGAAGGATAGACAGGGAATATGATGTGGTGGTGGTACCCTCTGATGGGGGGTGCATTTCAGGCTCAGAGTCTGATGACTCCGATTGGTCCATTGGATGGTTTGAACCCCATGCCCCTGATTTTTCCAGTGAAAATGAGTCAGAGAATAGTTTTGCAGTTTTGGTGCCTTGCTACGGCCTGCCTCATCCTTCGGAGACTGTAGATTCCAGAAGGGCCTCTTTGGCTACCGGTGCAGAGAGTCCTAAGACCCAGCTATTGGATGCCATTCTCTCCAACCTCTCAAATGGCTCATCTGCTACTGGTTAGTATATTTCTTGTCAAGTTTTAGCCCATATTCTGTAAAAGAAACTGGTAGTATAGTGTAGATAATGTATGGATATTTTTTGGGCTTCCTATTTTTCTTTTGCTTCGAGCCCTAGATGCATATGTTGTATTTCCACCTTGCTATAGCACGTGAAAAATGTCCTGCCTTACAGAGCACTAGAGGCACATCCTGTAATAATAATGAAACATTTCCTGCTTTACAAAGCACTAGAGGCACATCCTGTAAATGCAAATAATAATGAAGATTTCCTACTTTACGAAGCACTGGAGGCACATCCTGTAAATGCAAATAATAATGAAAATTTTCCTGCTTTACGAAGCGCTAGAGGCACATCCTGTAAATGCAAATAATATATACTGCTTGTGCAGTCACGATGCCCCCCAAGGGGCTAACACGAACTAGGGGGTATTGAACCCTGGTGGGGGAATTTCGTTACCCTCGCTTTACCGGCCAGATAAGTCCCCAATGACAATAGATATATATTTTTGGAAACTTCAATGCCATGACACACCCCACCCTCTTGGACCCCTTAGTAGGGGAATATCATCACCCTCACTTTACCAGGCGGACAAGTCCCCAATGACAATCAATGTGTCTTTTTGGAACGCCTTGATGACACACCCTGCCCTTTTGAATCCTGGTCATCACCCTCACTTTACCAACCAGGCAAGCCATAGATGACAATAGATATATACTATTAGAAACTTGAATTCCATGACATCCCTCCCCTTTCTGGATTATTCAATTCTTCATCCTTTATTGGTTTTTCTTCCTTCCTCATATACATGACATAACAGCATCACATGCGCTTCATCATCAACTTCTCCTTGCTTGAAAAGGAAGCATAAACATTATTCTTGATTTATATTTATCTATCTCCTTGTTTCCACTGCTGAGAGTTTAGACTGAATTGACAGATTCTGTTTCTTTCATGCATGAAGATTTTCTCTTGCAAGTATGTTCTATGTAAGTGATCGTTGTGTTAATCTCAGATTGATAAAATCTCTTGCAATTATTGTTACCTTTTCCTTAGGTTCTCTCCTTGCCAACCTGAAGATTCCTAAGATTGTACCATATTGAACCTAGTTTTTTAACAAATCTACTTCCCCGTCTTGATAGGGGTTTTATATGGATGTCGTTAACCATTATATATATTGTTTTGATTTCACACTCACTGAGCGTGCTTTTTTTTTTGAGGGTTCTGGACCTAATAAAGATTGATTAATCTACCTAGCTTTCATTATATTTTTCAGTTTCTTAAAGAAACTAATTTATATTTCATCAACTGATATGAAGTTGGTCGTTGTTTGTTCTTTGTGCAGACAGTAAAAAATATATGGAGAGGTGGCTTTCATCACTTCAAGAGCAGTGAAAACAGGTCTATTGAGAAAAGAACCCCAGCACTAAGAGAGATTTGGTAGCAGCTGTGGATGTGGCAAACATGTCTTGCTGTGTGCTACTCTGCTCTATCTGTATAGTATTAATATCTTTGGCGAGTGGCTAAATGTAAAGGTCTTTAATATGTCTCTCTATTTTGATCCTAAATGTACATAGAAGATTGGATGTGGCCATGACGTTTGCGGCACAGAGTAATTGAAACAGCAGCAGAAAAAACAGTAGGGGAAGCAGATGCCAGTAGGGAAGCAGGTGTAAGGCTGCTTTTTATCACATACATTTTATGTAACGGGCTTGAGATTTACTTGATTTTTTGTCTAGTAGTATGGGAAGCAGCTCATTTAAGGAATCCAGTGATAGCCGATTCTATGTCATTTTGTTATTCAACTGGGAGTTTTGGTTTGAACTGTTCTTAGAGACAGTGTTGAACAAGCATCTAACTAAATTCATTCTTGAAGGCAGGATTTTGCAAGCATCTGACATTCATTTGAGAAGGTAGCAATATGTGGATTCCATAAGATTGGAGCCCTTATTCTTAGTTAGGACCTGGAAGAGTGTATATATTGTAAGCTGATTTGGCTTCTCTTGCAGTCCTAGAAGATCAGAGGTGGCTCTGTTTATCAGCTATTTTTTTTGTACATATCATGTATATTACTAGGTAAGGTATATGACTGTGTTGGGGTGTGTGTGTGTTTTGAGGGGTACCGGTGCAGAAGGAAGTAGGCAATGGTTTTGATTGCTCTGGAGACATTTTTTTTTAGCACAATTGTGCTCTAACAGGAACGATGGGTATTGCGTAGAGCACAGCCTACTTTCTGTATCTGTATCCAATGTACATATATACTTTTTGCAATGTACATATATATTTTTTGAATATGAAAAATACAAATGCAGTAGAGATGTTTAATATGTACATATATACTTTTTGCAATGTACATATATATTTTTTGAATATGAAAAATACAAATGCAGTAGAGATGTTTAATATCATGGAAAGATTGCCTTTTCAATTGTGAGACATATTTTTATGTATAATAATAATCTAATTTTAAGGTCACGGCCAAGTTAAACATCAAATTGGTGTATATAAAGTAAACACTTAATTTTTTCTGGGCTGAAATGGGATTTTTTAATCGTGCAATCAATCTTTCCACTGACGTGGCAACCAACAAACAGATCAAACCTTACAATGGCTAACTCACAGAAAAACAGATCAAACCTTACAATGGCTAACTCACAGAAAAGCCATAAAAACTTGAAAGCTAAAAATTTACAATGCACATTGCAGAAACATTTATATAAAATACCCTCAATAAGATAACCCTTATCATCTTGAATCTTTATTTCATTGACATGATGTATACTCATGTTTTCTCTACTGTCATTTATACCTATACTCATTCCCAAGTCATAGTTTTCTTTCTCATGTACGTCGAATCCAGAATAATTTGAATACACTACGAGCATCGTATACTTCTCTTTCCCATATAAGTTACCTATTGAATGTGGAGTCTCGATTAATTTAAATAAATATCAGAGGACTTTTAAAATTCTAAATTGTACTGATTAGCTGGATTAGTAGCTAGGCTTGACGCGATACATATATATTGTGAGCTATCCACCTAGCCCTTTTATTTTGACAGGAACTTTTTTCTTTGTTTTTTCCTGTGAGTGGGTTGAATCTCTTGGGGATTTTCAACTATAAACTTTTTTTCTTTGTTTGTTCCTCAAGTGGAGGGAATCTCTATCGGGGTTTTTTTCCACAATTACTTTTGGGGATTTCCAATGTTGCTGTAAGAGGGTGCACACATCCCAGCACTGGGGATTGAATCTGAAAAGGTTTAGGCAAATTTGCATCGATTTACACTGGGTCCAGAATCTAATCCACAGAGATTTTCTACCTTTGTTTTTTCCACAATTTCTTTTGGGGATTTCCAAAGTTGCTGAAAAAGGCCGCACCCATCAGAGCGTTGGAGATTGAATCTCAAAAAGTTTAGGTAAATTTGCATCGATTTACACTGGAAACTCAATCTAATCCACTTTCATAAGGGGTAAGTTTCAAGGAGAACAGGAAAGTAGAGTCTATGTTTGCTGGAAGTTTTAAGGAGATGTGTATGTGTCATCATTTTCAACTTTTACTTTTAGATTCCCTCCAAGGAAATGACACTTGGTTCAGATATCTACTATTAAATAAGGAAATGACACCTGGTTCAGATATCTACTGTAAACTTAAATGCAATGGATTTTTAAAATACCATGGAAACATTAAACATTAAACTCAAATAGGACACGGTTCCCCAATTTACATTTTTGGATAAACAATATTAACCTTCTCTAAGTTTATTGTTTGTTGATGGTTTTCCTCCTTTTCTATGATGCATTCTAAGTCTTTTCTCTTATGCATTCTAATCTTATGCATTCTAAGTTTATTGTTTGTTGATGGTTTTCCTCCTTTTTCTCTTATGCATTTGATGGAAATGTTCAACTGTTTGATTTAGATTTAGCTCTTTTTTCCTGTGAAGGAAGAGCTTGTGCATGAGGAAAAGAACCCTAAAACTATCTTGAAATATGATAGATCCTACACTAGAATGTTGTATTTTCATAATCCAAAATTTGATTTCATCTAAATTTTTTTCATTTGAGAATCATTTTGTTCAGAAAACCTTTACTTCTGTTGATCTCAACACAAAAGTGAGCCTATGTACATAATCGTACTATAGCTCTCTCAAAATCTGTTTTTCTACAACTGTCCAAATTATTGCTAATATCCTCTATAATTGAGATATGCTAGAAATGTAATAACATATTTGGGAGACAAACCTAAGTGGCATATGAGTAATTGACATAGAGCTTGGATCAAATTATGAGAACCAAATAGTTATAAAACGTCCATCTCTTCCCCAAAACTAGGGACCCTCCTTGAAAACTTGTTCATAATTAATATGATAAAAAAATGAACTATTAAAAACCTTTGAAAGATATAGATTTCTCACATTGCGTTGTCCAACTCAATTGGATGCATTGGTATAAATCCAATGGAGGCTTTGAAAGAGATAGATATCTCACAGTGCGTTGTCCAACTCAAATGGATGCATTGGTATAAATCCAATGGACACTGATAACCATTAAATATGCAAACAACGACGTTTGATTCATGATTTGATGTAGATAAGTGAACTTTGGTGCTGTGATCTTTGCCAATGACTCATCTTTTACTTTATCCACTATATAGGGACTAGACAGAGGAGGATTTGAAGTAGTTGTTGTGGAAAATTTGTTATTTTTGACCGCATCCTTGAAGGAAACAGGTTTTGAAGTTGAATTTTTACATAAGGAATGTTGGACATCCATTTCATCAAGAACTTGCCATTTTGTCAAACACCTGGCATGTATGGATTTAGCCAAACACTTAATGTGCAAGCTCTTTGACAAATACTCGCCATTTATCTTGAATGGAAGGTCAAACTTGCAATTTTCCAACATTCTTGACCATACTAGAAGCCCAAACCTCAACATCATCAAGTGATTCCTAAGTTGTTGAAAATATTAATATCCCACCTTAGTTTTTTTTGCCATAATCATGAACATCACCACACACATGCATTTGTATGAACTTATGACAACGACAATATACATAACTTCTACAATCGGATGGAGCAATAGTACTACCACACCATATCCAATACCCTTTGTTAACATAGCTTCCACATTTACCTCCAATATATTTAGATCTCAATAAAAAAACATATTATTATATTATAATTTTAATTCCATATTAATATTGTCTTTCTAAATCATTGAAAAAAATAAATATCTAATAAACATGCCATTAAAATAGCATAAAACACCATAAAACATGCCACCATAAAACATACCATTAATTTTATATAAACATAACATTCAAATTATAATATTGAAATAATTTGGTGGCCATCACTAATCCTAAATAATACCTTATAAAAAGGAATAAAAACTTAACCTTACAATAATAACAATGATATCTACACTTCATTATTTTGTAACCCAACAAATTTTTAAATAATGTTCAACGCTAATTGTACATAATGAAATGTGAGCAATCTAATCAACTACAAGTAAATTGAATACCATAGTACCATAGTGGGACATTCATGATTGGATGCTAAAACTACTCAATTGAGGCAAAATTTATGAAATATATTAAATATAAAGCAAATCAAACAAAAAAACCCAATACTTTGATATATGACAATGCTTAAAAATGTAATACGACAACGTTGGAAACGGAGGGTAGAGGTAAAGGTTGTTTGTATATAAAAATGAGAGGTTCCTATGAATGACAAAGACAAAGGTATGGGCCATGCACATAAACAATACATGGCTAGGCCAATACCAAAAGGTATTTCAAAGGGGGATAAAATATATGAACAAATATTTTAAGAGGTAAATAAGAAAAGGTATGTGTGTAAAATTAGTATAATTGGAAGTATTTGTTTTTTCAAAAAATAAAAATATTATTAAAAGGTTTAAAGTAATAAGTATTTTAATTGGGAAATGGAAAATAGATTATTTTGTAAAATATTTTTAATATTAAAAATATTTTTAAGAGAAATTATAATGAGATAAAAATATAAAAGATAAAAATATAAAAGATAAAAATATAAAAGATAAAAAAAAAAATTAAGATATTATAAGAAAGTAATTAATTTTTTTTTTTTTGTTTTAATTAGAATAAAGAAGAAAATCAACATTATTAAAATAACAATGAATTTTCATGAGTTATATAGTGAAATAAATTTTGAGCAATTCTAAAACACCTTGGTTTAAAAGAATCTATCATTTTTGTGACACTAAAATGATTGAAATGAAAAACATTTTTTCTTAAAATGTTATATATACATACATCCATATTATATATCGATCTCAAAATATTTATTATAATACTATCCTTCTTTAACTTTTTAATTTATCAAAACTATAGTATTTTAAAAATGTCACTGCAAACTCTTAAAACTCACAAATAAACTTTTAAAACAAACAAATTTCCTACTTTAAAAAAGCCCAATAAATTAATTTAAAATTAATGTCAACACACACACAACACTTTTTATAAGAATCAAAATTAATAAATATTTTAATTGCATCAACTTTTAAATGATTTAACTATACTTAAATGTTTGGTTGGTAGAGAGAGAGAGAGAGAGAGAGAGAGTATACATGTTGTTTTTCCTCACTTGTGGACTTTTAGAGAGCACAAAAAATAAATTAAAACTATCGATTGTCATTTACCTTCCTCCCTACCCCAAAAAAAAAAAAAAAAAAAACCCAAAAAATTACATTCGTTTTTTTATTCACAAAAACGATCATACATACTCCTTAGTCTAAAAAATGAAAGTAATGAATATTAAAAGAGAAACTCCATAGACTCAGCTTCCTTCCATTCACAAGTTCATAGATGTCAAGAGAAGCTGAAACTAAGGACAAAGCTTCTTTTAATAGAAAGTATGCTTTGTCATTTAGTTCCCTGAAGATGTCAATGAAAGAAAGCCATTCAAAGGATCAAATGGTTGTCATAATTTCCCGAAGGACAGAGACAAGACCCATGCTTGATACTTTGGATTTTTTGATAGTCCATTCAATAACCAAGTTGGAGTCACCAAGAACCTGTAGTTTTTTAACCCCTTTCTTTTTTGTCACCTCCAACAAAGTCCAAAGAGAAATAAATTTGACCCAATTGTTGGTGCCTCTCCTAGGCGCATATCTAATATGTATATAATGATTTTGTTGTAGAAAAAAAACTACAACTCCACATTGCGGGGAATGACCCTTAGTGATGCCATAAAAAAAAACAAAAAAACATTGGTATATTAAAATCCAAGTCTCTCATATTATATATATATATATATAACTTAAACTTTTTATAAGAATCAAAATTATGTAGTATTTCTATTATGTACAATCACAAAAATACAAGCCTTTTACCAAAGGCTTACCATACCAAAAACTAGACCCCTGATCCATTTTTAGATTATCAATTTTTTCCCTTGACAACATCACTATTTCACTACTATAACCAAGAGTGTTTGTACTTTCTTTAGAATTAAGCACTATAGACTTCAAACTGGGGATTTAATTATAGTCTCTCCCATGATTGTTTGATTAGAAAAATAAAAGAAATTAAAAAAAAAAACAGAGCTCATACCCATCAATTCGTTGCACGATTGCACGACTCCTTGTCCTTGGCTTCCTTTTGCACCATTCCTGGAGCTGGTCATCCTTCACAATAATCGGTTTCTCCTTAGTCCCCTCAAAGCTAGAGGCTCCTTCTAGCTATCTCTCCGACAAGCTCTAGTCTCCATCTCGACGAACTCTGAACTGGACCCCGAATTGGGCTTTATAGAGGAGCTCAAACTTTTCCTTGAAGACATGAATACCATGTAAGGTGGCCCTATTCTCCGCTTGCTACTGGACCAATGCCTGAGCCACCATCAGCTTCATTGTCCAGTAAGTTTCAACTAGCCTGAAATACTTGGTATCCCGAGTACGTGATTGGCCTGGGTCAGGAATCAAATTCTTAACTTCTGCCAAGATTCCTTCCTTTGAGGTTTCCCTACACTTCCCGCGCACCGCCTCTTCAACTGTAGTCAATACATGCTTCTCAGACTCCGAGAAAAGGCTACGAAACCAGATTCCCACCTCCCCAGTAGCTCGAGCTACTTTGGTTCAATCCATAGGACCTGCTGAAACAAGTGGCTCCACCTCCCCTCTCATCCTCTTGACTTTCCCCTGATCACCTTTCAGATCTTGTCCTGTCATCGTGTTGCCTTGCCAAACAATGACCACCTTCCAATGCAACAAGCTGGTCTTAATCTTAGACACCCACAGAACCCAAGACCAATTGCAACTGCTATCACCCAGAGGGAAGCCCGTTCAACCACCTGTCAACTTCCACTATAAAATCCAAGCCCGAACGAAAGTGTCAGAGTGACCCAAGGTGGAAAATCCCCCTTGAACCAGACTTCGTCGAATTCTACTTAGTTGCCACAACACACAAGTTTCCTTACTTTTTTAAGCTCGGAGATGTAACCCCAATTCTTGGCCCTTTATTTTCCACATACTCAACCCCTTCAATTTAACCCGAGGCTTCGACATCACCCCCAACTCCTGAACTCTCCACCTCATTTTGTCATGAGTAACCAAGTCCATCATTCGTCCTTGACCACATACTTCACCACATCCCCTCATCACCAGGTTTGTACTATGATGATACTTTTTCGACATCCTCGTGCATAACCTCTTTATAATTCTCATCTCACATTGGATCAACCATAACTCCATTAACCACTGATGTATGATTCTATATAACTCTTTGTCCTTTCCTAAACTTTTAAATGAATGATTTAACTATAATTAAATGCTTGGGTTAAATTAAATAAGATAAATTATATGATACATAAATGCTGCCTATTATATTAGTTTTGTCACTTTTCAATTATAAGTCAGAGTATCATTCACGCTTTCTACTTTTGACACTTTTCAATTACAAGACAAAGTATCATTCACTCTTTATGGTTTTGCAGATCTATTGCTCTCCTCACATGACAACATTAAAAAACAAAATTGGATGTGCATGTCTATTCTAGATGGATTTAACCTAACTTCTTAAGATTCTATGTTCATATGATATCCTAGTCAAGGATGTAATCTAAGCCCCTTATTTTTTAATATTTTTTAAGGTATTTGTTTTTCTAATATTTATTAAATTTGTTGTTTTATATTTATTTTTAAATAATAGATACCAAATTAGGGTGATTGCCTTTCACTTCATTGCCTTTAAAATTCAAGTGTGGGTATCCCTTTGTGGATGATATGAATGTAATTTGATTCTATAAACAAAGTAGTCTTATCAAAGTTACTTTTTGTAAGGAGAGAATGAATAAAGAGGAAAATTTAATTATTTATAATGTTTTTTTGAGTGGAGTGAATTAATAAATGAATAATTTTTTTATTTTTATTTTTTATTTTTTAAATTATATGAATTATTTTAAAATAGATCAAATATTTTTAAAAATTTTAAAAGTAGAATTTCATATTTACATTTATAATTTTTAGCAATTTTTTAAATAAATTTGAAAAATATATTTATTTAAATAAATTTGAAAGTTTTCCACTTATTAACTTACTCTCTTTTTATCTATCTCAAAAGTATATTTGCAAACTTTCAAAACACAAAAAACACAATTTTTTTTTTACCTCATTATTAAAGAAATATTATTATTTCTCCCACCAAATCTATAAAGAGAAAACCCATAAAAATTGATATTTCATATGTAATTTTCATCATCACCATATTCAAAATGTTGTAATTTTAATATTTTAGTTACTCAAGTTTTGAGTTGTAATTTTAATATTTTAGTTACTGAAGTTTTGATGTATTGATAAGAACCTTTCCTTCTTCTTCATGATAAAACTCACTTTTTTTTTTTTCGTAAATAAAAAGGGTGTTTCTTATTACTGGGCTATTAACAAAAAAGCCATATGTCATCAGTTTGCCACATGTTCCACCAAATTAGCGGAAACTGGAACAAGTGGCAGACTGTGATACTTTTAGTCAAAAGAGCTATCTGCCATCTGCTCTGCTAGATGGAAACCAGAGCAGGTGGCAGATTCATGTTTTTATAGAACTGTTCTAGGAATCTAAGACAAACTAACAACTAAAAAAAGAGAACAAAACTGTAAATCTGCATTGTCCCAGTACAAAGAGTTGGGCATGGATTGTACAAGGTACCCATAACAAAGAACCAAAGATTAATCATTGGCACCTGGGGGTATGTCGTCTGGAGCTCCAGTGAGAGGGTCGTCCCTGGGATGGAGCATGAAAGGTCTCGCATAGGTCGGCTAGTGTTGAGTTGTCGGTGCACTCGAGAATGAGTCATAAAGCATGTCAATCCGCTGACTCATGAGGGTGTCCTGGTGGCTCTGGTCCACCATTTGGCTCCTAAGCTCAAAGATGAGCTTTAGTTGCTTCGGGTTGAAGAGAGGAGGCGAAGCATGGTAGAATTCAGGGATTGCATTGAGTGGTGGAGACGCCAAGACTGGGTGGTCCTCCTGCACGACGTCCATGTCCTCCTACGGGGTGCCAATGTCCTCCGTCTCGACTGCCTCCACCTCTGTCCCAATTTGGTTTTTCGGTGTCCTGAATTGAAACATTTGAATCCAAGTGGAGGAATTCTCATGGGAATTCCTCCTCAACTATGCAGGTGGCGCCCTCCATGGCAGCCTAGGAGCTTGTTCTTGCTGCGTTGTGGCTGGAGAACTACAAATCGTCTGGAACTGTGAAGACAAGGGATTCCAGAGGGACCTGGATGGGTTCCTCCGGAATCACCTCCTCAACATAAGCCATTGGTGGAGTTCTTGGCTTCTCCAAGTGCTAAGTCTGGGCTATGGATAGGGCTCTCTCCAACTGTTGCACTTGTCTCTGTCAAGTAGTGTAACTATATCAGGCTGGGCCGCACCTCGGCTTGCCCCTCTCCCTTGACATGGCTAGGCCAGGAGGGCTGAGAATTTGCTGAGTGACCTCGAGGAAAATCCACTGCTTGTTGGTCCCGTTCTCAGAGCAAGTAGGGTGGTGGAGCACGAGAGAGAAGTAGTGCCAACCCCATCCGAGCAGGAGAGATAACCCCTAGGCCGACATGACCCTTGTAATCGCCTAGCCTTTGCCATTAAACCTTGGTGCCACCATTATCCTAACTCGAGGGAGCTGTGCTCCCATTCCTTGCAGGCAGTAATGATCGCCCTTCATTCAAGACTGAGATGAAGGGCGACAACCTGCCATATTTATGGCTTGAGTCCTGGGCAAGCTACGTGGCCTCCCATTACTAAGTGACACCCCATTCGGGAATGCTAAAACTCACTTTAAATAAACTTTTCAAACTACAATTATTCTAATAATTAAATAAATAAAATACGTATTCAAATAAAAAAAAATCACAATGATTCTAATAACTAAATAAATAGAACTTGTATCTAAATAAAAAATTTTGGAATAGCCAAAACTTATAATCAACTTCACCAACAAAATTTTTAAACAAAACTTTCCCTCTAAAAAATCCACCTTCTCACTAAATCCCAAACCTCATTAAAGTCTATCTCCCTTTTAACAAAACTTTAAAATTCTTTATAAAACGATCATCAAAATCATCTTTAATCTTCTCATAGGTTTTTAAAACATTTTGAACAACATAAACGATAAAATTCTTTATAAAACGATCATCAAAATCATCTTTAATCTTCTCATAGGTTTTTAAAACATTTTGAACAACATAAAAGATAAAACAGATCTATAAGATTTTGTGTTAGTGTGGCGTTCCATGTATAATGTATAGGGAAAAGAAGTTGGTTCATAAGAATAATGCTCAAAGAATACATTACGTATAATCACTAAAATCACACCATCAATTTGGTTCACATTGAAAAATTTAATTTCACTACGTATGTTATGCTTTGTTGATGTATGTTTTTGTTTTGGGTTGTTACAATTTTGTTTAAAAATGGTTTGTGGTTATTGCTATATGAACCACTCATCATCTTGGGTGCCTTACCACATGTTTCGACAATAAAACCATAAAGGGGCACAATTACCAAACTGAACCGATTTTAGTTATCACCATTCCCATCACCCCTAGAAACAGAAGTCGAGGGGATTTGTCACACTGAAATATAAAGAAAAACAATAAGATAATGCACATAAGAGGAGTGAACCCCTACTTGCCTTAACACACATAATAAACTAAGAAGGGAGTTGATCCTCTACTTTGCCCATACACACAACTCTAAACCTTTGTTTTGCATTCTCTAAGCATAAGACCATGCCCTTCCTTGACATGCCTAGTTGTTTAGGGAAATCTCTTCATCAAATTCTACCCCTCAAATCAAATCACCCCCTCGCCTCCCCCCCTAAAAAATTAAAATAAATCTCCATGGGTCTATTTGTTTTGAATAAACACTCAGAACAATCGTTGTGGTTATTGCACTCCTTTGGAGTTGATCATGTTATATGGTAATGAAATTTATTTCTAGTTGAACCAAGAGTATCAAGGTGCATTTATAGTCCAGAGCGTAAGTAGAGGTGTCACATCTATAACAATAATAAATTAAATTGAAAAAAATGGAATCCATAAAAAAAACATTTAAAAATAACAAACTATAATAATAAAAAATCTAAAAAAGAATGGACCATAACTAAGTTGGATACCCCTAACATGTATGCATCTTCAAATTGTTTCTATAACATAATTATCTTTTTATCGTAAAATAAATCAACATAGACCCATCTTAACCATAAATATTTAAGCATATATAGATTATGTATCTACTTATTTTGATTTCTTTGGGTGCTTATTAGATCTAGGGTTAAGATGGATTGATGCTTGTAAATAGTATAGGTAGACTAGTCGATTTGGCTTAGCTTGAGTCATTAGGGAGGAGAAATGTTATCCTCCTTAATCATATTCAAATCCTTCCCGTGACATATTTTCCTCTTCGTCAACCAATTGTTGTTGAAGGGTGGGATGCTTAACTACATGTTACAAAATAATTAATATAGTCACTGGTTGCTTAGCTACATTTAAAAAAAATAGTATAGTCAAGCTGGTTTGGTAGTGAAACTTCTAAGACTATACCTTCATTACATAAACGTCTTCAACTTCTTCTTGATTTATATTTTTCTATCTCCTTGTTTACATTGCTAGGTGATGAGGGTTTATACTGAATTGATAGATTCTATGTCTTTTTTGCATGGGGATTTTCTCTTGCAAGTATGTTGTTTTATGTAAGTGGTCATTGTGTTAATCTCATATTGATAAAATCTCTTGCAATTATAGTTACCTCTTCCTTAGGTTCTCTTCTTGCCAACGTGAACATTCCTAGGATTATACCATAATTAACCTATTTTTTATACAAATCTACTTCCATCCTAAGGGGTTTTATATGGATATCGTTAACCATTATATAGTGTTTTGATTTCACACTCATTGAGCGTGCTTTTTTCTTTGTGGGTTTTGGACCTAATAAAGATTGTTTAGTCTACCAAAGTTTTCATTGTATTCTTTAGTGTCTTAAAGGAACTGATTTATATTTCGTTAATAGACATGAAGTTGGTCGGTGTTTGTTCTTTGAGAAGACAATAAAAAATATATGGAGTGGTGGTTTTCATCACTTCAAGAGTAGTGAAAATAAGTCTATTGAGAAAACAATCCTAGGGCTAAGAGAGATTTGGTAGCAGTTGTGGATGTGGCAATCATATCTTGTTGTGTGCTACTATGCTCTATCTGTATAAATATAATATATTTGGCGGGTGACTAAATGTAAAGGACTTTAATAACTCTCTCTAATTTGATCTTGTTGAGGGGATTGGATTCCCTGGACTCAAAAGTAGGGATTAAACCCAAGGATGAGGTCCAATTAGACTCTTCCCTATTTGGAATGTAATAATCCTTCGGATTATGGTTCGACAACCTTTCAATGAGATTTATAAATAAGTTAAAGTGTCTTTCTACTTCTATTTTTTATGTTTTTTTATGATGTAGGTAATTAATATGGGAAATAGAAATTAATCTAAGAAGTTTGAAGAAGCTTGCTACCAAAGGATAACCCTCAGGAATAGTCAATGAAAGTAACTAGTGGTTTTGAGATCTCTATGAAACCATTCTATTAAGAATAATTATTGCATGATCACCTCCAGGAAACAAAAAATGCAGATGTTGAAAGGTAATTCTCATAAACAATGGCTAGGAATAGCCTTGCAATTGTAATTTATTCTTCTAAGAAACAATTCTATAGAAAGATATAGCTACCAAGATGCTCCCAGGAAACACATAACAATTGTCCATCTACTCCATCAATGATTACAAAATATTTATACAACAATTACTATACTAAATAGCAAAACCATGATTATGAAGGTTGAGAAATTGATTAATAAAGAAATATTAAAGATCACACCTAAAAATTTATACAATCATACAAGATAAGTTAGTAGAATTGAAATCCTTACTAGATGCGTTAAACATAACATTTGTTCATAGAATAATCCACAAGACAAGGAAACACACACAATGACTCAATACAAATCCTTGGCTCCTATAGAGATTTTGAATTAAACCTTTGAAATAGTTCTCTAATTCATTCTAGAATATTTCTCTCAACCTAAAAAGCCCCTTCTTTAGAGGTTGATCCCTCCATTTATTAGCATTACAATGGCCAAAAATAATATATTCATCAAAAAATAAAAACTTAGAAATCCCTAAACTAAAAGTGAATCAAGATGACTCGTGTGATCGATGTGTTTTATGGATTGCATGCTCATCAACATATGTGTCCCATTTTGAGTGCAAATCAACACATCTCTAGCTGTAGGGAAACCTGTGTCGGTCAATCAATATACTTAGGTTTTCTTTGCTTTCTCTATAGCGACAAGTGTAGCCCTATATTTTTGGCATTAACTGCTCCAATCTATTGGGAATCCTTAATCCTGCTCCAACAAATATCTATATATGGTTGCATTTGATTGCAATTATCTTTTTGACATCAACCTCAAACTCATCAACGATTTTCTCGAAAACCACCGATACTATTTCAATCGACCAAAAATATTCAGGTGATCTGAATGTTGGCAGCTAGAGGTCGATCATTGCTTGATTGATTTTCTCCCATGTTCTATTGAAAGTGGACCATTCCTCTACCATCTGATTCTTCGGCTCCTCAACGATATCTGCCTAGTATTTTTCTACTAAATGCATTCTGGCTATATTGTCATCTATCAAAATATTGATTTCATGGTCTTCTCCTCAAACCTTTTGGATTTATTTGATGAATTCAATCTAGTTCAAAGCCTTGGTATCCTTTTCACTCAATATGATTACTTCTTTATGTGTTATAGACAACAATAGTGCTTCCTTTTGGAATTCAACCGCCTTTTTCAGAAATGTGTCCCAAATTTGTTGACATTTTTCATGTTCTTCTAGTTTGATGTATTTTAACAAATTGGAAGCACCATCGACTTCCTGATAGTATTGAAATTGATTTTGGTGTGATTCCAGTTATTTCCTTGCATCTTGCATCTCCTTTTCTTTTTCCATGGCCTTGTCCAATGAGGCATGCGAAATGGAAATACTTGCAGAGACCAATTCACTATCCACAATGATATTTCGTTTCCTTTGTGTTCTTCTGATGATCAACTTCCTCTTTTAATCATAGGCAAGAGATTCCATATCTGCAATTTCATCAACCAACTGGGGTATGGGATGGTATCCCCAAGATAGTATGTTCTTCAAACTTCCAGGAGTATGGAATTGTTCCATCATGGTTTGTTGACTTTTCCCAATTGACTCGATTTCTTGAGTTTTTTTCAATTGGTTGGGTTTCTTGAGCCTTTTTAGTTGGTTGGGTTTCTTGAGATTTCCCAACTAATTGAGTTTGTTCCTATGTAGAGGAATTCTCCTCTTTTTCCCGCTGCTTCAATATTATATCTTCAGTGTTTGGGGTAGCCTGATCTTTCCCAATTGATTGGGTTTGTTGGGTATTCTACGACTTTGAAGTTTCTTTGTATCCCTTAGGTGATTGACCCCCTCGATGCAAATTTAAGTATGATTCTCATCCTGGCCATCCACCGATTCTGTGGTACTTTCTCCATGGTCATGGTATGCCCTTTATTCTCTTGTGCAACCTTATCTTCAAGTAGGTCTTGAGTAGGAGTTTCAATGGTAGGTAAGCTTTCATATGTTATCAGGATGTATGTCTTCACCACTTCTTATTCCTCATTTATTATATCAATCACATTAGTAGGATTATGAGTTGTTTGAGTCTTTTCATGTTCCAACTTCATTTTTTCCTTATTTTCCCTTTATGTTTTATCAAGATCTTCCCTCTGTGCCTACTCAATCTGAGCTTTCCTTCATTGTTCTGCAAGTTCTTATGCTGCTCTTTTTTGTTCTTCTAGATCATGCCTAGATTTTTCTTCATTTTCTTTCTTTCTTTGTTCTAACAAATATTTCTTCCTTTGTTCTACTTTTTCCTCTCTCTTTTGTTTGGCGAGCAATTCCTGAGAATCATATTCTTCCATCTTCTTCCTCACTTCTTCTTCAGTATTTCTTTGGATTTCTTGTTCTAGAAAAATCTTTTCCTATTCATCTTAAATGGCGTTACATTCATCTTCTTCCCTTTTCCTTACTTCCCCTTTAAGCCTTGCTTCCTTTACTTATTTGTTGGAAGTTGCCCCTTGGATCATTATTTTTATTTTCTCCTCTAGTGACAAAGATCCAAAAACATTGACATTTGGATTGGATTTCCTCTTCTCAACCTCTTGCTAATCTTGTGCATTCTCAATGAAAATCTCCTCTTGCCATTTTTTATGTGCATATGGACAACTAATTGATATCTTTTCAACATGTTTGAGCACTAATCCTTTGGGATCATGCCTCGTACAACCACTAGTTCTGAATCTATATTCTAGTTGTATTTGTCCTTCTTGCTTGGCATGCTTGTTATCTTTGACAAAATAGTACCCAATTTGGAAGTTGTATGGTATGAATATTATCTTCTTATCTTTCACCAACGTGGTGGTGAAACCTTGCATAATAGATTGATAACATATTTCACCAATTATCAATTTGTCTGAGACATATGTTGGCAAGAGATGGGGAGGATAGGTTTCTCTATAGATTTGGAGATATGTATGCTTTTCCTTAAAACACCAATTTCCTATATACCTAAGAATTTTATTGGCTTGTTTGGACAATCTAGGGAATTCTTGTCCGAAGATGAGGGTGTACAAGTGTGCTATAAAGAAATCACAAATCAAAGGTTATGACCTCTCATACTTGTTTTCCCATAAGATGTTGAAATAAACATGAACATGAGGTTTTGAGACTTGCCAACAAAGGGGAAATATGGGAAAGACATTCCTGGCACATATCAGATCAAACAAATAAGATGATACTATACCTAGCTTAGGGTTTTGTGCCTATTCGATTATAGTGCTAAGTTTTTTGGAGATTATGGCTCCCTAGTTGAACCTCTTCCCCTACATGTCTATTTTGTAAGCCAATGGAATCCATGTTTTTATAAACTGGGAAAAAACCTTTTCCCCGTAAAATCTGCTTAGAAGGATCATGAGGTACATGTATGACTCCCATAGACTTGTTGTAGGGTATCAACCTCCTAACCCGTTGAAGAATTTATTATATTCTTTCCACCAATTGGATAAAATTATGCTCACATTGTACTTTTGATAAAAATAAACCACAAAATCTTTGTTAAGAAATTACCCAAGATTATGGAATTTGTAATATCTGGTGACATCCACTGGGAGGAAAACCCTGATGGAATCTCCCTTCTCATTATTAATCACACAGTTTCTATAGTTGGTGTTGTTTATGATACACTTCACTACTTCAATACAAGGAAACACTGATGCCCTTGTTGTAGCTAAATGTAAACTGAAGCGCCTGATATTCTTAAAGACCTAGCCATCTACAGCTCTAAGATTAGGGTCTCCATGTGGCATTGATTTCAGGTAGTTATGATCCTTGAATTTGATAAATAGGTCATTCCATCATAGAATATAGACTTGTGTTCCATTGTTGCTGGTGCTAGGCTTGGTGTTTCCATATAGAGGTAACCGTGTAGATAATTTCTTCAGGGGTAACAAGATGATTGATTCTTCTCTCTTTGTGGTCAATGGCTCCCCTTCCTATGCTAGTGTTGAGTTGGATGCTTGCACTGGATCTCTACTCTTTGTTCTTTTTTTTTTGGATATTTCCGAACACGAGTCTTTCTTGGAAGAATTTTACTTACAACCACTGAAATTTAGAAGCATGAATTGGTATTTGTTAAGCAAGAATTGATTAGGCTAGGGAGAAGGGAAAAAATGTAAATGTTTACCAGAACGTACATATATTTGGCACCATTACCAATGTAACTATTGATACTTACCAGAAATAAGATAGGAAACCAAACTTTGTTTGCTATGACAGATAACCGGTCTCACAACACTTACAAGTTGTAGAGGGGATGGTGCTTGTTGTTATATCACTATCAAATTGAGTGAGTTCATCGCTTGAAAGTGTGTTTTTTTTTACGGTATGAGAAATAGATCCAGGGGTTAAAAGGAATAAAATATTGATCATGATGATAAGATTTTATAAATATTGTCTTGTTAAATGCAGTTATGCACGTCTTGTCCACCATTAATAGTTGGTTTGATGCATCAGGGTGATCGTTTCAATGCTTTTGAAAAATGTTTTTTGTCATGATTTTTTGAATTCATTGACATTGGGAAAAGAGTATGGGTTATCATGTTTTTTGACATTTTCGTGCAAACCCCTAAAAGTATATTATGGGAATATTCTTTCTAGTGGCTCGATGTGCTTTGTCTAGTTCATCAGATTTTGGACAAATCCTAACTTGAATGTTCACTGACATTGGATGAGAGACATAGAGTCAAAGATTTACAGGTATACAAAGAAACCCTGATTGTTAATTATTGACATCGAGAGAAACACTTGAGTCAATGATGAGTCATTGGTGCTTTTTTGTAAAACCTTCGAAAGATCGACTGTATAGATAATGATGTGGAAGATGACGTGGACCAATTACACAGTAACAAGGTTTATGTATGGTAGGCAATGTATAATTGTACGATAGTTGAGGTGGATAGAATCCTGACGAAGGATTGACAGTTGAGATTCAATCTTGATGGATGATTGGATGACCAAGATGTACTATAAAAATTTGGTGGGAATTTAATTTCTAAAAAGTTCATCGATGTCGATGGAAAAGGTTGATCTTTATACTTTCATACTCACACAATTTTCATCGGTGCCCAATGGCTTATCGGTGTTTGGAAAAATCCCTAAAACCTTCATTCTAACAATTAATCAATTTTCACCGACGATTGGTGGCTCATTGGACTTCTTCATAAGGTTTCCATCAACATTAGGATTTCAAGTAAATTTCTATCCCATTATTTCATCCCAAACCCTTATAGGTTCATCGACACTTTGGATAAATCTTTCCATTTTGTTCCTTTTTTCAAGTTTATTTTTCTTGCTTTTCTTCTCTTCAGCAAAACACAAGATTTTTTGGGTTTTCACGAGGTTTTGAATGGAAAGAAAACAACAAAGAAAATGCATAAACTTAAAGAAGACAAATGTACAGACTATGGAAATAAAAACAAGGATATGTAGAATGGTCATAAGGAAGTGGTACCCTAAAATCAAATTTTTTAAAAGGGTATGTTGTGTACTCAACAAATTGCGATTCACTAGGAGAAACCATAATCTTTGACTATACCTTCAGAGAATAATCACATTAATTTTAGGTGAACATATTAGAATATAAAAAATAACTCAAAATTATTTACAGATCCGTATATATATGGTTTAGGGAATAGTGTGATTCCCTGTCACGACGATTTGTTTGATTTTCCAACCTTCATACCATAACCAATGATCCATGCTTTGAAAAAGAAACCAAATTTGGGACTACCCCTAATAGGAGGGAATTTATTTTTAGTCTTTAAGTAACTTTATGACCCATTTGTAATCTAAGAATTTTTTGAGTTCCTTTGAATTAATGGTTCGTGCGAAGGGTGAAATTCTCATAATTTCTGCTAGAAAGGTTTGACACCATTCTTTAGGGGTATTTTGTGTTGTATGATCCTTGTGTTGTAAGTTTTAAGATCTTTATAAGACCATACAAATTTATCTTGGTGTTTTTTTTTTTTTTTGTAAATGAGTGTGAGAATCTATATTACTGAAGAAAATTATAATACAAAAAAGAAATAGGGACTCCCAAGATCTGCCAAAACAAAAACTAGATCTGGGGTCCCAGGGGAGAAATGTCTAATATAGCAGGGGAGGCCTGGGCCACCACCATGGGAAAATGACCCAAACCTCTACAATCCAGTTTGATAAACGACAGCATAACGAAAACATAGAAAGCATAAGCATAGTGGGGTTTGCTCCTACACTGAGAAACTTGACCAGGGCTGGTCCTGCGCTAGTCCAGTTTGATGGGTTGATATTCATCTCCATCCTTCCTTGCCTCGTTCTCCTCCCTCTACTCCACTAGGCGTATCTTTCTGATGCACGTTGGGGTTCCATTTCTGTCGGTTGGAGTAATGTCTATATGGTGGAGATATCGTAGATAAAGATGGAATTTCCCTGTCAGTCGCTCCATTTTTTTCTGCTGGCTTCGTTGGTCCTCTGCACGTCTTTTTGCACTCGCCTCCAGGTTGCTGAGGTGGTTCAGAATACTTGTGAGCACCTTATTCTGATCCTTGGTTTTTTTCTTGTTGGTCTCCTTCCAGTCCACACACATCTTACCTATCAACATTTTTGTTCTCCAGGCTTCCTCCACTGTCCTGTGGTAGAAGGTTGTTCTGGGCTGTGTGGCTCCTGGGTCCCTTATCCCCCCCGCTTCCTGAGTTAGTTTTGTCTAGGATTTTCCCCTGCGAGCATTGTTGATTTCTCTCTCCCATATTTTGATGATCATATTTCCCTTTGTATCGATCTGCGTGAGGAAGGTACTCTTTGCTTCCCTGGCCGCTTGTTTGATTCTTGTCATCCTCCGAGCGCTTGGCGAAGGTTCTGTCCCCTGGGGGCCTCTCTTATTGCTGGTTTTCTTCATGCGTACCATCTTCACTTGCATATGGTATTTTTTATGTTGGGTTCTTCTCCTGTTCCGCTTCACCCCTTTCTGGTATGTAAGGTGGCCCCTGTAATTGTTTTGCTCTGGTCTGTTGCTCTTTCTATTATACCTTCCTTTATGGATCCAACTTGGTTGTGGTCCCGTCCTTGCAATCATGGCCTGCTCATCAAGGTGGCCCTTCTGGTTTGTATCCTCTGTTCCAGAACGTGTCCACTTGATGGCCTTGCTGTAATACCTGCGCCAATGCTTTTCCTTGTACATTGTATGCCATTCATTTCCCCGCCCTGTAATGGTACTTGGGTGAGGTGTACCTTCACTTGACCCTGGTGAACATTTTCGTAATTCGTCCTTCGCTGCCTGCTAGTTATTTGTTCTTCTTTCCCATGGGTAACCCATGTACTTCTTTCTATTGACCGGACCATGGTGTCATGCCTTTGCCTGATGTGTGATCTCTACCTGCATTTGTAAGCTTGTTTGATTGGTGGGCTATCGGATTCTGCCTGGAACCTACGTGTCCTTCAATTCCATCTGCGCCTCCATTCTTGAAGTGATCTTCCATACTACCACTGTTGTCATAGTCTTTTGCCGCAAGTTGGGTGTAGTCTGTTCAGAATTGCCTTGCGGGATGTTGCTCTAGATTGTGTCTAGTTCTGGGCCTTCGTTATCCATATAAGTTGTATCATTTTCTTCACTTTTAGGTGGTTGTTTATTTTGAGGTATTAAGAACATAAGGCCTATTTTGGGTTGTGTAATATCCTTCCTTTCTAAGGTAGTCTGAATTTCTTTGCAAACTCTCATTTCAAATTCTACCTTTTTTGCTTCTTCAAAATTTGCAGTGAGGGTCTTTCTACTATCCCTCTTGACAAACATAGAGACTTCAATAGGTAGAGCATTGGCATAAACCTCAATCTGTAATTCTTGGGAGGGTGTTATTCCTTGTTGAAATTTATTCAATGTTGTGGTAAAATGTTGGTTGAATTATTTTACCTTCTCACTAGTTCCCATAATTGAGGCAAATACTTCAACCATCAATGCCTTGGTAGTGGTGTCTTCCCCAAATTTATCGAAAATGGATTTCTAGAATTCATTCTAGCTAGTTATGTATTCGACATGTAAATTAAAATACCATGCAGAAGCTGAGTTCTCAAAAGTGTAAGGGAATAGATGACATACTATGTATTCTTGGACATTCATCAATCTTATAGTGAGGATGAAATTTTTGATATGATCATTGGGAAGAATGGATGATTCAAGATCATATTTTGGAAGGATTTTTTCTAGGTGCTTGCATAAGTTTTGGAGCGGACTAGGTAATGCCAAAGCATCCCTAGCCTACCAAGATGATTGACATTTTTTTTGTGCTCCATGTTATTAGAATCTTGCTTTGAAGCTTCCGATTCTAGTTTTTACTCTTCCTTTTTTGTATCTGAATAGACATGGTTATTAGAATATAAACTTGTGGAAGGGGTTTACATACTAACATGGGTATTAGGAATTAGGCCAAAGGTTTGATTAATTTATTGCAAGGCTAATTCTACTAAGTCTTCAACCATGTGTACTAAAGTATGTTCTGATGTAGATACTACGACTCTTATAGTACCTTTTGTTTGAGGGAGCAATGATGTTACGAGAAGTGTGCCAATTTTCCCAACACATGCTCGAGTGATTTTCCTGAAGGTGTTCACTTCCTCGTGAGATACCCTGTATGTAATTGTTTCAGGGTGGTATCCAAAACTCTCCTCAACCCAAGGTGAAATATTTTTGAGGGGTGAATCTTCAGGCTTCGAATTTTCTTGTGTGGGATGTTTGTATGGCTTGCAATAAATGACCCTCCTTCTAACATCAATTATATTGAGGGGGATAGATTCCATGGACTCAACAGTAGGGATTAAACATAAGGAGGAGGCCCAATTAGACTATTCCTTGTTTGGTATGGAATAATCCTAAGGATTATGTTCTGACAACCTCTTGATGAGATTTATGAATTAGTTTAAGTTTCTTTCTACTTTTTTTTTATGTAGATAATTAATACGGGAAATAGAATCTAATATAAGAAGTTTGAAGAAGCCTAGTACCAAAGGATAACCCTTAGGAACAATCAATGAAAGTAATGGGTAGTTTTGATATTTCTAATAAATAATTCTACTAAGAATCATTATTGCATGATCACCTTCAAGAAAACCAAAATGCGGAAAGGGGAAACTCTGCTCCCAAAAGGTAACTCAAAATCAATGGCTAGGAATATCCCTATAACTATAATTTATTCTTCTAAGAAATAATTCTATAGAAAGATATATCTACCAAGATACTCCTAGGAAACACATAATAGTTTTTCATCTATTCCATCAATGTTAAAATTTTTTTATACAACGATCATTGTAATAAATAGAAAAACTAGGATTATGAAAGATGAGAAACTGATTAATAAAGAAATATTGAAGATCACACATAGAAATTTATACAATCATACAAGATAAATTAGCATAATTGAAATCCTTACTAGATGCATCTAACATTACAATTGTTCGCGAAATAATCCAGAAGTCAAGAAAATTCACATAGTGATTCAACAAAACTCCTTGGCTCCTATACAACTTATGAATTAAACCTTTGAAACGGTTCTTCAATCATTTCTAGAAAATTTCACCTACCCCCAAAAGCCCCTTCTTTACTGGTTGAGCCATCCATTTATTAGCATTACAAGGACAAAAATAATATATTCAACAAAAAATAAAAACTTATAAATTCCTAAACTAAAAGTGAGTGAAGATGACTCGTGTGATATGGGAGTTTCAGGGGTTACATGCTCATCAACATATGCATCCCACTATGAGTACAAATTGGCACATCTCTGACATTAGGGAAACCTGTGTTGGTCGATCAAGATACTCAAGTTTATTTTTTTTCTCTATAGCACTAAGTGTAACCCTCTATTTTGGGCGTCAACTACTCTAGTCTATTCATAATCCTAATTGCACCCACAGTAAACCCATGTATATGGACACATTTGATTGCAATTATCTTTTTGACATCACCCTTATACTCATCAATAGTTTTTTTGAAACCCACCGATATTTGTTCAATAGATCGAAAATCTTCAGGTGATCCAAATGTTGGCAACTGAAAATCGATCATTTCTTGATTGATCTTCTGCCACATTCTATTGCAAGCGCACCATTCCATTAACATATGATTATTCATCTCCTCAACGATATCTAGTTGTATTGTGTTGTTGAATATATTCTGGCTATATTTTCATCTGTCAAAATATCAATTCCATGGTCTTCTTCTCCTCGATCCTTTTGGATTTATTTGATGAATTAAACTTGGTTCAAAGCCTTAGCACCCTTTTCACTCCATTTGAGTACTTGTTTATGTGCTATAGAGAGCAGTGGTGTTTCCTCTTGGAATTCAACCACCTTGTTTAGAAATGTGTCTCAAATTTGTTGGTATTTTTCATGTTCTTCCAGGAGGTATTTAACAAAATTGGAAGCACCTCAGAATTCCTAGTAGTACTAAAATTGATGTTTGAGCGATGCCAATTATTTTCTTGCATCTTCTAGCTCCCTGTCTTCTTCCACGACCTTGTCCAACAAGGCATGCGAAATTGCAATACATGCATAGACGAATTCACTCATCTGAGCCTTTTTTCCATCAAGTATGAATTCCTTGAAGGCACAAAATTTGCTACGATCCACAGTGATATTTCTTTTCCTTTGTGTTCTTCTGATGATTGACTTCCTCTTTCATTCATAGGCAAGAGATTGATCTATATCTACCAATTCATCAACTGGATGGGGTATGTGCTAGTCTCCCCAAGATAGTATGTTCTTCAAACTATTAGGATTATGAAATTGTTCCATCATGGTTTCTTGACTTTTCCCAATTGACTAGGTTTCTTGATTTTTTTCAGTTGGTTGGGTTTCTTGAGCCTTTTTAGTTGGTTGGGTTTCTTGAGCTTTCCTAACTGATTGAGTTTGTTACTAGCTTTGTTCCTATGTAGAGGAATTCTCCTCTTTTTCCTATTGCTTCAAGGTTGTATCTTTAGTATCTTGGGTATCCTGATATTTCCCAACTGATTGGGTTTGGTGACTATTATGAGGCTTTCGAGTTTCATTGGAGCCCTTAGGATTGGTGACCTCCTCAATGGGAATTTTAGTATGATCCTCAACCTATCCATCAACTGATTATGTGGTACTTCCTCCTTGGTCATGGGTATCCAACATGGTATCATATTTATTCTCTTGTGTAGCCTTATCTCTAGGCAGGTCTTGAGTAGGATTTTTAGTGGTAGGTAAGATTTCATCCATTATGAGGACTCTCGTCTTCACCACTTCTTCTTCCCTATTTCTTAGATCAATCACATTAGTATTTTTAGGAGTTATTTGAATATTTTATTATTCCAACTTGTTAGGGACCTAACCTCCCTAACCACTCACATAGATAGAATAATATATTTTCCATGTAATAAAGTCATACATTAGTTAATAAGGCATATTTAATGAATATGAACAAGTCAATGTAAGAAGACCTATTAGAAACTTCCGCCTCTAGAAAGATCTTCCTCTAGAATGTTCTTTAGAAGATAGAATTAGTATAAATAAGAGTAGGAGGCATGGGGAAGCTTTGTCTTGAGAATCATTGTAATAGAGCGCTTCTTTGTTGCAGGTTTCCCCCTTAAAGAGGCAAGTGAACATTGCTACCATTTCAATAAAGGTATCATTTTTGTGTCTTATTCTCTACATTATGTTGTTCTATTGGTAATTTCTGTTATATTCCCGTTTCTACTTAATATCAAATAACCAAGTGCATAACAAGTGGTACAAGAGCACTTTCCTTGGTAGGAATTGTGGGTTAAATTTTTTCAAGGGTAGAGATGTGTTTCGACGTCTTTAAAATATATTGATATGTTGTTCAATGCATAAATCCATGGTTGGGGAAGCATACATGCAGGAAATGCAAGAGGATTTTAAGCTCACATTGTTGGACACCCTTGTAACCCTCGTTGGTACCCCTTCGAGTGGTAGCACATCAGTGAATACCTATATATGGACTTGTGCTTCCAAATATCTATGGTATATCAGGAGCCCCCCTAAGTATCCTAAAACCAAACATAGATCAATCGATCGACCTTCTGACTGCTATAGTGCCACCGATAACAACACTAAGGTGGATACTCTCTAGTACCTGGGTAATTGGGTAGTATGGATAATGGTATGATCTAGCCTCCTTATTTGGTGCCTTGAGATATTAGGCCGAGTATTACTGTTCGACCCCGCACGTATATCAGAGAGCTATAACACAGGGTAAACCCTTTTTTGTAGGCACCCTGAAAACCTTATCCCTTGGGATGGAAACATAACATAAAAGGAACAAACAATATCTATTGTCGTGCAAGCTTGCTCCTACATTCGGGTTGCAAAATTACTACACATTTTTCTTGTTAATAATTTGGGCATTTCAAAACTACAATATTATTCATATCAGAGTATAACTCATCAATAGTAAAAAAAAAAGAAAAAAAAAGATGGGGCCTTCCAACACCCTTATTTGAGACCTATCTCATTGGATTCCCTTTTTTTCCATGATTGTTGTGATACCTATCATTTTTAACTTTTTTTTACCTACCCACAACCTTATTTGAGACCTATCTCATTGGATTCCTCTTTTATCCCTAATCGTTGTGATACCTATCATTTTAAACATTTTTTTAACCTACCCGCACTCTTGAGACCTATCTCATTGGATCCAGTTTTTACCTATTCCTCTTTTAAAATTTGTTGTATGTGGTAAGCATTCATTATCAACTATTATGCAACACGAAACACACATTAAATCAGAGGTAATGAAAATTCAAATGAAATTTTGTGGCTACTTATGGGTAGGCATCATGTGCATGGACGAATTGTTTTGTCTATGGTGGATGGGTGTTTATGACTACACAACAGGGATGATTTTAGGGGCTAAATTTCGCTCATCGGATAATTTTCCATGGTTTTTTCCAAAAAAAGATTTACTATTCTAAAAATGATTCGCTCAAATTCTACATGATAAAATTATTTTACCTTAAAAATTGCCAAAATTTTATACAAACTATATAAAACCCTTAGAAATTTGAATATTTTTACAAAAATATCGCCAAACATTTTATAGTTGGAATATGAAGGATTAATAAGATTCACCAAGGTTTCTGCATTTTAAAATAAATTTCCATTCTTAAAATCATCTCTACTACATAGGTGGTAGAACGGTAACATTTTTTTTCCTTGATTAGCAAACATTCATTTTCTTGCTAATTTAACAGACCTTCATTTAGGGAGATTGAAAGGGAATTGGAGTGATTGTGTTTTCCTTATGTTATAAATGCAGTTGGTCTACTATTAAATGTAGTTGGTCTACTATTTCTTCGTATCTACTAGGAAGAACAAACCCGTTTGAAGAAGCTTATCGCTTGTATGAAAGATGAGTTTGTTGCAGTCCATGCACAACACCTTTGTCTTTCATACCACTGTTCGAGTCCTCTGAATTCACAAATACTTTGTAATTCAAACGCAAGAGCACCATCAGAATGAGAGATCTATGATCCGATAAGTACCAACATTGATTCAAATAGGTTTAGCATCTTCAAGGTGGTCAAGAGTTGGTGATGAAGTGATGGCATCGACTGCATATCATTGCCTGCAGTGAGGAGGTGTTGGCATCGACTACAGTGAAAAAATCGTGGTGAGGTGCTGGCATACACTGGGTTGCATGGACTCCAATGACTAGAGACATGGATGTTTAAGGAATTTTTATAATTTTATATTTAAAAATTAATTTTTCTATTTGACAAATAGCCAAAAAAAAATTCATGTACACTAGGGCTAATTATGTCCCATCTTATGTATTAACCAATAAAAAATTCTATTGATGAAAATAGAAAAAGCAAGATATTATTTTAATTATTTAAATAAAAGAGTTCACAAAAGTATGGTGAATTAATAACAAATTACAATGTATAATATCATCATGTGCCTCCAAAATGCACCAACAAATGCGATAAAATGAACTAATAGACGGTCAAGATGGTTGTCTGCTAGGCAAATGCTATAGTCCCTTGCCAAAGGTAGGGACTGATAAGAGAACGCAAATACAATGTTCTTTTTCAGGTTTGTAATTATTATGAATGGAATGTTTCCAATGTTAATTCATTACATTGACATTTTTATAATATTTTTTTTTATTTTATATATATATATATATATATTTTGTAATTTAGAGTTTGTATTGATTCTTGGTCAAAAATACAGATGTCTGATAGGAAACTATCTACCTGGCAGCGTTGCCCTATTGGGAAACCACCTCTGCTAGGTGTCCAAGTTCAAAGATGGTAACGGTGTCCATATGGGAAAGCACCGTTGTCCGATGTCCAGTACATAAATATAAATTGTGCTACGAGGCCACGCAAGGCTAGATTTATCATAGAGCCATATGTCATGCGTATGGAGGCAAAAAATTCTACTATGCCACGCAGGGCCAAAATAATGACAGCAAGAAAAAGAGCATGGGAAGACATTAATAGCCTGGACCTAGACGCGACCTGACATAGACCTGAGCTACCTATGCTTTTCCTTTCTCTCGGTCAGCCATGGCACATCGAAGGTCTTGAAGAAACACCATCACCGTATCCACTCTGCACCAGCGGTCTTCTTCCCTGGTCTGAACTTCGTGCATGGCAATTTTGATGTCCTCCAGATCTTTTTTAATGTTGCTCAAAGTGGTCATGAGCTCAGCTCGCTCTTCGTCCCTGCCAACGAAAGGAGAAGGGTGGTTGGAGAGCAGAGGAGAGGAAGAGGAACCCAGAAGAGGGGAAGAAGGTGAAACGACGGGGGAGGGACGAGGGAGGGGGGTGGCGGAAAGGAGGGACGTCAAGGGGGAGAGGGGGGAGGTGGCGCATAACCAAGTTAATTGCCCAAGAGATCAAACCACTCGACCCTACAACCATAGGGGTTTGAGAGTGGTAAGAGGCCAGTGACTGGATCACTGGGAGGTTTAGAATGATAGGGCATGACTAAATGGGTGAGAGGAGGGGGAAAACCTACTTAAGAAGGTTGAATGTCCATGGGGGCCAACGGGGGGGAAGAAGCCAAATCATAGTGGGGGGAAACTACTCGAGGAGGGATTGAGGCTTCAAAAGGCGGATCAAAGGGGGGAGGTTTCCTTCCTTGGGCCTCGTACCAAGCTGATCCATGCCTTGGTTTTCCCTTGGGTCGTGGCATGAAGGAAGGAGGTGGTTTTAGAGGGGAGAAGCTCCAAAACGGAGGGGTCGCACCAGTAAGCTCCAAAACGAGTAGGGAGGGATCGCACTAGAGTGGGAGAGCAGAGCAAAGAACGGAGTAAGCCCAGGGGGATCCACCTTGAGAAATATGAACGAACGAGTGAGACAAGGGGGTCGATAACTCAACTTTAGGATCGGACAAGGTCAGCTGGAGCTGAGGTGACCGGGAGGTCTCACTGCGCTGCACCATGAAGAAACACAGGTCCCTGTTCGTGTAAGCTGCATGGTGCGAGTGAGAGAGGAAAGGTGACGACAGGCCTTTTAAATTCCAGTGAGGATTTGAGGGAGGACATGATGCTGGACTGACACCTGGTGTCGTGTAGCCTAGCCATGTGGCCTTATACGGAGCTACATCCATCATGTCAAGGTGGCACCCCATCCGGGGTGAAAAATTGAACGACATGGGGGTGGGCTTTGATCCACTTATGTGTGCATGGGTCACGATATCATTTTTAATATAATATCTCTGGGTGCAACCACACGTTCGACCACTACCTCAAGGTGCCTCCATGGCTTCAGGTTAGGCCCTCATAGGAATTTAATCTTGCCCAACRATGAAAAAATTCTCGCTTTCCACCATTGCATCCAACCCCTTTGGGSTTTTATTTYATATTAATATTATCCCTCCAAATTGTTTTTAGAGTGTGGATGATAATAAAACATGAAATAGTGTGTAGTTTTGTTTTTTTAATTATAAATTTTTATTTCAAATTAAAAAAAAAAATTGTATATATATATATTTTTTTATGTATATATACTTAAAAAAAACACAATTTTTTTAAGTATATATACATAAAAAAATACAATTTAAAAAAAATAAATTCTTGAGTGAATATTGCAAACTTCTTTGCGGTTTTGAACGAGAAAAATACTTCTCTATTGTTTTGAAATTATATCTTTGCGGTTTTGAACGAGAATAATACTTGTCTGCGGTTTTGAACGGGAATAATTTGAACATGAATAATACTTCTCTGTTGTTTTGAAGGAGATGTTTTATTTCTAACATTATATATCTGTGGTTTTGAACGTGAATAATACTTCTCTTTGGTTTTTACCTTTTTTTACCAAAATTAATCTTAGTTTCTCTTGGTTTCTCAGGAACTTCTCTACCGTCTGAAATTATTTTTGGCTTCTTCAAGTGGTTGAGCAATCGGACATGTGAAATGAGGCAAGTCACTTTTTACTTTGATTCAATTTTAATTTAAAATATATTTATAATCTATTAACATAAAGAGATTTAAATATATTTTATTTATTTAATTTAAAGTTTCATAAGTAAAAGTTGATTTGAGAGATAAAGTACTCAGCCTAACAGGGGAGCCCCCCTAAAATCACCCTAGAGATCCTTTACGATTATATGGAATCAATCGAAAAAGGAGAGAAGAGAGAGATGCCAAAATCCAAATAGAGTTAGAAACATTAGAAAAAAGGAGTGGAGAAAGAGATGTAAAACTCCAAATAGATCTAGAGGCAATGATTGATAAAAAAATTAAAGATACCATTCAAACTCAAATAGAGGATAGATTCTTAGGGTTCAAGAGTGAATTGTAGACAATGAAGGATATGATTTAAGAAATAGAAAAACATAAACAATCAACCCAAGAATGATGGGTTGAAGAAAATCACAACTTGAGAGATAGGATTAAAGAGCTAGAAGAAAAACTAACCAACAATTTGACCCTCAGTAATATGGAAAACAAATTGGATATCAAACACATCAAAGAGGAAATGAATAAGATAATCGAACTGGACCATGAGCATAACAAAAGAGCTTTGAACCTCATAATTTTTGGTATAAAAGAACAACAAGAGGAGGATACACTAGCAATAGTAAAAGAAGAATTAAATAATAAATCACAAATTGATACAACTTACCTCATAGAAGCAAAGAGGTTAGGAAAAATAATTGATCACAAAGATAGGTTGATCTATATCAAAGTAAGTTGTAATGACCATAAATATAACATACTTAGTAAATATCCGAGCTTAAAAGGGTCATGAATATTTATAAATGAAGACCTCATTCCTGAATACCAAGCTGAATTAAGGAAGGAAGTTCAAAAGGTAAAAGAAGCCAGGAAATAAGGAAAATGGGCAATAATTAGAAATCGAAAAGCTATTGTTAGGGATAGAGACTAGAAGGATAATAATAAATAGGAATTTGGGACACTCATGATCCTTTTTTGGAACTATCGTGGCTTTCCATGGCGCAAAGGTCCTATGATAAGTTGGATCTTGAGTGATATTGATATTATCTGTCTAGTTGAAACTTCGAAGCATGAGGAGTCTAAGGTCCCTAACATAGAAGGATTTGTCTTGTGGTTGGCATGGAACAAAAAATCCCACTGTAGAGGGATAGGAGGCATAGCTTGTTACATTAAAAAGAAAATTTCTCCTCACATTCAACTTCATAAGATTGAACCTCTCAAACAATACATTTGGATAGAAATTCCAAACACCAATGCTAACAAGATGTATATAGCAATTTTCTATTTTGCACCTATTAATTCTAATTTTTATAAGAAAAAAATCTAGATAACAATTGTCCCTATAATAATTTAGAACAAGATATTTATAGTTTGAAAAATGAAGGTAATATCCTCTTTCTAAGAGACTTTAATGCTAGGGCTACAACTAAACAACCTACTCTTTTAAGTAATGATTCCAACCATAATCCTCTATGGCTAGATGAGGACCTTGTGTTATCTAATAGCTACAAAAGAAGCTCTGAAGGCCTAATTGAGAATTTGTTTGGTACTGAGTTGGTCAAGCTATGCAACTCTCAAGACCTAATAATTTGCAATGGAGTAATGAAGTGGCCAAACTCCAACCAAATGACTTGTATTCATGGGCTAGGTAGTAGTGTTGTAGATTATGTGATTTATGATATCCCTGTTTCCAACCAAATATAAACTTTTGACCTTTTAAATGACCATGAGCCTAACTCTGATCATAAACCTTTCACCCTAACTGTAAACGTTTCCATGCATAGGAGGGGCATTGAGGAGAATTATGATAATCAAAGGAATTTGGCCTTTGAAAAAAGTAAAGCTGACATTTTCTTAAAGGATTTAAATAGTAAATTAAATCTCCTAACTTATAAGGACAACATTGAAGAACTCTATCATAATTTTACAACTACCCTTTTCACTTCTATTAACAAGTTCTCTTTTGAGGTGTCCTATAAAAAGAATAATAGAACGACCAACCCTTGGTATGATAAATAATGTAAAATTGCTATGAAAGCCATTAGGGATGCTTCTAATGAGTCCTTAAAACTCGATAAGATCAATACGTACAAAGCCATAATTAAAAGGAAAAAAAAGTACTATTTCAATAAAAGGCTAGAGGAACTTTCACAACTATATAAGCTGGATCCTAAGAAGTTATGGAGCCAAATTCTAAAATGCAATACTAAAGAAAATAATAGGATTCCCTTAAGGGATTGGAATTCCTACCTTAAAATTCTTTACGAGTTCCCTAATTCCATGGACACTATTCCTATTGTCCCTACAAATGAATAAGTTTTTTCTTTAGATGACATAGAGTTCGGGGTTAACTGACTTGCAAATGGGAAAACTAAGGACATTGAATGCTACCAAGCTGACATTTTTAAAATCAGAGGGCCAATCGTTATCCCTCACATACACAAGCTCTTCAATTTAGCAGTCAAGCAGGTCTTCTCTAAACCCTAGACGCAAAGCCTCATTGTTCCTATTTTTAAAAATGGGGATAGAAACATTCCCTCTAATTATAGGACCATTATGATTAGCCTGATTTTAGCCAAACTTTATGGAATTATCTTGGAAAAGACGATTAACCTTTGGCTAGAAAGTCATGGTAAAAGAACTAAAGGCTAGGCCAGGTTTAGGAGATACCATTCAACTGTGGACCATCTTGTTACCTTTATAAGCATTGCAGAGGAGTTTCGCAATACTAAAACCAATCTTTTTTGTTGTTTTGTTGAATTTAGAATTGTTTTTTGACATAGTTCCTAGGAAAAACCTTTGGAATAGGTTGGAAGAGATAAAAGTGTCCCTCGAGTTGAGGGATATTGCAATAAGGATGTATGAGAACATTATTTCTAAGTTTAAAAACACCGAGGGATGGTCAAAAAAGATTAACTGCAATATTGGAGTCAAACAAGGTTGTCCCTTGTCCCCAACTCTCTTTGGCATATACATTGACAAGTTAGAAGATTGCTTGGAAAAACTAGGTTGTGTCGGCCCTACTCTCACTGGTATAGTCATCAATCTTGTTCTTTATGGCGATGATATTGTTCATATGGAAAGGAGTCCCCATGATCTTGAAAACCAACTAAGAATCCTCAAGGAGTTTTGCTCCAATATGGGTATGACTATTAATACTGATAAGACTAAGGTCATGATTATTAAATCCAATAAGATCCCTTATGATACCTTCGTATATGGAAAAAACAACTTGGAGGAAGTGACTTCATACAAATATCTTGGAATCGATATTGACCACAAGCTCAATTGGAATTATAGCATTGAGAAAAGGATTATTGGGGGATGGAAATCTTATTATGGGCTTGAAAACAATTGTAAATCAATTGATATTTGGAGTTGGGATAAGAAGAAACTCGTCTTTGAGACTCTTGTTACACCTGTTATTCTTTATGGATGTGAAGTCTGGGGCTGTAGTATCTCTTGTGAATCCTGGGGAAAGATAGAGAAAATACAAAAGAATTTTATAACCTATAATCTCAAAATTAAAGGAAATACACCCTGTCCCATCCTCCTCTTAGAAACAAGCCTCTCCCCCATTGAGAGCATGTCTATGACTAGATAGCTAATGTATAAGAACAAGTTAAACAACATGGAATATAAGAGGCTTCCTAAAATTGCTTCAAAATCGAGTCATAACCACCATCGACTCAAGCGAGGATGGCATAAAGATGCCTGATATTGGCTAAACTATTGGGGAGTCATGGAAGACACCATTTTGCAGAATAAAGATACTATTAAAAAAAATTCAAATCAAAATTTAAGGAGAAAATGTGGTGTGATAAAGAGTTAGAGGAAAAAAGAAAATTAAGGTATTATAAGGATGTAATCGACCCTAATCTAGAAGATCAAAATTATCTATCTGTTTTCCAAGTGTAAAGAAAAAAATAAGCATTGCTAAGATAAGAAAAAATTCTCACGAGCTCCATAGTGAAACTGGGCGTTGGTCAATTCCTAAAACGCCATGGGATGAAAGAGTGTGTCACTTTTGTGACACTAGGAAGGTTGAGGATGAAAATCAATTTCTCTTAGATTGTCCAGCCTATACACATATTAGATCTCATTCTCAATATATTTGTCACACTACCAACCTTCCTGACCTCTTAACTCAACAAAAGTATGGTGATCTTGGAAAGCTTCTCTTAATGCTTTTCGATCACATAAGCAAAATTATAAAGAGTCACAAGTAATCACTTACCCTCTTAAGGTCTGATAGACCAATTCGGTCTTAGTGGACGTTAATCATCATCATCATCATAATTTGAATGTTGAGTTTATATAAAATTAATGACATACTCTATGGGGGTCTATATTATTGTGTTTATTATGTAATCATTTTTTTGCAATGACTTAGAAGGAGAGTATTAGTGTGGAATCAAAAAATTAATATAAAAACCTCCTTTCCTTTCTTGCTGGCTCTTTTCCTTCTTCAAACTGTGGTTCCACGATCTTTCCTTTCACAATATCCAACACTTTATTCTTGGCAAGGATGAGGTCAATCCTTGTCTTCCATGCTTTGAAGTTAGAAGCCCCTTCTAACTTGTTTTTTGACTTCATAGAGTAAGTCATGACTGCTTTGACTTGGTCAACCTTTGACTTTAACCAAAAACTCAAACTTGACATCTTAGCTTGCTGAGAGTACCAGGAGGTGCGCTAGGTTAGGGTGCACTAGGCTATCCATACATTAGGCCAATCTCTTCACTTAAGGTGCCTTAACAAGAGGGTTAGGGTTTCTTTGCTGCAACAAAAACTTTGACTGCAACTGCAACTATAACTGAGCAAATCCTCCCAATCTATCTTCCAACGGTTAGACTGTCTGAAGATAGTGTGGGCCCATAACCTGTTAGAAAAGTAGGTGTGCTCGTTTAACCATAGACAATATAGCAATATTGTCACCCAACCATAGGTCGAAGCCACCCCCGAGCACCTTAACCTTGACAAAAAATAATTTTGGAAGCAAACCCTAGGCCTAATAACCAATCAATGTAGCGTACCTCTCTCAAGAGCTAGCGCGCAAGGAAGAAAGTCCAAACCATAACCAAGAGAAAGTCCAAGCGTAAAACCGAAAATACAAGTTGCAGTGGCTGCAACTGCAAATTCTCTCCAGACGTGCTCACTTACTAAATTTTTGTAGTGCACACTAGATTTTTGCAGTTGCGAGTTGTGTATATCCAAATGAGCTCTGGCATATTGTATTTATACTGCTTTTCCTTAGATGTCTGGGCCAACTTCAATTTCTAGAGGCTAAAAAATCAATATTAATTATTTTCTTTAACCGACTTGTCTTCTAGGGTTATGTTCAATACTTTAGGGTTTCTTCTTGCTTCCCAAAATATTCTATTCTTGTTAGGGTTACACGTGGAGGTTTAATACCTCCCACAACTACCATAATATCAACACTTGTTTGACTCCAATATTGCAGTTAATCTCTTTTGACTAGCCCTCAGTGTTTTTAAACATATAAATAACGTTCTCATACATCCTTATTGCAACATCCCTCAACTCAAGAGACATTTTTATCTCTTCCAACCTATTCCAAATGTTTTTCCTAAAAACCATGTCAAAAGCTTTTCTAAAATCAACAAAAAAACAAAAAATATTAGTTTTAGTATTGCAGAACTCCTCTGCAATGATTGTGATCACATTATTTAGATAATTTGATTATGATCACTAATACTAAATAAAGCCTTATAAAAATGAAAATGAATAGAAATTAACAATATAATAATAAGAATGATATCTATATTCCATTATCTTGTATTCCATTATCTTGTAGCCAAACAAATTTTTAAATAATGTTTAATTTTAATTATATATATTAACAATCTGATCTAATACACCATGTTAAACTACATATAATATACATCAAAGTTTTCAAAAATTAAATTTATAATAATAATTTATTAAAAAATTAAATAATATAATAATAATGATAAAAATTAATGTTAAAATTTAATAGACAAAATGCTCATATATTGTGGAACATTTTCCTCATGTAATCAATTAAATAGTTTTAATAAAATAAAGGATTGATTGCTTTTCAAATGTTAAAATTACAAAGGTTAAATATATATAAAAAATAAAAATTATATATATATATATATATATATATATATATATATATATAATGTTTAAAAAATGTAATAGGACAAGGTTGAAAATTAAGAGCAAAGGTATATAAAAATGAAAATGAAAAGTTCGTATGAATGACAAATACAAATCATAGGTATGGGCCATGCCAACAAACAATACATGGCCAGCCCAATACCAAAAGCATTTCAAAGGGACAAAATATATACGAACAAATATTTGAGGTGTAAAATTAGTATGGTTGGAAGTATGTGTAAGTTCTGTATTTTAAAAGAAAGTATATATATATATATAAACAAATATTTGAGGTGTAAAATGAGTATGGTTGGAAGTACGTGTAAGTAAATTGTGTTTTAAGAGAATATATATATATATATATATATATATATATAATTTAATTGAGAAATAATAAAAGTTATTTTTAAAATATCGATAATATTAAAAATATTATTATATTTAAATTTAATGAGAAATTGTATTGAGATAAAAATTAAAGGATAAAAGAAAGTTAAGCTATATAAGAAAGTAATTAATTTTTATTTATTTATTTTTTTCTTTGTTTTAATTAACATAAAGAGATTAATAAATTCTTTCAAGAAATTCTCA
>JASDQU010736178.1:165840-194611 GCA_032191745.1 Picea mariana
GTTTAAGTATCAACTCTCAAAAATCACCTTTTCACCACTTTGGAATCTAGCATGAATCCTTAGCAGAACTAAAAGAGTTGTTTAGGTATGAATTCAAATATCTTACAAGAGGTTTTAAGTATCTTGGCGTTTTTATAAAGCTAGACAATTACAAAGTTGCAGACTGGACCTGGCTCATTGAAAAAATTGAAAGAAGGATAACCCACTGGTGTAATAGAATGTTATCACTGGGGGGAAGGTACATTTTAATAAAATTTGTTTTGGAAAGTATTCCCATTTATTGGTTGTCTATAGCTCATCTTCCGCTATCGGTCCTTACAAAATTATGTCAGCTATCCTTCGATTTTCTTTGGGCTGGAAACCAAAAGTTTTTCAAATATCACTTGTGTAGGTGGGACCTGGTTTCGCAACCAAATCTTTTCGGAGGATGGGGGCTTCGAAATCTCAACTTCTTCTACAGGGCCTTAGCTACAAACATGCTATCGCGTGTTCTGACAAAACCCGACATCTGGAGCAGAGTATTAAAAGAAAACTACCTACTTCATGCCCAGATTCACTCGTGGCTCAGAACGGTTATAGCCAGATCGACGACAAGGTCTCAGACGTGGAAAAATTTAACAAATACACTTCTGATTATCCTCCATTGGCTGGTCTGGAATCCAGGCAATAGCCACTCGATAATGATTGGGAAAGACTTTATTTTAGGCATGGGAAAGGCCTCTCTGCTCTCCGATGTGTTGATAGAAAAACTAAACTCAAAAATATTTTTCCTATTATTTCAAGCAAGTTCCCCACAGGTCCATGGATCTTTAGGAGAAAACTAGTTATCTAGTTCTGAGCTGGAGCTTGAGGGAGTCTTGGCTACAGAATGGGAGGCTTACAGGAAAATTCTAAAAAGCATTTATATCATCCTTCAGAACTGTCCCGATTCTTTGCTCTAGACAAGTGGTGATGACTCTGGCAATCTTACAACAAACAATGTATACAATGCAATTGCATAAATGTTCTGGTCGCCAAGGGTGTTCGGGTGGAGATGGAATTTATGAAAGTGGTATTGTCCTTTAAAATAAAACTCCACACCTGGTTAGTCACTGAAAATAAGATTCTCACGTGGAGAAATCTTCAGAAATGGGGTTGGATGGGGCCAGGCTTATGCCCCTTATGCAAACAAAACAAGGAAACGGTTAAACATTTGTTTATCCATTGCACCTTCGCTTTTGATGTATGGAACATGGTACTTAAGGATCTCTCCCTGGTTCATAGCTGGCTCGGTAATACTATTTTTGAATGCTTTACAAGTTGGACAACAACAAATCCGTCGGCTGCTTCTGTATTGACCTTTTTAAAATTGACACATTTGGAATGAAAGGAACCATACCCTATTTGAAGCAGGAACCCCATCGAAACATAAGGTTGTTTTCAAAACCATCTCAACTCTTAAACTTCATGGCAACAGGATAAAATCAACCTTTACATAGCCTCAAAAGATGGTTGTGCATGTCGACAAAGCTGTAGCGTGGTTTGATGGGGTGACTCAACATAAGGAAGGAAACTATGGGGCTGGGTGCAAGATTGTTATCAACAACTCCACCTCTTACACCTAGATTTTCAATTGCGGCAAAGGATCGAACACCAAATCAGAACTATTGGGGGCTTGGGCATCTCTAATCCTGGCCTCTAGATTATCCCTTCTGGACCTGCTTATGCTAGGGATTCTCGGATTGTCATTGATTGGCTAAACAAGAGAGGAGCCATTCAGGTTGCAGCTCTAGAAAGCTGGAAGGAAGGAATCATAGAATCCATGACTCCTTTCAGAAAAATCACTTTCGCCCACATCTATCGAGAGGAGAACAAAGACGCTGACAGATTATCAAAACTGGCTCTTGGAAAATAGCTGGGGAGAATAGCTTACAATCGAACGGAAGATGGAAATGAGGGCCCCACCCTTCACATATAGCTCTTCTAATAATGCCTCTTTTGAGTGCCTTTTTTAGTTGTTTTTGTCTATCAGATCTGGGCACTTCATATATTGGTCTCTTATACTTTTGGATGCAATGTCACAGGCATATGTATCTTTTAGCCCTCACCATATATGTTTGTTTAGAGCTAGTCAACCAGATCTTCGAGAGATAGAGAGATGTAGTATTGCTCTTTTGTCGAGATAGGTTCTATGTTTTGTATGAAATGTGCAGTCATGTACATTCTTTATATTTTGCTAAATATAAAAACGTAATTTCCCTGTGGGAAAAACTAGCATAAAGAAGAAAATCAATATTGTTAAAATAACAATGAAGTCTCATGAGCTACACAATGAAACAAGGTGTTGTACACTTCCTAAAGAGTCCAAAATAAAAAACATTTTTCCTTAAACTGTTTTCTACACATCCATATTAAATCTCAATTTCAAAATATTTGTTATAATATTGTTCTTCTTAACCTTTTAATTTGTCAAAACTATACTATTTTAAAAACATTTATCTCCTAACTCTTAAAACTGGAAAATAATTTCTTACTTTTAAAATTCAATAAATCAAAATTAATCTCCACACACATATAATTTATTTATTTTTTATAAAAATCAAAATTAATAAATATTTTAATTGAATATATATATATAATTTTTATAATAATCAAAATTAATAAATATTTTAATTGAATCAATTTTTGAATGAATGATTTAATTACACTGTCACTTTTAGCTAGCATATCGGGTTAAGTTGTGGGTTTCGTTTTTTATGCGATCCAATTCAACATCTTTAAAGTGTGTTTAGTCATAAAGAGACATCCAAAAATCCAACCATAAAAATTGATTTATTTAGTCAAGAAAAAGACTTATATAAATACCTTGAGTTGTGGTTTCTTAACTAATTATTGAAATGCTCAACCTGAGAGTGATGAAGATTATTTTTTTCTTTTTTCTTTTTACTTTTTACTATACTTAAATGCTTAATTTTAATTAAATAATACAAAGTATATGATACATAAATCATTCATGCTTTCTTAACTTAATTTTGATTGTTTTGCAGAGCTATTGCTGTCCTCACATGACAATATTACAAAACAAAGTTGAAGCCACATGTCTTTTCTACATGGCGATGTGGTGTTTCAAGAATTAAATTTGGTTTTAACCTCTTCATATTCTATGTAATCTAAGCCCCTTATTCAAATGTTGTCCTGGTCTCTAATAGTTTTATCCATGTGGATTTAACATAACCACGTGGAAAGAAATTTTTAAAACCTAAGTTATACAGGTTATTTTAAAATGAGTGAAACATTTTAAAAGTATAATTTCATAATTTTTTTAAACATAATTATAACTATAATTAATTTTTTATATATCTCAAAAATATCCATCTAAAAGAATTTGAAAGTTTCTCCATTTATCAACTTGCTAATTTTTTTAATCTATGTTATGTAAATTAAAGTTTAAAAACACAAAAATATTGTTTTTTTTAATGTCTTTTTTATTAATGAAATTTAACTCTTTTTCTTATCGAAGAAAATTTATAAGATAGATGTTTTCTGTGTAATTTTTATCATCATCTTAATCAAAAAAATTGGATCTAATTTTTTAAGGTGTAATTTATTATTATTATTTTATTCCAGGTTAAGTTTAACATGGTGGGAGTCCCCGAGGTGTAGGACAATTGGTGATAGAGTGTGATGTTAAGGCACTACGTGATGTTAAAGTCACCGGTTTGAAACGTGCGGGGACAAAAAACCCAACCATGTTAAGGGTTGGTGTGGCTCAGGCCGGGTGCGATCCCAGGGTGATTTTGACGGCTTAGATGCCCCCGAGTCGTGGTTTCTTAGCCACAGGTTAGTCCCACATGTCACGGACAAACTAACAAACAAAAAAAAACATGGTGGGTGCAATTTTTATTATTATTATTTCATTCCATGTTAAATTTAACATATCGTCTTAAAATCTTTATTTCATTGACAAATATATACTCATGTTTTCTTCGAATTTATATTTATTGTCATTCCCAAGTCATGTTCGTAATCTATGTTTTGGATCCATTTCTCATCCCTGAATTCTAGACTTATGGCTTCTGGGAGTGCTCTAGAAACGTCCATCTCTATGCAGATTCTTGCATACGATTTGTATCTTCCTTTTAGGGTGGCTTCTGAAGTCTTCACATATTTCCCCAGTTTGTTTCCTATTGCTTCAAAAGTGGAGGGAAACCAGTAGTCTAAGGGTAAGAAATAGAATCTCAGCCAGACCAGTACCTTTTTGAACGTCTCTTTTTCCGGGGAGAAGTTTTCTTTCCAGGGTTGCATGTATAGTGCAGCTGAGGCGTGGAAGTATGGACCTCCCTCGAAGACTCTATCCTTGTACTCTAGATTCATGAAGACTGCTGTGAAGAAACCTTTCGAGCCCAGGTGGAGCTCCACTTCTCCATTTGGCTTCTAGTGATATTTGATCCAGTTGCGTAGAGTTCTCTCTGTGGGCCATAACCCCATGAACTTTCATATGAGCGCACGCGTCTTCATCTGGTCCATGTAGAGTTGTGTTTGTGGGTCCTTCAGTATCACCTTGGGTATCATTGTTGTTTTGGGTTTGCACGGGTTGCGCCCTTCCGTTTCGTTGGCCTTCGCGGTCTCTTGTGCCTCACTCTGAATTTCCTTAGCTTCTTCTCCCGTGATCTTGTTTTTGTCCTGGTCTCTTTCTTGTCATTTCCCTGGGTCTGATCCCGAGGTTCCTGTCGCTGTTGCCTTGAAAACTACGCCTCTTGGCCCTTTCCCTTTGTCCACCACTACCTGTTTGTATGATGGGGTCTCCTTACCCCCCCCCTTTTGTGCTCCTGCTGCTCTCTGTTGTGGCCGCCACTGTCAAACCCTAGCTCGCATTGACAGTCAATCTTGGTGTTCTTTGAATAACTTGCGATAAGCCATTTTTTTTTCTACAGATAATGATTTTCCAAGATTGATCTTCCTGGGGTTCTTAGTGGTACCTAAATTTATTACTTCATAGCTTAAAATAGAGTTTCCAATTTTTACATTTAATGGACCTTTGAACTTATTTGTCAAGTCAAACAGATTTTCAAGGTTGATTGCCCCTTTGGGAAAGGTATGTAATTTAGGTCTCACTATTGTTTCACTTCCTTCAACTTTTGAAATCTCAAACTCTTAGTTTGTCACGACATCTTGAAATTTATCATTATCAATGGCAAGGTCTCTGAAGTTCTGTTCATTAGTAATGAATTCTAATATCTATTGGTCTCCTTCAAACACCCCCCAATTGGTGACATTATCAGGGATATAGGGTTTATAGAACAATTCAATGGTAAATCTAGTGGCTTCATAGTCTTTTAATGGGGATAACTTAGAGGTTGTTCTAGTCAATGAATCAATTAACAGGTTTTGGGATTGTGGGATATAAGTGATGTTAAACGCAGAAAAGTTATCAATTAGCATGTGGAATTATTTTTTATAATTCCTAAGGTGTGATGAGTTGCAATGTATGGAATTCCTAATTTTCCTCACTATGATTTTAAAATCTTCGAAAACCTTGAGCTGTTTTATACTAAAATCAATAGCCTTTTTTAGATCTTAAAACAAAGCTTCATATTTAGTAGTGTTATTTGTCCTATCAAATTATAACCTACAAGATAAAAAAACTACATTTTCCATTTGGGTCTATAAAGAGACACCCAACCCTCGACTCTTCTTGATATTTAGATCCGTCGAAGAACAATGTACAAATATTAGAAGTGGTGCTCAATTTTCCTTTGTCTTTTTTTGTTTTTTGAGATTTCTGTTTTTTTTAGGTTTTTTCTTGAAGTGTTGTTTACAATATGTACAATTGGGATTTTCAAATTTATAGGAAAATTTAATCTTCTTGCAAACACAATTCTATCTACTATGTGATTGATATTTCAGATTCCAAGAACATGAAATTACCAAATTCTGAATCAAGTGAGTAATTTCCTAGGATAGGATATTTAGATGATGATGGTCCATTTGTTGCCTCCAAATCAGTCACATTGTGTTTCATATAATTTTCTCTTTCAATCCTATTTTTTTTAGATTGTCCATTCGAGGTAACCACAAGTGAGACCAATTTGAGGAAAAATACCCTTGTAGTTTTTGTGACCAGTCTCTACGAAGCAGGAGATTGTAAGATTCAAGAATAATCTACAACAACAATGTCAACGACTTGATGGATTTTTGGGTTGGAAGCAACTCTAATCAAGACATATTCTAATTCTCAAATAACCTTCACTTTTGATCTATCAAATTGAATATTATGAGTGAAACATTTAGTAGGCACAACATTCGATTTTTTTTTCTCTAGATAGAGTAAGGAATTCCATTTGAGGATGATCCATAGTCAACCATTCAATTATGAACATTGTGTTTAAATTACTTTGAAATTCAATAGGAAAGGAAGTTTTAATGACTTAGGTTTCTTCCCTGTCAAAGATGTGTTTACTACTGAATTTTGAGAGTCACCTGAATTAATTTTTTTTACGGTTTGGGAAGGGGCTACAGTTTGAGATTTTTCTTCCTTCAAATCTTTAAGAAAAAGATCCTTCTATTGAGAAATTTTATGGAGATCCATCAGTGAAATGTTTTCTTTAATATTTTTTAAATATTCAACCACATTTTATTCCATATGTTTGACCTCCTGACCTATAGACTTAGGTGAGTTATAAAATATAGGAGTAGGTTTGACTACAAGTACAAGTGTCCATGGTTTCCTAGGTAACCGAGATACAATGGGATGGGGCTAAGACACATGGCCTTTACTTTTGGTCTGGACACCAAGGTTTTCATCTATCACATCCTCTTCTTTTGTTATATTCACTCTAGTAAGCTTGTCCCATAAGACCATTGATGTCTCCCTAGGGTGCTCATATGACACTCCATCTATAACATATTATGTTTGGTCATTTAATATCCATTGTGGGAAGGTCTTCTTAGAGTGGTTGGCCTTATGGTAGTTGAAAATTTTATCAAGGCTACTTCTCCTAAATTATTATTCAATTTAGCTGAAGGAGGTTAAATGGTCTTGAAAGGAGTAGGTCTCCCGAAGAAAGGTCTGAATGGTCTTTCGGTGGATGTTTCCTCTCCTATGTTCCTCTTAATGTCAACTATTTCATTGGAATTTTTTTTTATCATTATTTGCATATTCTCCATATAAGTTGTATCATTTTCTCCACTTTTAGGTGGTTGTTTATTTTGAGGTATTGAGAACATAAGGCCTATTTTGGGTTGTGTTATATCCTTCCTTTCTAAGGTAGCCTGAATTTCTTTGCAAACTCTCATTTCAAATTCTACCTTTTTTGCTTCTTCAAAATTTGCAGTGAGGGTCTTTCTACTATCCCTCTTGACAAACATAGAGATTTCAACAGGTAGAGCATTGGCATAAACCTCGATCTGTAATTCTTGGGAGGGTGTTATTCCTTGTTGAAACTTATTCAATGTTGTGGTAAAATGTTGGTTTAATTATTTTACCTTCTCACTAGTTCCCATAATTGAGGCAAATACTTCAGCCATCAATGCCTTGGTAGTCGTGTCTTCCCCAAATTTATCGAAAATGGATTTCTACAATTCATTCTAGCTAGTGATGTATTCGACATGTAAATTAAAATACCATGCAGAAGCTGAGTTCTCAAAAGTGTAAGGGAAGAGATGACATACGTCTTCCTAGAGATTCATCAATCTTATAGTGAGGATGAAATTTTTGATATGATCATTGGGAAGAATGGATGATTCAAGATCATATTTTGGAAGGAGTTTTTCTAGGTGCTTGCATAAGTTTTGGAGTGGACTAGGTAATTCCAAAGCATCCCTAGCCTACCAAGATGATTGACATTGTTTTTGTGCTCCATGTTATTAGAATCTTGCTTTGAAGCTTCCGATTCTAGTTTTGACTCTTCGTTTTCTATATCTGAATAGCCATGGTTATCAGAATATAAACTTATGGAAGGGGTTGTTACATACTAACATGGGTATTAGGAATTAGGCCAAAGGTTTGATTAATTTATTGCAAGGCTATTTCTACTAAGTCTTCAACCATGTGTACTAAAGTATGTTCTGATGTCGATACTACGACTCTTATAGTACCTTTTGTTCGAGGGAGCAATTATGTTACGAGAAGTGTGCCAATTTTCCCAACACATGCTCAAGCGATTTTCCTGAAGGTGTTCACTTCTTCGTGAGATACCATGTATGGAATTGTTTCAGGGTGATATCCAAAACTCTCCTCAACCCAAGGTGAAATATTTTTGAGGGGTGAATCTTCAGGTTTCAAATTTTCTTGTGTGGGATGTTTGTATGGCTTGCCATAAATGACCCTCCTTCTAGCATCAATTATATTGAGGGGGATAGATTTTGTGGACTCAACAGTAGGGATTAAACTCAAGGAGGAGGCCCAATTAGACTATTCCTTGTTTGGTATGGAATAATCCTAAGGATTATGTTATGACAACCTCTTGATGAGATTTGTGAATTTGTTTAAGTTTCTTTCTACTTTTTTTATGTAGATAATTAATACGGGAAATAGAATCTAATATAAGAAGTTTGAATAAGATTAGTACCAAAGGATAACCCCTAGGAACAATCAATGAAAGTAACCGGTAGTTTTGATATTTCTAATAAATAATTCTACTAAGAATCATTATTGCATGAGCACCTTCAAGAAAAAACAAAATGCGGAAAGGGGAAACTCTGCTCCAAAAAGGTAACTCAAAATCAATGGCTAGGAATAGCCCTATATTATAATTTATTCTTCTAAGAAATAATTCTATAGAAAGATATAGCTACCAAGATACTCCTAGGAAACACATAATAGTTTTTCATCTACTCCATCAATGTTAAGTTTTTTTTATACAATGATCATTGTATTAAATAGAAAAACTAGGATTATGAAAGATGATAAACTGATTAATAAAGAAATATTGAAGATCACACATAGAAATTTATACAATCATATAAGATAAATTAGCATAATTGAAATCCTTACTAGATTCATCTGACATTACAATTGTTTGCGAAATAATCCACAAGTCAAGAAAATTCACATATTGATTCAACAAAACTCCTTGGTTCCTATAAAACTTATGAATTAAACCTTTGAAACGATTCTTCAATTATTTCTAGAAAATTTCACCTGCCCCCCAAAGCCCCTTCTTAGTGGTTGAGCCATCCATTTATTAGCATTACAAGGACAAAAATAATATATTCAACAAAAAATAAAAACTTATAAATTCCTAAACTAAAAGTGAGTGAAGATGACTCGTGTGATCTGGGAGTTTCAGGGATTACGTGCTCATCAACATATGCATCCCACTACGAGTACAAATTGGCACATCTTTGACTGTAGGGAAACCTGTGTTGGTCGATCAGGATACTCAAGTTTATTTGTTTTCTCTATAGCACTAAGTGTAACCCTCTATTTTGGGTGTCAACTACTCCAGTCTATTGATAATCCTAATTGGACCCACCGTAAATCCATGTATATGGACACATTTGATTGCAATTGTCTTTTTGACATCACCCTGATACTCATCGATATTTTTTTGAAACTCGTCGATATTTGTTCAATAGATTGAAAATCTTCAGGTGATCCAAATGTCGGCAACTGGAAATCGATCATTTCTTGATTGATCTTCTCCCACGTTCTATTGCAAGCACACCATTCCGTTACCATATGATTATTCGGCTCCTCAACGATATCTGGCTTGTATTGTGTTGTTGAATATATTCTGGCTATATTTTCATCTATTAAAATATCAATTCCATGGTCTTATTCTCCTCGATCCTTTTGGATTTATTTGATGAATTAAACTTGGTTCAATGCCTTAGCACCCTTTTCACTTCATTTGAGTACTTGTTTATGTGCTATAGAGAGAAGTGGTGTTTCCTCTTGGAATTCAACCACATTGTTTAGAAATGTGTCTCAAATTTGTTGGTATTTGTCATGTTCTTCCAGGAGGTCTTTAACAAAATTGGAAGCACCTCAGAATTCCTAGTAGTACTAAAATTGATGTTTGAGCGATGCCAATTATTTCTTGCATCTTCTAGCTTCTTGTCTTCTTCCACGACCTTGTCCAACAAGGCATGCAAAATTGCAATACCTGCATAGACGAATTCACTCATCTGAGCCTTTTTTCCATCAAGTATGAATTCCTTGAAGGTACAAAATTTGCTACTATCCACAGTGATATTTCTTTTCCTTTGTGTTCTTCTGATGATTGACTTCCTCTTTCATTCATAGGCAAGAGATTGATCTATATCTACCAATTCATCAACTGGATGGGGTATGTGCTAGTCTCCCTAAGATAGTATGTTCTTCAAACTATTAGGATTATGAAATTATTCCATCATGGTTTCTTGACTTTTCCCAATTGACTAGGTTTCTTGATTTTTTTCAGTTGGTTGGGTTTCTTGAGCCTTTCCAGTTGGTTGGGTTTCTTGAGCTTTCCTAACTGATTGAGTTTGTTACAAGGTTTGTTCCTATGTAGAGGAATTCTCCTCTTTTTCCCATTGCTTCAATATTGTATCTTTAGTGTCTTGGGTATCCTGATATTTCCCAACTGATTGGGTTTGTTGGGTATTATGAGGCTTTGGAGTTTCATTGGAGCCCCTGGGATTGGTGACCTCCTCAATGGGAATTTTAGTATGATCCTCAACCTAGCCATCAACTGATTATGTGGTACTTCCTCCTTGGTCATGGGTATCCAACATGGTATCGTATTTATTCTCTTGTGTAGCCTTATCTCCAGGTAGGTGTTGAGTAGGATTTTTAGTGGTAGGTAAGCTTTCATCCATTATGAGGACTCCTGTCTTCACCACTTCTTCTTCCTTATTTCTTAGATCAATCACATTAGTATTTTTAGGATTTATTTGAATATTTTATTATTCCAACTTGTTAGGGACCTAACCTCCCTAACCACTCACATAGATAGAATAATATATTTTCAATGTAATAAAGGCATACATTAGTTAATAAGGCATATTTAATGAATATGAACAAGTCAATGTAAGAAGACCTAATAGAAACTTCCGCTTCTAGAAAGATCTTCCTCTAGAATGTGCTTTAGAAGATAGAATTAGTATAAATAAGAGTAGGAGGCATGGGGAAGCTTTGTCTTGAGAATCATTGTAATAGAGTGTTGCTTTGTTGGAGGTTTCCCCCTCGAAGAGGCAAGTGAACATTGCTCCCATTTCAATAAAGGTATCATTTTTGTGTCTTATTCTCTACATTATGTTGTTCTATTGGTAATTTCTGTTATATTCTTGTTTCTTCTTAATATCACATAACCAGGTGCATAACAAGTGGTACAAGGGCACTTTCCTTGGTAGGAATTGTGGGTTAAATTTTTTCAAGGGTAGAGACGTGTTTCAATGTCTTTAAAATATAGTGATATGTCGTTCAACACATAAATCCATGGTTGGGGAAGCATACACACAGGAAATGCAAGAGGATTTTATGCTCACATTGTTGGACACCCTTGTAACCCCCGTTGGCACCCTTCGAGTGGTAGCACATCAGTCAATACCTGTATACGAACTTGTGCTTCCAAATATCTATGGTATATCAGGAGCCCCCCTAAGTATCCTAAAACCAACCATAGATCAACCGATCGACCTTCTGACTGCTATAGTGCCACCGATAACAACACTCGGGTAGATACTCTCTAGTACTTGGGTAATTGGGTAGTATGGATAAGGGTGTGATCTAGCCTCCTTATTTGGTGCCTTGAGATACTAGGCCGAGTATTATTGTTCGACCCCGCACATATATTAGAGAGCTATAACACAGGGTAAACCCTTTTCTGTAGGCACCCTGAAAACCTTATCCCTTGGGATGGAAACATAACAGAAAAGGAACAAACAAGATCTATTGTCGTGCAAGCTTGCTCCTACATTCGGGTTGTGAAATTACTACACATTTTTCCTGTTAATAATTTGGGCATTTCAACACTATAATATTATTCATATCAGAGTATAACTCATCAATAGTAAAAAAAAAGAAAAAAAAAAGATGGGGCCTTCCAACACCCTTATTTGAGACCTATCTCATTGGATTCCCTTTTTTTCCATGATTGTTGTGATACCTATCATTTTTAACTTTTTTTTACCTACCCGCAACCTTATTTGAGACCTATCTCATTGGATTCCTCTTTTATCCCTAATCGTTGTGATACCTATCATTTTTAACATTTTTTAAACCTACCCGCACTCTTGAGACCTATCTCATTGGATCCATTTTTTACCTATTCCTCTTTTAAAATTTGTTTTATGTGGTAAGCATTCATTATCAACTATTATGTAGCATGAAACACACATTAAATCAGAGGTAATGAAAATTCAAATGAAACTTTGTGGCTACTTATGGGTAGGCATCATGTGCATGGATGAATTGTTTTGTCTATGGTGGACGGGTGTTTATGACTACACATTGGGGATGATTTTAGGGGCTAAATTTTGCTCATGGTCTAATTTTCCATGGTTTTTGCCAAAAAAAGATCTGCTATTCTAAAAGTGATTCTCTCAAATTCCACATGATAAAATTATTTTACCTTACAAATCGCCAAAATTTTATACAAACCATATAAAACCCTTAGAAATTTGAATATTTTTACAAAAATATCGCCAAACATTTTATAGTTGGAATATGAAGGATTAATAAGATTCGCCAAGGTTTCTGTATTTTAAAATAAATTTCCATTCTTAAAATCATCCCTGCTACACAGGTGGTAGAAGGGTAACATTTTTTTTCCTCTATTAGCAAACATTCATTTTTCTTGCTAATTTAACAGACCTTCGTTTAGGGAGATTGAAAGGGAATTGGAGTGATTGTGTTTTCCTTATGTTATAAATGTAGTTGGTCTACTATTAAATGTAGTTGGTCTACTACTACTTCGTACCTGCTAGGAAGAACATACCCGTTTGAAGAAGCTTATTGCTTATATGAAAGCTGAGTTTGTTGCAGTCCATGCACAACACCTTTGTCTTTCATACCACTATTCGAGTCCTCTGAGTTCACAAATACTTTGTAATTCAAACGCAAGAGCACCATCAGAATGAGAGATCTGTGATATGATAAGTACCAACATTGATTCAAATAGGTTTAACATCTTCAAGGTGGTCAAGAGTTGGTGATGAAGTGCTGGCATCGACTGCATATCATTGCATGCAATGAGGAGGTGTTGGCATCGACCGCATAACATCGTCTGCAGTGAAAAACTCATGGTGAGGTGCTGGCATACACTGGGTTGCATGGACTCCAACGATTAGAGACATGGATGTTTAAGGATTTTTTATAATTTTATATTTAAAAATTAATTTTTCTATTTCATAAATTGCCAAAAAAAAAATCATGTACACCAGGGCTAATTATGTCCCATCTTATGTTATTAACCAATAAACAATTCTATTGATGAAAATAGAAAAAACAAGATATTATTTTAATTATTTAAATAAAAGAGTTCACAAAAGTATGGTGAATTAATAACAAATTACAATGTATAATATCAACATGTGCCTCCAAAATGCACCAACAAATGCGATAAAATGAACTAACTAATAGACAATCAAGATGGTTGTCCGCTAGGAAAATGCTATAGTCCCTTGCCAAAGGTAGGGACTAATAAGCGAACTCAAATACAATGTTCTTTCTCAAGTTTGTAATTATTATGAATGGAATGTTTCCAATGTTAATTCATTACATCGACATTTTTATAATAATTTTTTTTATTTCATCTATCTCTCTCTCTCTCTCTCTCTCTCTATATATATATATATATATATTGTAATTTAGAGTTTGTATTGATTCCTGGTAAAAAATACAGATGTCTAATAGGCAACTATCTACCTGGCAGCGGTGCCCTGTTGGGAAACCTCCTTTGTCAGGTGTCCAAGTTCAAAGATGGTAATGGTGCCCATATGGGAAACTACCGTTGTCCGATGTCCAGTACATAAATATAAACTATGCTATGAGGCCACGAAGGGCCAGATTTATCATAGAGCCAGATGTCATGCGTATGGAGGCAAAAAATTCTATTATGCCACACAGGGTCAAAATAATGACAGCAAGAAAAAGAGCATGGGAAGACATTAGTAACCTAGACCTAGACGTGACCCGATGTAGACCTGCGCTGCTTGTGCTTTTCCTTTCTTTCAGTCAGCCATGGCTCGTCGAAGGTCTTGAAGAAACACCATCACCGTATCCACTCTGCGCCTGCGGTCTTCTTCCCTGGTCTGAACTTCGTGCATGGCCATTTTGATGTCCTCCAGATCTTTTTTAATGTTGCTCAGAGTGGTCATGAGCTCAGCTCGCTCTTCGTCCCTACCAACGAAAGGAGAAGTGTGGTTGGAGAGCGGAGAAGAGGAAGAAGAACCCAGAAGAGGTGGAGAAGGTGAAATGACGGGGGAGGGACGAGGGAGGGGGGTGGCGGAAAGGAGGGACGTTGAGGGGGAGAGGGGGGAGGTGGCACATAACTGAGCGAATTTCCCAAGAGATCAAACCACTTGACCCTACAACCGTAGGGGTTTGAGAGTAGGGAGAGGCCAGTGACTAGATCACAGGGTGGTTTAGAATGAGAGGGCATGACTAAATGGGCGAGAGGAGGGGGAAAACCTGCTTCAGAAGGTTGAACGTCCATGGGGGCCAACGGAGGGGAAGGAGCCAAATCATAGTGGGGGGAAACTGCTCGAGGAGGGATTGAGGCTTCGCAAGGCGGATCAGAGGGGGGAGGTTTCCTTCCTTGGGCCTTGTACCAGGCTGATCCATGCCTTGGTTTTCCCTTGGGTTGTGGCATGAAGGAAGGAGGTGATTTTGGAGGGGAGAAGCTCCAAAACGGAGGGGTCACACCAGTAAGCTCCAAAACGAGAAGGGAGGGATCGCACCAGAGCAGGAGAGCATAGCAAAGAACAGAGTGAGCCCAAGGGGAGTCTCCTTGAGAAATATGAGCGAATGAGTGAGAAACGGGGGTCAATAACTCGACTTTAGGATTGGACAAGGTCGGCTGGAGCTGAGGTGACCAGGAGGTCTCACTGCGCCGCACCATGAAGATGCGCAGGTCCCTGTTCGTGTGAGCTGCATGGTGCGAGTGAGAGAGGAAAGGTGATGACGGGCCTTTTAAATGCCAGTGAGGATTTGAGGGAGGATGTGACGCTGGACTGACACCTGGTGTCGTGTAGCCTAGCCACGTGGGCTTATACGAAGTTGCATCCATCATGTCAAGGTGGCACCCCATCCGGGGTGAAAAATTGAAGGACATGGGGGTGGGATTTGATCCACTTATGTGTGCACGGGTCACGATATCATTTTTAATATAATATCTCTGGTTGCAACCACATGTTCGACCACTACCTCAAGGTGCCCCCATGGCTTCAGGTTAGGCCCTCATGGGAATTGAACCTTGCCCAACGGCGAAAAACTCCTCGCTTTCCACCGTTGGATCCAACTCCTTTGGGATTTTATTTCATATTAATATTATCCTTCCAAATTATTTTTAGAGTGTGGATGATAATAAAACATGAAATAGTGTGTATTTTTGTTTTTTTAATTATAAATTTTTATTTCAAATTAAAAAAAAAAATTGTAATTTTTTTTTATGTATATATACTTTAAAAAAAATATAATTTTTTAAAGTATATATACATAAAAAAGTACGATTTAAAAAAAAAAAAACTTTTTGAGTGAATATTGCAAACTTCTTTGCGGTTTTGAACGAGAATAATACTTCTCTATTGTTTTGAAATTATATCTTTGCCATTTTGAACGGGAATAATACTTGTCTGAGGTTTTGAACGGGAATAATTTGAATGTGAATAATACTTCTCTGTTGTTTTGAAGGAGACATTTTATTTCTAACATTATATATCTGTGGTTTTGAACGTGAATAATACTTCTCTTTGGTTTTTACCTTTTTTACCAAAAGTAATCTTTGTTTCTCTTGGTTTCTCAAGAACTTCTCTGCCGTCTAAAATTATTTTTGGCTTCTTGAAGCGGTTGAGCAATTGGACATGTGAAATGAGGCGAGTAACTTTTTACTTTGATTCAATTTTAATTTAAAATATATTTATAATCTATTAACATAAATAGATTTAAATATATTTTATTTATTTATTTATTTAATTTTATGTTTCATAAGTAAAAGTTGATTTGAGAGATAAAGTACTCAGCCTAACAGGGGGGGGGGCCTAAAATCACCCTAGATATCCTTTACGATTATATGGAATCAATAGAAAAAAGGAGAGAAGAGAGAGATGCCAAAATCCAAACAGAGTTAGAAACATTAGAAAAAAGGAGTGGAGAAAGAGACGTAAAACTCCAAATAGATCTAGAGGCAATGATTGATAAAAAAATTAAAGATACCATTCAAACTCAAATAGAGGATAGATTCTTAGGGTTCAAGAGTGAATTGCAGACAATGAAGGATATGATTCAAGAAATAGAAAAACATAAACAATCAACCCAAGAAGGATGGGTTGAAGAAAATCACAACTTGAGAGATAGGATTAAAGAGCTAGAAGAAAAACTAACCAACAATTTGACCCTCAGTAATATGGAAAACAAATTGGATATCAAACCCATCAAAGAGGAAATGAATAAGATAATTGAATTGGACCATGAGCATAACAAAAGAGCTTTGAACCTCATAATTTTTGGTATGAAAGAACAACAAGAGGAGGATACACTAGCAATAGTAAAGGAAGAATTAAATAATAAATCACAAATTGATACAACTTACCTCATAGAAGCAAAGAGGCTAGGAAAAATAATTGATCACAAAGATAGGTTGATCTGTGTCAAAGTAAGTTGTAATGACCATAAATATAACATACTTAGTAAATCTCCGAGCTTAAAAGGGTCAGGAATATTTATAAATGAAGAACGCATTTCTGAAGACCACGCTGAATTAAGGAAGGAATTTCAAAAGGTAAAAGAAGCCAAGAAAGAAGGAAAATGGACAATAATTAGAAATAAAAAAGCTATTGTTAGGGATAGAGACCAGAATGATAATAATAAATAGGAATTTGGGACACTCATGATCCTTTTTTGGAACTATCGTGGCTTTCCATGGTGCAAAGGTCCTATGATAAGTTGGATCTTGAGTGATATTGATATTATCTGTCTAGTTGAAACTTCGGAGCATGAGGAGTCTAAGGTCCCTAACATAGAAGGATTTGTCTTGTGGTCGGCATGGAACAAAAAATCCCACCATAGAGGGATAGGAGGCATAGCTTGTTACATTAAAAAGAACATTGCTCCTCACATTCAACTTCATAAGATTGACCCTCTCAAACAATACATTTGGATAGAAATTCCAGACCAATGCAAAGAAGATGTATATAGAAATTTGCTATTTTGCACCTATTAATTCTAATTTTTATAAGAAAAAAATCTAGATAACAATTGTCCCTATAATAATTTAGAACAAGATATTTATAGTTTGAAAAATGAAGGCAATATCCTCTTTCTAGGAGACTTTAATGCTAGGACTGCAACTAAACAACCTACTCTTTTAAGTAATGATTCCAACCATAATCCTCTATGGCTAGATGAGGACCTTGAGTTATCTAATAGCTACAAAAGAAGCTCTGAAGGCCTAATTGAGAATTTGTTTGGTATTGAGTTGGTCAAGCTATGCAACTCTCAAGACCTAATAATTTGCAATGGAGTAATGAAGTGGCCAAACTCCAACCAAATGACTTGTATTCATGGGCTAGGTAGTAGTGTTGTAGATTATGTGATTTATGATATCCCTATTTTTGACCTAATAGAAACTTTTGACCTTTTAAATGACCATGAGCCTAACTCTGATCATAAACCTTTCACCCTAACTCTAAACTTTCCATGCATAGGAGCGCCATTGAGGAGAATTATGATAATCAAAGGAATTTGGGCTTTGAGAAAAGTAAAGTTGACATTTTCTTAAAGGATTTAAATAGTAAATTAAATCTCCTAACTTATAAGGACAACATTGAAGAACTCTATCATAATTTTACAACTACCCTTTTCACTTCTATTAACAAGTTCTCTTTTGAGGTGTCCTATAAAAAGAATAATAGAACGACCAACCCTTGGTATGATAAAGAATGTAAAATTGCTATGAAAGCCATTAGGGATGCTTCTAACGAGTCCTTAAAACTCGATAAGATCAATACGTACAAATCCATAATTAAAAGGAAAAAAAAAGTATTATTTCAATAAAAGGCTAGAGGAACTTTCACAACTATATAAGCTGGATCCTAAGAAGTTCTGGAGCCAAATTATAAAATGCAATACTAAAGAAAATAATAGGATTCCCTTAAGGGATTGGAATTCCTACCTTAAAAGTATTTACGAGTTCCCTAATTCCATGGACACCATTCCTATTGTCCCTACAAAGGAATAAGTTTTTTCTTTAGATGACATAGAGTTCGGGGTTAACTGACTTGCAAATGGGAAAACTAAGGACATTGAAGGCTACCAAGCTGACATTTTTAAAATCAGAGGGCCAATCCTTATCCCTCACATACACAAGCTCTTCAATTTAGCAGTCAAGCAGGGCTTCTCTAAACCCTGGACGCAAAGCCTCATTGTTCCTATTTTTAAAAATGGGGATAGAAACATTCCCTCTAATTATAGGACCATTATGATTAGCCCCATTTTAGCCAAACTTTATGGAATTATCTTGGAAAAGAAGATTAACCTTTGGCTAGAAAGTCACGGTAAAAGAACTAAAGGCTAGGCTAGGTTTAGGAGATGCCATTCAACTGTGGACCATCTTGTTACCTTTATAAGCATTGTAGAGGAGTTTCGCAATACTAAAACCAATCTTTTTTGTTGTTTTGTTGAATTTAGAAATATATTTTGACATAGTTCCTAGGAAAAACCTTTGGAATAGGTTGGAAGAGATAAAAGTGCCCCTCGAGTTGAGGGCTACTGCAATAAGGATGTATGAGAACATTATTGCTAAGTTTAAAAACACTAAGGGCTGGTCAAAAGAGATTAACTGCAATATCAGAATCAAACAAGGTTGTCCCTTGTCCCCAACCCTCTTTGGCATATACATTGACAAGTTAGAAGATTGCTTGGAAAAACTAGGTTGTGTCAACCCTACTCTCACTGGTATAGTCATCGATATTCTTCTTTATGGCGATGATATCGTTCGTATGGAAAGAAGTCCCCATGATCTTGAAAACCAACTAAGAATCCTCAAGGATTTTTGCTCCAATATGGGTATGACTATTAATACTGATAAGACTAAGGTCATGATTATTAAATCCAATAAGATCCCTTATGATACTTTCGTATATGAAAAAAACAACTTGGAGGAAGTGATGTCATACAAATATCTTGGAATTGATATTCACCACAAGCTCAATTGGAATTATAGCATTGAGAAAAGGATTATTGGGGGATGGAAATCTTATTACGGGCTTGAAAACAATTGTAAATCAATTGATCTTTGGAGTTGGGATAAGAAGAAACTCGTCTTTGAGACTCTTGTTACACCTGTTATTCTTTATGGATGTGAAGGCTAGGGCTGTAGTATCTCTTGTGAATCATGGAGAAAGATAGAGAAAATACAAAATAATTTTATAACCTATAATCTCAAAATTAAAGGAATACACCCTATCCCATCCTCCTCTTAGAAACAATCTTCTTCCCCACTGAGAGCATGGCTATGACTAGATACCTAATGTATAAGAACAAGTTAAACAACATGGAAGATAACAACATTCCTAAAATTGTTTCAAAATCGACTCATAACCACCATCGACTCAAGCGAGGATGGCATAAAGATGTCCGATATTGACTAAACTATTGGGGAATCATGGAAGACACCATTTTATTAAAAAATTAAATAATTCAATAATAATGATAAAAATTAATGTTAAAATTTGATAGACAAAATAGACAAAATGCTCTTATATATTGTAGAACATTTTCTTCATGTAATCAATTAAATAGTTTTAATAAAATAAAAGATTAATTGCTTTTCAAATGCAATAATAATAATAATAATAATAAAAGGTTGAAAATTGAGTACAAAGGTTCTTTGTATATAAAAATGAAAATGAAAAGTTCATATAAATGACAATGACAAAGACAAAGCATAGGTATGGGCCATGCCAACAAACAATACATGGCCAGCCCAATACCAAAAGCATTTCAAAGGGACAAAATATATACGAACAAATATTTGAGGTGTAAAATTAGTATGGTTGGAAGTATGTGTAAGCTCTGTTTTTTAAAAGACTATATATATATATATATTTATTTGAACAAATATTTGAGGTGTAAAATGAGTATGGTTGGAAGTACGTGTAAGTAAATTGTATTTTAATATATATATATTAAAATACAATTTACTTACACGTACTTCCAACCATACTCATTTTACACCTCAAATATTTGTTATATATATATCTTAAAATACAATTTACTTACACGTACTTCCAACCATACTCATTTTACACCTCAAATATTTGTTCATATATATATATTTTGTCTTTTAAAAAACAAAGCTTACACATACTTCCAACCATACTAATTTTACACCTCAAATATTTGTTCGTATATATTTTGTCCCTTTGAAATGCTTTTGGTATTATATATATATATATATATATATATATATATATATATATATATAAAAAGATAAAGTAATAAATAATTTAATTGAGAAATAATAAAAGTTATTTGTAAAATATTGATAATATTAAAAATATTATTATATTTAAATTTAATGAGAAATTGTATTGAGATAAAAATTAAAGGATAAAAGAAAGTCATATAAGAAAGTAATTAATTTTTATTAATTTTTTTTTTGTTTTAATTAGCATAAAGAGATTAACAAATTCTTTCAAGAAACTCTCAGTTATATTCTTTCAAGAAACCCTGGTGGAGGTAGAAAAGGTAAGAAATTCCATGTTTACTCTCAGACCTGATTGGATGATGTGGGTGGTTAGCTTGATTGGAAATTATGGAGGCCTCCTAGCCTCGTGGGACCCTACATGTTTTGAGTTTGCTCCGGTTTTAAGCGTTGGAGGAATTCTGTTGTCTGGTTCTTGTATAACTACAGAAAGGAAGCTGTCATTGCTGAATGTCTATGGCTCGTGCAAAGACCAAAAACTATTATGGGAAAAGGTTGATAGAGCTGGACTTTTAGCACTCGACGACTTAATCCTAGCAGGCGACTTGAATCTAACTACAAGTCTAGAGGAATATTGGGTCGATTTTTCACTGGCCGATTCTTTAGTAGGATTTTTCAAAGGTTTATTCACAAAATATAATCTGGTGGACACGACCCCTATAGAAGCAGTGCCGACTTGGCGAAATGGGAGAATAGGGTCGGAGAGCATCTCAAAACGACTAGATAGGTTTCTTGTGGCGGAGAAACTTCTTTAGTCCTCAGGCTGTTTCCGTGCATGGGTCGAGTACCCACTCATCTCCGACCACACGCCAATCTTTCTTCAACTAGAAGATGACATACATAAGGCGACTTTCCCCTTTAAGTTTAATCCTGCCTGGATTCAAGATGAGTCATTTGTTGCTCTGGTTCGGGAGGTGTAGTTAGATGCATCTCTTTCCCATCAGGAAGGCGCTTAGAATATAATTGCTTTTAAACTCTCAAGTTTGAAAGAGTGGACAAAATCATGGTCAAAAGTTAAAAAATTAAAAGAGCGCTTGGATCTGGAAAAACTCGAAGCTAGCATTGTTGATCTTCTCTATAAAAAGGCTTGTGGCTCACAACCCATAGACTATGAGGAAATTCTTTGTAATCTGGAGAGTGAATGAAAGAAGAAGCTTCTTGAGGAGGAGGAGCATTGGAGACAGAAAAGTAGAGCGTTTTGGATCGCCAGTGGAGACAAGAACACAAATTTTTTCCATCAGTTTGCTTGCTAACGCAGGAACAAAAAATATATTTGGGAGATTGAGGATGATTCGAGTAAAGTATTTGTACACAAAGAGGACATTAAGAAAGCTTCTTTCAAACATTTCTCTTCTTACTGCAAAGCAACTGATTCTTGTCACATTGAGGATCAGATAGAGACCGCAAGACTTTTCCTAAGAATGGTAACGCAAGAGGATGCTACAATTTTGGAAAAACCTTGCACTTTTTCTGCATTTTTTTTTTGACCTAGTCAGGAAAGATCTACTAGAGATGGTGGAGGAGGCTCGTCAAAAAGGTAAAGTGCAAAAAAATCTAAATGCTACATTTATTGAGCTGATCCCAAAAGTAAATTCCCCTAGAACGTTTTTGGATTACCGTCTTATGGCGCTATGCAATTTGTGTTACAAGATAATTTCAAAATTAATTGCACTTAGACTACGCCCCATCCTCTCTCGAGTTTTGTGAGAAGAACAATTAGGCTTCCTCAAGGGAAGGCGACTTCAAATGCCATAGGCACCGCTCAGAAATGTCTACACAATATCAAGACAAAAGATATCCAAGCAATTATTTTGAAATTAGACTTAAAAAAGGCATATGATTGCATCAGTTGGGATTTTCTAAGGATTGTTCTCATTCAATGTGGTTTCGGTCAGGAAACTACTAATTGGATTATGGGCTGTGTAACTTCAATAGTTTTTGCTATGCTGGTAAATGGAGAGGTGACTTCTTTTCTGCAGAGTGAGCGAGGGTTGCAACAAGGCTGCCCTTTATCTCCTTTTTTGTTCATCCTCATTATGGAAGGACTAAGCATCCTGTTAAAAAAGAGCCAATCAGAGGGGACCCTTACGGGAATCAAGGTGTCGAGACTCACAAAAATCCTACATCTCCTCTTTGTACATGATGTGATTATAATGAGAAATTCAAAGCTTTCAGAATGGCTACAGATAAGGAAAATCCTCAACCTTTTCTGTCGAGCCTCGGGTTTAAGTATCAACTCTCAAAAATCACCTTTTCACCACTTTGGAATCTAGCCTGAATCCTTAGCAGAACTAAAAGAGTTGTTTAGGTATGAATTCAAATATCTTACAAGAGGTTTTAAGTATCTTGGTGCTTTTATAAAGCTAGACAATTACAAAGTTGCAGACTGGACCTGGCTCATTGAAAAAATTGAAAGAAGGATAACCCACTGGTGTAATAGAATGTTATCACTGGGGGGAAGGTACATTTTAATAAAATTTGTTTTGGAAGTATTCCCATATATTGGTTGTCTATAGCTCATCTTCTGCTATCGGGCCTTACAAAATTATGTCAGCTATCCTTCTATTTTCTTTGGGCTGGACACCAAAAGTTTTTCAAATATCACTTGTGTAGGTGGGACCTGGTTTCACGACCAAAGATTTTCGGAGGATGGGGGCTTCGAAATCTCGACTTCTTCTACAAGGCCTTAGCTACAAACATGCTATCGCTTGTTCTAAAAAAACCCGACATCTAGAGCAGAGTATTAAAAGAAAACTACCTACCTCATGCCCAGATTCACTCGTGGCTCAGAACGGTTACAACCAGATCGACGACAGGGTCTCAGACGTGGAAAAATTTAACAAATACACTTCCGATTATCCTCCATTGGCTGGCCTGGAATCCAGGCAATAGCCACTCGATAATGATTGGGAAAGACTTTATTTTAGGCATGGGAAAGGCCTCTCTGCTCTCCGATGTGTTGATAGAAAAACTAAACTCAAAAATATTTTTCCTATTATTTCAAGCAAGTTCCCCATAGGTCCATGGATCTTTAGGAGAAAACTGGTTATCTAGTTCTGATCTGGAGCTTGAGGGAGTCTTGGCCACAGAATGGGAAGCTTACAGGAAAATTCTAAAAAGCATCGATATCTTCCTTCATAACTCTCCCGATTCTTTGCTCTGGACAGGTGGTGACGACTCTGGCAATCTTACAACAAACAATGTATACAATGCAATTGCAGAAATGTTCTGGTCGCCAAGGGTGTTCGGGTGGAGATGGAATTTATGAAAGTGGTATTGTCCTTTAAAATAAAACTCCACACCTGGTTAGTCACTGAAAATAAGATTCTCACGTGGAGAAATCTTCAGAAACGGGGTTGGATGGGACAGGCTTATGCCCCTTATGCAAACAAAACAAGGAAACAGTTAAACATTTGTTTATCCATTGCACCTTCGCTTTTGATGTATGGAACATGGTACTTAAGAATCTCTCCCTGGTTCGTAGCTGGCTCAGTAATACTATTTTTGAATGCTTTACAAGTTGGACAACAACAAATCCGTTGGCTGCTTATGTACTGACCTTTTTAAAATTGACACATTTGGAATGAAAGGAACCATACCCTATTCGAAGCAGGAACCCCATCGAAACATAAGGTTGTTTTCAAAACCATATCAACTCTTAAACTTCATGGCAACAGGATAAAATCAACCTTTACACAGCCTCAAAAGATGGTTGTGCCTGTCGACAAAGCTATAGCGTGGTTTGATGGGGCGACTCAGCAGAAGGAAGGAAATTGTGGGGCTGGGGGCAAGATTATTATCAACAACTCCACCTCTTACACCTGGACTTTCAATTGCGGCAAAGGATCGAACACCAAAGCAGAACTATTGGGGGCTTGGGCATCTCTAATCCTGGCCTCTAGATTATCCCTTCCGGACCTGCTTATACTATGGGATTCTCGGATTGTCATTGATTGGCTAAACAAGAGAGGAGCCATTCAGGTTGAAGCTCTAGAAAGTTGGAAGGAAAGAATCATAGAATCCATGACTCCTTTTAGAAAAATCACTTTCGCCCACATCTATCGAGAGGAGAACAAAGACGTTGACAGATTATCAAAACTGGCTCTTGGAAAATAGCTTGGGATAATAGCTTACAATCGAAGGGAAGATGGAAATGAGGGCCCCACCCTTCACATATAGATCTTCTAATAATGCCTCTTTTGAGTGTTTTTTTTAGTTGTTTTTGTCTATCAGATCTGGGTACTTCATATATTGGTCTCTTATACTTTTGGATGCAATGTCACAGGTATATGTATCTTTCAACCCTCACCATATATGTTTGTTTAGAGCTAGTCAACCAGATCTTTGAGAAATAAAGAGATGTAGTATTGCTCTTTTGTTGAGATAGGTTCTATGTTTTGTATGCAATGTGCAGTCATGTACATTCTTTATATTTTGCTAAATATAAAAATGTAATTTCCCTGTGGGAAAAACTAGCATAAAGAAGAAAATCAATATTGTTAAAATAACAATGAAGTCTCATGAGCTACACAATGAAACAAGGTGTTGCACAGTTCCTAAAGAGTCCAAAATAAAAAACATTTTTCCTTAAACTGTTTTCTATACATCCATATTAAATCTCAATTTCAAAATATTTTTTTATAATATTGTTCTTCTTAACCTTTTAATTTGTCAAAACTATACTATTTTAAAAACATTTCTCTCCTAACTCTTAAAACTAGAAAATAATTTTTCCCTGGATGGGGTGCCATGCGGAGCTGGGAGGGTACGTGGAGCAGCGTCAGGAGGGGCCACTAATGGTGGCCATCCRCCCTCATATCCTTGATATTTATGATGGGCGTCAGCTCAGTCGACCTCCACCATTTGATGAGGCCTCTCACTAGCGCGAGGAGACCGACCAACCAGAGCATTAAGACCACAGCCTTAATGGCTATAGCCACCATTTTCTCCGTTATCAGCATTTTCGGTGGCTTTGGGATGTATTAGAAGGTTACAGAACCAAGCGAGAACAATAGCGCAGGGGGCATTTCGGCTTTCGTTCTAGTTCTAAACATGCCACGAGCAAGGGGAAGGCCTCGTAGAGGCGCAGGGTGGTACGCGACCGACTCACGACGGAAGAGGCAAAAGAAGTTTGAGCGAGCTCTAGTTTTATCCAAGTGAAAGAGACCCAGGGAGTCCAAAGGAACAAGAACGCCTCCTAGAACGTATGTTGAGGAGATTCCTCTGGAGGAATTCCCCCAAAATCCTTCCGAAAGTCTCATTTTCACGGTTCCGGACAACTGGAACCCCGCTGTGTGCTTTGGAGCAGATGCACTGACTCCCAATCCAAGAGCTGTACACGGTCCCAGTGACACTCCAGTTGAGGAATTCACAACTTGTCTGGTAGAGGAAGAGATGTCGGAAGGAAACGAAGAAAATATTTGCAAGGCTCCTGATGAATTGAGGTCGTAGTGCGAGCAACATGCACATCAGGAGGAGGACGAAGAGCAAAAATCGCAACACCAGCCACCACTTCTTCACCCGGAGCACCTGAATCTGATTTTCGAGGTCTGCAGCATGGTGGACGACCAAATCTTTAGAGCCATCCACATAAACCAACGCTTGGACATGCTGTACGCCGCCTACTCCAGCGCCACCCCAAGGCAACAATGCCCCACCTGCGCTCAGGTTTACGCCTTTCCAGTTAGACGTGGCAAGGAGAAGGACGACCACGAGGACACTGGTTAATAGGTTCTCATGTTCAACCACTGCTCAAACCTCTTTCTTTTTTTTGATGTATAACAAAGTTGTAGCTCTTCTAGCTCATAGCAATGGTAGCGATAGCATAGGCATGATCAGACTAATGATAAAAATGGCCATGCACCCTGGTTTCCTCMGGGCAGGGTGGTAGCCCAATATTTTGAGTTTGGATGCTAGCTTGGAATGGCCAGCTGTCTCGATTTCCTTAACATACGGGACAACTGGCACCTCAATGTCACATTGTAACTTTGCAATATCAATATATTAGGACCTGCTTTTTTACTTAAAAAAAAAAAAAAAAAACTAAAAAATAATTTTTTCGAACAAAATAATTTCTTACTTTTAAAATTCAATAAATCAAAATTAATCTCCACACACATATAATTTATTTATTTTTTATAAAAACCAAAATTAATAAATATTTTAATTGAATCTATATATATATAATTTTTATAATAATCAAAATTAATAAATATTGTAATTGAATCAATTTTTGAATGAATGATTTAATTACACCGTCACTTTTAGCTAGCATATCGGGTTAAGTTGTGGGTTTCGTTTTTTATGCGATCCAATTCAATATCCTTAAAGTGTGTTTAGTCATGAAGAGACATCCAAAAATCCAACCATAAAATTGGTGTGTTTAGTAAAAAAAAAGACTTATATAAATACCTTGAGTTGTAGTTTCTTAACTAATTATTGAAATGCTCAACCTGAAAGTGATGAACATTATTTTTTTCTTTTTTCTTTTTACTATACTTAAATTTAAATGCTTAATTTTAATTAAATAATACAAATTATATGATACATAAATCATTCATGCTTTCTTAACTTAATTTTGATTGTTTTGCAGAGCTATTGCTGTCCTCACATGACAATATTAAAAAACAAAGTTGAAGCTACATGTCTTTTCTAGATGGCGATGTGGTGTTTCAAGAGTTAAATTTGGTTTTAACCTCTTTAGATTCTATGCTCCTTGATTTCCTGGTCAAGGATGTAATCTAAGCCCCTTATTCAAATGTTGTCCTTGTCTCTAATAGTTTTATCCATGTGGATTTAACATAACCACGTGGAAAGCAATTTTCAAAACCTAAGTTATACATATTATTTTAAAATGAGTGAAACATTTCAAAAGTAAAATTTCATAATTTTTTTTAGACATAATTATAATTTTTAATAAGTTTTTATATATCTCAAAAAAAATATCCATCTAAAAGAATTTGAAAGTTTCTCCATTTATCAACTTGCTTATTTTTTTAATCTATATTATGTAAATTAAAGTTTAAAAACACAAAAATATTGTTTTTTTTTTAAATGTTTTTTAATATAACTTTTTTTTTCTTATCGGAGAAAATTTATAAAATAGATGTTTTCTGTGTAATTTTTATCGTCATCTTAATAAAAAAATTGGATCTAATTTTTTAAGGTGTAATTTATTATTATTATTTTATTCCAGGTTAAGTTTAACATGGTGGGAGTCTCCGAGGTGTAGGACAGTAGGTGACAGAGTGTGATGTTAAGGCACTCTGTGATGTCAAAGTCACCGGTTCGAAACGTGTGGGGACAAAAACTCAACCATGTTAAGGGTTGCTGTGGTTCAGGCCGGGTGTGATCCCAGAGTGATTTTGACCCCCAAATCATGATTTCTTAACCACAAGTTAGTACCACATGTCACAAACAAACTAACAAACAAAAATAACATAATGAATGCAATTTTTATTATGATTATTTCATTTCATGTTAAATTTAACATATCATTTTAAAATCTTTATTTCATTAACAAATATATAATATATACTCATGTTTTCTTCGACTTTATATTTATTATCATTCCCAAATCATGTTTTTCTTTCTTTTTCATATAAATGAAATTTTAGAATTTTTGGAGTTTTTTGGATATATCTTTCATCAATTTTTTATTTTTATTGAAATAGGACAATATATTTTTACTTTGAATGTAAGTGGGTTGAATCTCATTGGGGATTTTCAACTATAAACCCTTTTCTTTGTTTTTTTTCTTTGTTTTTTTCCTCAAGTAGCGGAGTCTCTTTCGGGAATTTTTTCTTTGTTTTTTCCATAATTACTTTGGGAGATTTCCAAAGTTGTTGAAAGAGGGTGCACACACCCCAGCGTTTGAGATCATAATTTCAACTTTTACTTTTGGATTCCTTCTAAGGAAATGACACCTCGTTCACATATCTAGTATCAAATAAACTTTGTGAGATTTGAATGTGATCAAAATAATTTAAAATATTAAATATTATCTAAATCAGCGAACTCAAATGCAATGGATTCTTAAAATAATATGAAAACACTAACTTCAAATACAATGTTTTTTCTTGGCTTTGTAATATGATTGCATTGACAATTTTATATTAATATTTTGATTTTATGATTAATATTTTCCTTCTAAACCATTTTTA
>JASDQU010736178.1:268498-284533 GCA_032191745.1 Picea mariana
TACATCTTTATAATAAGGTCAACATATTTATAATAAGGTGATCATATGTGTAGAGGTTCAACATCATGACGACATAGATAGCATCTTTATAATAAGGTCATATGTGTACAAATGTTTTCTTTATATAATAACGACATATACACCTAACATAAGTTTAGGGTTAGTTTTTATGTATCTTATTAGTCCTTGCTAAAGCAAGGAATATAGCAGTCAATTACTATCATTTCACCGATTAGGGTTGAGTTTCGAGAGCAATTCCATATCTTTATCAATGAAAAGAGAGAGAGATTACAACTGCAATTGAAGGGAACAGGGTATGTGGATTCCATAAACCTAGAATATTATGGAATCCACATACCCTTTTCCATAGAATATACTAACTATATCCAAAAACCAAAGACATGAAATATGGTATAACTACACATATTATATAAATATATTATCAAGGAAAAAATAAGCTAAATGGAATTTGGACATTTGAAAAAAAAATTACAAGTTAAATTAGTACATCCATAAAAAATAACATACTAACCTTGCAAGTTCAAAATTCGAGCTATGTAGATCAAGAATTGGATTTGTTCAGCTGGTGGGTGACAGAAAAAATAAACAGCTCAAATAAAATCCAAGAACAGTGTCGCAACTATAGCAATTGTGTCACAAAGTCTCTTAAAGTTACGTATATATAGATAAAATAGTCAACTAGCCGTTAACACTGACCAATGAGATAGACAAAATTTTCGTCTTTATTGCCACAAAAGTTTGTCACTATATCGATGAAAATCCTGACTAGGTTAAATTAAGATTTTCGTCGATATTGCGACAAACTTTCGTGGCAATAGAGATGAAAATCCCACCCTGTTTAAAAAAAATATGAAACTAGTGGAAGCGTAAAAAAATTTCATGGAATAATCCGCCTATATGTAGTAGTGATTTCAAGAATCAAGTATATGTTTATGTGTATTTAAAATTATCCACATATAAGGATTTTTTGGATCACATGGTGATACTAATACAAGAGAGTCTTTTTTTATAGTTGGTACTGGATAATTCCTAAAAGGTGGTGCTCTTAATTCTCTTAATGTAAAATTATTACATGATAGCTCTGGTGATTTATCTAAGGAAACAAACGTATATATTTCAAAATTGAAGTATATTATTGTTGTGAGTAAGGGTTTATAGAGAGGAAAACAAGTAGGAGATGTCCTAGAGGAAAATAAATTTGAATCTAAATCTTAGTTTTCATATTTTGAAGGTCTAAATGAGGCTAGGGATTCTGGAATCTCCAAGGAGGCCTATAGGAATAGAACTAAGTCCAAGTGCATTCGGAAAAAATCTAGAGAAGTGAAAATGGTTGTGGGGGAAGATATCTAGTTGACGGAAGTGGAAGGGTTGATGGAGATAGCCCTTGTTGGAAGAATTACTGGGAAATATATTTCTCCTCCCTCTTTAAAATTCCAACTTATGGATAATTGGCTACATGTGCTAAGTTATTTTCCCACCTTTCATGTCCTGGTCAACGACTAGTTAAAATTTAGATTTAAAGACTCCATTTATATAAGAAGGGTTTTAGAGAAATAATGGAGTTGGGTTCCATCTGGTTTGTCTTGAAATAAGTGGGAGTTGATATTTGACCCTGAAATAGAGACATGCCACATTCAAAACATTTTGGTGATACTCTAGGGTTTTTCTCGGTATCTCTAGTCAGTAGAAGTACTGAAGAGTTTTGGTAACAAAGTTACTTTGTGGGACTTTAAGAAGGTTGGGAAGAGAAGTTGGATTTTATATGGGATTAGATTTTAGTATAATTTTACATTCAGGATCATATCTTGGTGGAAGTGGAGGTGGATTGTGGAGATTATTCATTCATCTAGAAAGTTGAATACTCAAAGATTCCTTTTTAGTTATTTCAGTGTCATGACCTTGGGAATGTTAGTGAATAGTGCTAATCATGTGTCTCTATAGATAATAGGGTTTCCAAAGTCTATCATAAAAAGGAAAAGGATGAAGCATTGGTGGAAGGTGATTTTTAGTAGCTTGCTTCGAGACAATTTACGGTGGAATCCTAGGAGCTTAAACATCCAAAGGTGTTGATAGTTCTAAACAATCCAAGTTGTGCTCCAGATGCGAAGTAAAAATCCCTAGGTAAGTCAATATCCTTCTCTATAAAAACAACGAAAACCTTTCCATTATCTTTTTCTAACCCGATGGAGCCCAAGTATCAAGAACTCCGAAAACCTGACCCAAAACAAGAGTTGGGTGTTTCATCTCTAGATAGAATCCTCTTGGATTCCAGTGTTGTTGAAAAATAGGTTTTGGATATTGAGGAAACTATCAACCTTAGGGAATCAATGGTAGAATACATAGCTATGATTGAGGTCAAGGAAGTTAATAGGAATGAAGGAAATCAAAAGAAGGAAGACACAAGTGGTCTAGTTTCCCAAGAAAATTGATCTTTGGAATTAGAGATAATGAGGATAAGTAAGAATATGGATTTGCAAGGATTTAGTTATGGAATAAAATAAAAGGATAATAAAAAGGATAGAATAGGAGTGGAAGGAGATCCATCCCTAGAACATATTCTTGTTATGGGAGCAAAATTGAATTCTCGTAATTCTCTGTCTAAGAAAAAGGAAAATAAAGAGGTGAGAGAGAATAAATAGGTCGCAATTGATAGGTCCCTTGGAGGGGTTAAATCCCTACCCAGGGTTACCTCATGATTATCCTCATTTTTAAATAAAGAGGGGTGGGGGTTGCCAAAATATACTATCCCACAAAAGAATTATCAGGTTCTATAAAATTGACATCATTTTGGTCCAAGAAACAATATGTGTTGGTAGTAAATCCATAGAGTTTTTCACATATTTCATGAAGGATTGGTCTTTTATTTCTCCAGAATAGGAAGGCCATTCAAGTAGACATGTTATATGTTTGGGTCCCTAATTCGTTGCCTCATCCACAACAATGATAAGTTTGGGCACAAAGGTCAACCTATTTGATAAGGAGTTGGAAAAGGAGTTGAGAATATTTAACTTATATGGGAAGTATTTAGAATGATTCCCTTTTCATAGAACTTGTCCCTTTCTAGAGATATGAGCAGGACAAACATGATTAGCCATGGTGAACAGAACCTCACATTTTCCTTAAGAGAAGTATGGGGTGATATTGTGAGGTGAGATACTCTGAATGGTGTTTTTTTGCATGTATTTGAGACTAACAATCTATTGGAAACTAAACCTATAAAAATGATTCCTATGTGGAGAAATGCTAGAAACGGAGCCGAGGCCATATCGAAAACACTGGGCAGGTTCTTGATGTATAGTATTTTTTTTGGAGGGGATACACTAGTAAATACATGGCTTGGATCAGAGAGACAATCATACCACCTTTTGATCCCGTTGAAGTTGGAAAAGGGATGAGTGTAATCCTTCTAGATATTTTAAATTCAACCACTCTTAGATATTGGAAGAATATTTTAAACAATTGGTGGTCACAAGTTGGACCAAGGTGTAGGATGAATGGAAGGATTCCAAAATGAATATACAATTGGTTGTTGATGTATAAAAGGTTAGAGAAGTTATGAACGAGTGGTCCTTGGAGCACATGGCGAAGTCTCAAGCATATCTAAAGGAGATTGAGGAAAACATTGTCTTCTCTTTGATAATAATGTGAGTGGAACAGTTTTAGAGGATGAATTGAATGATTTGAAACATTTGGAAATAAAAATAAAGGAGTTTATAGAAAAAAGAGAAGTGAGATGGAGGTTAAAAAGGAGAGAAACATGGATTATGGAAGGAAATATTATCTTGAAGTTTTTCCATAATTTTGCAAACTACCATAAAAAAATCAATACAATTTAGAAAATCAAGGATAGAGAGGGGAGAATGATGAAAAAAATGAAAAAAATGATGAGGTAGGAATAATTCACTTTAAAAATATCATCAAGGAATCGAGGGTCTCCAACATTGGTAAAATAATGAAAATTTGGAAGTTGGTTCTATTAGCGCTCTGTAAACTTTGTTCGGCTGAGAAAACAAATGACATAGCCAACCTACAAACCAACTTTGAGGTTGGAAACTAGCCTTTCCAACCTGGAGAGGGCTCTCTCTGAGACTTCCTCTCTGTACAGGTTATGGCTTTAAACTATCGGCTATATTTAACACTTTGATACAATATTTTATGGTTCTATTGGCGAAAGAAAAGCAAGACCTTGGGCTATGGAGTCAATTTAAGAAAATTATAGAAACAAATGACTTAGTGACTGAATTTGAGAGGATAAAGGATAAATAAGAAACAATCTTTCAATTAAAAATTGTTGTGTGGTGGGAGAAAAATGCCTGAAGCAACTCAGAGCACCGCTGGGGATGAATTCAGAGTTCACTTAGAAGAAACACAGTCGTCTAAATGGCACAAATCTATAGCATTGCGTGGTGAATTCTAGATTCGAATCACGTTCCTATTTAGACAAATATATAGATATGAATATAAAGAACACAGGAAAGCACGTACACAAAGAGAGTGTACAATACATCAAACTTCCACCCTTAGAATCTTTTCGTCAAAGTTTCAGGACCTTTGCATTAAGTTTTAATCAAGCTCGAAAAATACATTCAATAGTCATTGTCTACACTATTTTTTCTAATCAAACCTCTTTACATCAAAATGACCCACTTATATAGAAAACTACTGCCACATTTGGTTGTTACGGTTGAACTACCAACTCCTAGAATCATGGATCCAGTTTCTTTGAAAGAGAACAATAACTTCAACGAATTTACTAAAAATAGAAAACCTGACTTTGCCAAATCATAATCGTAACCGAAATATTATTTACAATCATTGATCATGATCAAACTTAGACCATATGGCTGTGATAAGTCATCATGTGCACTATAGGACACTCTGTCACCCCATCAAAGCAAGTCTTCTATGCAACAATAACCTACAACAAAAACACAACGGATTGCGCAACAAACTGGGAATATAGGCGTTAAATATGAAATCATATCTCATGAATAAAAACGTATTATTTAAAACTGAGAGAGATTTTTGTAGGTAATATTGGTTTAAAGAAAAACCTCTCTTGGGCTTGTGAAATTCATCTTCATATGGCCAGAATATGTGCTGAAAAAATATGTCTCATACAGGAAATCATGAAAGATGAAAAATAGGTCTCAAAGATTCATTCAAATCTCCCAATATGTGACACCTTTTGCAAATATGAGAGAGGGTTTTAATACTTGGTTTGTCCTAGACAGAATTCTCTCGAGGAATTTCAAAATTCCTATTAAGTTAGTCAGAAATTGATCTTGAATTTTACCACTAAACCAATCATGTATGTAGTGTGCCCTATAGCCTGTGCGCAAGAAAATCCTCTGCGTGACATCATTCCCTACACAAAAACATCCTCTACATGAAAAAATCTCATACGCAACAACATCTTCTGCATGACAACATCCCCTATGTGACAACATCCTCTACGCGACATCATCCTCTGCGCGAAAACATCCTCTATGCGACAACATCCCCTACGCGATGGCATCCTCTACGCGATGACATCCTTTGCGCGACGACATCCTTTGTGCGACAACATCCTCAGCATACCCTTTGAATTAAGAACAACAAATTTTGCAGAACGCAGTGAATTTTGAAGCGCACCATTGAAAATGGAAATGGGAATAATAAATGATAAATATTCCTTTTGAAACTGACCCTTGGGGATGTTAGATGATGCCAGGCTTAAAAACAATATTGGTGTTAACAGGCATGAATTTGCAAACTGCTGACAAACCTCTAAACTTAGCTATGAAACACATGGTTCTAACAGCTAGCTCCAATGGGGATGTGATCCTTCATGTGAGGTAGCAAAGAATAGTAGACCTAGTGCCTTATTCCTCTGAAACCCAATGAAAATCCAAGCCAAAACTACTGCTCCAAACTGAAAAAAGAAAACTCATGTTGAGAAAATTGAAATTGCTAAAAGAAATGCTCGTAGTACCAATCTTATTCACACTCCTACCTACCCTAACTACTGAAAAAAATGCCAATCAAGTGAAATCAAAATGCCAAGACAACCATGCAAGAACTTTATACACTTTTTTCTTTCTTTGCACATGATTGCTCCAAAGCCTGTTTATTGATAAGTCATTAAAAAAATTATCTATAATTTCAAATCTCAAAAGATTAAAAACATTGGGATTTTTTATAACCTCCAACAAAACTACAAATAGATCCTAAAAAACATACATAAAACAATAATCATGTTTCACCCCTTCCAGTGCATCCTTTTTTTCATGTAATTCAACCTGTTGATTACCACAAAGAGGATGAAAAATCTGTTGAGACCACTGGAAATAGCAATCTTTTGAATCATAAGATAGTGTTGGCTGAAATGAAACCCCTAGTGGAAACAAATCCATATCCAACATTGACATTGATTGACCATCATATTTATTTCCAAGACGATAGTTTATCACAGGCTGAAAATATGAACTGAAATAACCTTCCATGTAATCAACAAGAGGGTCATTAAAGGTATGAGAAGGTTGTTGGTCGTCTTCACTGATAAAAATTTGTTCATGTAAATTAGCATCACTGTGAATGTAGTCAGACTTAACTTCTTCTTCTGTTATCTCATGATTTACTTTTAGCAATTCAAAGGAAGAAAGACATAATGGAAGATAATTTTCATTGGAAAGTCCATTGATTTCTTCATATTCAACATCATGCTTGGAGGATTTATGATTTGAAACATTATAAAAAAAAATCTTCAGCAATTTGAAAGAAGCAAAACAGAATGGAAAAGTTCTTTCACCTAATTCACAACTTTCTTCATTTTCTTCACTGATGTCATATGCACATCTGCCAGTTTATTTGGATTGCTGAGAACAATCATTTTTAGATACGGAAAGTGCAACTGCTTGTTCTGAATATTCAACCTCATATTCATCATTGTCCTCATCATACCTGGATTCACCAAAAATATATGTACTATGATAAAACAAGAAAATTGAGGTAGCGTCTTGTTCTTCTGCAAGCTTATCTGCAATTTCACATTCATGCCTATCTACAAATGCATACATAAAACAATCAGCTTCTTGATCATGATGACATGGATCCAAATTTAAATCAATATCAAATAAATTCGGGAGAGTAGCTTGTTCTTCAAGTTTATCATCATTCTTTGCAAACACATCCTCATGACATCCTTCAAGAAAACTTATGACATGATTAGCCTCCTGCATATTGTGCACAGTCTTTGGTTCCTTAGCTTTCAATTTCTTGTCCAAAATATGATTTTGCTGCTCCTTACATGCTTGAATATTGTTTGCAACTTCTTGAGCATTGTTGAACATCTACTGTAAACACATAAACTTCCTCTCCATTAGAAGAAAAGATGATTTTGATTGAAAGATTGTTACATAATGAAGCATGGAAGCAACCTCAGGAGGTTGGAATTCTTTAGGAAGTTTATAATAAATATTAACAAACCTCATACTGAAATTGGAGATGGTTTCATATTTCATTCTTCTCATGGCATAAAACTATGAAAGGAGAAGATCTGATGACTTTCTCTCACCCCAAAATCTATGAAAGTATTCACTCAATTCATCCCTTGAGCTAACCGACTGAGGCTGGAAATGTCTGAACCATGCTTTGGAATCTCCTTGTAATGACTGAGAAAAGGCCCTCATAGACACATCATCATGTTCGATCTCAAAAAGGTATATATAATGCTGAAAGACCTAAATATGTTTTTCAGTTGCCTATCCATCAAGCTCTCCATCGAACCTAGGAAGGTACTTATAATGTTTCAAAGGAAAGTCATGATGGAAGGAAATTTAAGAGGATTGTATCTTTCTTGAATATTGGAGGGCATGTGATTAACAACAAAAGGTACAAGATCAACTTTGGTTTCATTAGGCTTAGAAGAATGATCATGAACATCATATGACTCAGAGGAAGGAGCTTGGTGAATATCGGTTATACAAGAAGGAGGTATACCTACAGTTTTCCATGGAGGATATGCAAGGGTAGATCTCTAGGCTTCATTTGAATGCAGTATGTGAAGAAATATTCTTTTGAAAAACTCACGAAAAGACAAGAAGATATTGATAAAATAGAAAAGTACTTCTTGGACTAAACTTAATCTTGAGTACCATATTTTTCCATACTTCTCTTCCATATATCTGTCAACATCTCTCATTCTCCAGTGGAGTCTTTGAATTGCATTTGAAGCTTGATTAGAGTCACTAGGTAAATGGTACATCCACCTTGTGTTTGACCTCTGTTCACCATCAGAAGTCAAATCTGATCTTTGTCGTTTTATCCCAGGGAAAATTTCACCTTCATTCCCCGACAACGATGCCAAAATATTAGCCCTCTATAAACTTCGTTTGGCTAAGCAAACGAATGACAGAGGAAACCTACAAACCAATTTTGAGGCTGGAAACTAGCCTTTCTGACCTAGAGAGGTCTCTCTTTGATACTTTGTCTCTGTACAGGTTATGGCTTTAAACTGTCGACTAGATTTAATACTTTAATACAATATTTTATGGTTCTATTGGTGAAAGAAAAGAAATACCTTGGGCTATGGAGTCAGTTTAAGAAAACAATAGAAACAAATGACTTAGTGACTCAAATTGAGAGGATAAAGGATAAATAAGCAACAGTCTTTCATTTAAAAAGTGTTGTGTGTGGTGGGAGAAAAACACATGAAGCAACTCGGACCACCTCTGGGGATGAATTCAAAGTTCACTTAGAAGAAACACGGTCATCTAAATGGTGCAAATCTAGAGCATTGTGCAATGAATTCTAGATTCGAATCACGTTCCTATTTAGACAAAAATATAGAATATGAATATAAACAAAATAGGAAAGCACATACTCAAAGAGAGAGTACAATACATCAAACTTCCACCATTAGAATCTTTTCGTCAAAGTTTTGGGACCTTTTCATTAAGTTTCAATTGAGCTTGAAAGCTACATTCAATAGTCATTGTCTACACTATTTTTTCCAATCAACCCTCTTTCCATCAAAATGACCCACTTATATATAAAACTACTTCCACATTTGTTTGTTAGGGTCTAACTACCACCTCCTAGAATCATGGATTCGGTTTCTTTGAAAGAGAACAATAACTTCAACAGATTTACTAAAAATAAAAAACCTGACTTTGCCAAATCATAATCGTAACTGAAATATTATTTACAATCATTGATCATGATAAAAATTCAACCACATGGTTGTGATAATTCATCGTGTGCACTGCAGGACACTCTATCACCCCTGCACAACAAGTATACTAGCCAACAGTAACCTACAACAAAAACGCAATGGATTGCGCAATAAATTGGGAAAATAGGCGTTAAAGATGACATCATATGTCACGAATAAAAAAGTATTTTTCAAAACTGAGAGACGTTTTTGTAGGTAATCTTGTTCTAAAGGAAATAGTCTCTCAATTTCCTGAAATTCATTTCCAGCTGGCCGAAATACGTGTTGAAAAACATGTCTCAAATAGGAAATCATGAAAGTTGAAAAATAGGGCTCAAATATTTGTTTGAATATCCCAATCTGTGACACATTTTTCAAATGTGAGAGAGGTTTTTAATATTTGTTATGTCCTTTATAAAAACCTCTCAGGGATTTTCAAAATTCTTCTCCAGTTGGTCAGAAATTTATCTTGAATTTTACCACTAAACCATTCATTTATGCAACTCTCCTTGTAGCCTGTGCGTAGGAAAATCCCCTGCGTGACAACATTACCTACGTGAAAGTATCCTCTATGTGAAAAAATCCCTTGTGCGACAACATCCTCTGTGCAACAGCATCCCCTGCACTACAACATCCTCTATGAGATAACATCCTCTACGTGACAACATCCTCTAGGTGACACATCCCCTGCATGACCACATCCTTTGCACGATGACATCCTTTGTGAGACAACATTCTCAACATATCCTTTGCATGACGCACAATTTTTTTTGCAGCACACATTGATTTTTGCAGTGCACAGTTGCAAATGGAAATGGGAATAATAAATCATAAATCCTCCTTTTGAAACCGGCCCTTGGAGATGTTAGATGATGCCTGTCATAAAAACAATATTGGTGTTAACAGGCATGAATTTGCAAACTGCTGACAAACCTCTAACCTTAGCTATGAAAATCATGGTGCAACAGGTTCCCACTCTTATTGACAAGGATATCAATTGGGTTTTGGAAGAAAATGTTACCAATGGAGAGAATATATTATTGTTACATTCCTTTAAGAAAGGGAAAACATTGGGGTTAGATGGACTAAAAGTAGAATTCTTCCCGGGTTTCTATGACCTCCTAAAGGATGAATTGTTAAAGGTGGTACATGAATTGATGGATTCTAGGAAATATTTGGGAGCACTTAATACCACAGTAACGTTTGATTCCAAAAAAAAAAATGTTTGTACATTCGAAGATTTTCGATCTATCTCCTTATCCAATTTAATATATAAAGTAATTTCCAAAACCATTGCTAATAGATTGAAAGGACTTCTATTAGTTATTATCTCTGAGGATCACTTTGGATTCCTTGACAATAGACAAATTTGCGATGCCTTGTCAATTTCACAAGAAGTAATTCATTCCATGTCAAGCTCAAAGAATGAAAGGATTGTTATTAAAATTGGTTTCAAAAAATTCTATGACATAGTGATGGGATATACTTAAGACTATTGTCACTACAGATGGGTATGAATTTTCAATCAATTAATTGAATAATGGGATGTGTGGAATATGTATCTTTTGTTATGTTAATTAATGGTTCACCATCAAGATTCTTCATGGCTACAAGAGGCTTTTGGAATGGATACTCCTTATCTCTATTTTGTTTGTTGTTGGTATATAAAGTTTTAAGTATATTGATCAAGGAGGAAAGAGTAAAAAGGATATATAAAGGGAATTAAGGTATCTTAGATGGTGATTCTCACATGCCTTATATTCATGGATGATATTTTTATTTTTTATGAAGGCTCGATCCAGGAGCTAAAGGCTCTTAGTGATATATTGGATCTATACTAGAAGGAAACATGTATGTAATTAAATGTAAAAACATTATGGTTAATGTGTAATTTCATTTCAAAAGATGACTTAAGTTCATTTACAAAAATAGTTCCATTCCAATGTGCATATTTAGACTCGGTTTCAAGTACTCGGGTTTCAATTTAAAACTAAACAAGTATTGTTTTAAATATTGTCTATGCCTATAATGGAAAATTGAGGCTCATATATCATTATGGGTACATAGATGTCTCTATAGAGGTGGTAGGTTGGTCCTTATCAAAGAAATTATCAAAAGTGTTATGGTTATTAGATGTCTATTGTTAAAGTCCCAAAATAAATACAAACCAAAATATGTAAGAAATGCTTCAGTTTTCTATGGATAGGAAAGTGTGATACATAAGGAATTATATTGGTCAAATGGTCACATTTATCCCATACAAAAATGTTATAGGGGTGGAATATGAAGAACATATAGATTTTTATCAAAACATTGGAAGCCAAAAATATTTGGAGGCTAGTCCATAATGAAGCTTTATGGAGTGAGGTCATGAAATCAAGAAATGTAGAAGGGATGTAAGGTCTCTTCCAACAGAGCCTTATAAAACATAAGTTTAAATAGAGAAATGCTATCCTAGATATATATATATATATATATTTTAACTAGAACGGTTATGAATTTTATTAATAGGGAATTCCAACTGGCCGTAGCCTTACAACCTTCATAAAAAGACTTCTACGATCTATTACATGATGTTGTCTTTTTCAAGGAATACAATATTTTACTGGATCTCCATCATTTATGTTGAGGTATCCTTGGGCCAAGAGACAACCTTTGTTGGCTAATTTGTCTTCTTCTTTATTTGATTCTCTAAGAATATGGTAGCATTTGGAGGAGGTGAAGTCTAGTAGAATATGTCTTAGCCTTTTCAGGTTCTTGTTTAAGCCAACGTCATTAAACTGGCCTTTCGAATGTATCATTTTGATCAAGATTTCAAAGTCTCCAAATGCTTGCAGCTCTCAGTGTCCTCTTTCTTTGGCTATTTGGAAGACTTTTATCAAACTCAGGATTTCTACTTGATTGTTGGTTCATTGTCCTAGTCCCTAGCTAAAGGTTTCTTGTATTCTCCCTTCAATGGAATAAATAAGTCCTCCAGCTCCCGCTGTCCCAGGGTTTCCCTTGGAGGCTCCATCGAAGAAAACTGTAGTTATTCCTTGCTTCCTCCACCAACTCTGGAATATATCATCATTGTCTCTTAGCCTCCATTTAGTTTTGAGATGGGGTTTATCAATGATGTGGATCTGGTGGGTAAGCACAAAGGTACCGAGCCAATTCTTTTCCTGCTGCTACAGCGAGATGTCGTCTTTGTGGTTTTGAGAGCTCAAATTTTCTAGGAGAAGGCCTTTTGATTTTGCTGCTACCATGTTGGGGGTCCAGGCTGTATTGTTGAAAATTTTCTCATTTCTTGCAAGAAAAAGCTTCTAGCACACATATTTGGGGATGGTGATCCAAACTCTAGCCCATAATGAGTTCAATGAGAGTGAAGGGTAATGAACCTTCCATGTTGTGAAAAGATCTACTACTGAAATTTTAGTGGGGGCAGCAACCTTGATACCATGGAGGATGAGAAGCCAGAATTTATTTTCAAATAGGCAGTCTACAAACAAATGATCCATGGTTTCCATGGCTTCTTTTCATAATCAACATCTGTGTGGGACAACAATATTTCTTTTCATTAAATTTTCGCCGGTCAGGATCTTTTTATGCATTAAAGTCCAGAAGAAGAAATTTACTTTAGGTAGCGCCATTGAATCCCATACCTCCATCCAAAATATTGTAGGGAGGGATCTATCCCTCTGAGGTTGTAGCAGTTCATAGCCTTTGGCTGAGGAGTAAAATCCTGAAGGTCCCCAACCCCAATTGTCTTCTTTTGACTTGTGCACCAGAGCTGCATCTCGAAGCTCCTCTTTAAGCATTTCTAGTTGCTGGAGGAGGTGATTTGGAACGTTGCCAAAGTACCAATTTGACTAGAAGCCATTGTCATACCAATTTGAAATGTCATAGATACTTTGTATTCCTCTGTGTTCTAGAAATTCATAAATTTCAGACAGGCTGGCATTTGATGCTAGAGGCAGATGCCCCGTTATCTGATCTGTCCATAATTTTACCCGCTTGCCATTTTTTGGGATACGATACAGGTTTTGCATGAAGAATCACATTCCTTTAATGCAAAGTTTCCATAACAGTATTCTCTTCCTACTGTTGACATTTTGCAAATTTTTTATTTTAGCATTTGGTATGTATTTGTACCTCAACATTTTGCTGACGGGGTGAATGGGATCGCTGTGCATCTTCCACATAATTTTATAGCCCAATGCTATGTTAACGAGATCTAGATCTCGGATTTGAAGCCCGCCTTCTCTCAGGGGCCACTTTGTTGTATCCCAATTGACAAGGTGAAATTTGCGTTGGTTCCCTTTCCCACCATGCCACAAGAAGTGTCTCAAATATTTGTTGATTTGACTAGATATCTTGGTAGATCGACAGTGATGAGAGAACTACTTTTATCAGAGTTAATTTACCTCTGTGAGTGAGCCATTGACCTCCCCATGTAGCGATTTTGCCTTTGATTTTTGTTATAACTCCTTCCCACATGTTGAATTTGTTTATGCCCAATGTTAATGGCAGCCCAAGGTAATTAATATTTTCCCATTTTGAATGCCCAATGAACCCCATGTTGCATGCTATTGTTTGTTTTTTGTGCTCTGCTGCATTCCAACTATAGACAACACTTTTCCTTTCACTTATCAGTGCTCCAGACACTTTGCAATATTCTTGAAAAGTATCCTTGAATGAAGAGGCTACTCTGTTAGAATCTCCTAGAAGAATGAGAGATTCATCCATGAACAGAGTGTGATTTAAAGGTTTAAGATCCTTCATTATTCTCAAACCTGGGGCATCTCTTGTTATCCTATCCTGCTCCAACTTCTTGCTGAGTGAATCCGCCATTAAAATGTATAGAAATGGAGAGAGGGGGTAGCCTTGCCTCAACCCCCTCGAGGATTTAAAAAATTCTGTTGGCCTCCCATTTACCAAAGGGGCTATCCATGGGTTGTAGGTGCAGGATTGTATCAAATTTACAAACTCTTGCTCGAATCCAAAGGAAAGAATCACTTGATAGAGGAAGGAAAACTTTACTCTATCGAAGGCATTGGCCATGTCTAACTTAATCAGCATGCCTTTCTCTTTTCTGAGGTTGCTAGAATGCATAGCTTCCTAGACTTGGATTACATTATCTAGGATGTGTCTCCCTTTGACGAATCCTCCTTGCGAGTCTGAGATGAGTTTGCCCAACATAGGATTTATTTTGTTTGCAAGGAGTTTTGCAATTATCTTGTAAGAGGCATTACATAGGGAGATTGGCCTGAACCTATCAAAGGAGACAGGATTTGTTTCTTTCAGGATTAATGCAAGGAAAGTTGAGTTGGTGCTACCACCCAATTTTTCTTTCTGTAGGAATCCTTTTATCATTCTGATGAGGTCGGGTTTGATTATATTCCATCATATCTTATAAAAATGAATGGTGAATCCATCTAGCCCTAGGGCTTTGTCGAGGTCCATGGACCAGATGATTTTGCTGATTTCTTCTTCATTGGTTGGCATCAATAGTGCTGTGTTATCTTCTTTTGTGACCAGTGTCGGAATGTTCTTGAGGAATTCCTTATTGCCTTCTTTATTGTCATCGTTCTCTTTGCTGTAAAGATGGTGGAAATGTGAGACAACAACAGCCTTTATTTGGTCTATTCCTGTGCAGAGCTTCTCATCATTGGTTGTAATCTCAGTGATGTGGTTCCTGGAGAGACGAGCTTTATATTGACAATGGAAGTAAGATGTGTTTCTGTCTCCAGATTCTAGCCAAGGGCTACGGGACTTTAGTCTCCAATATTCTTCTTAGTTTTTGAAGGAATGGTATGTTTTACATTGGGCTGCTTGCTCCTTATCCAATTCTGTTTTAGTAATATCTATTGTTTTCATTTCACTTTGCAACTTTCCCAGCTGCTGCACTAACTCCTTTCTTTGGGTATTAGGATTGCTTACTAGGAGTTTGCTCCATTCCTTGAGGGCCCTTTTTGTTATTTTTAATTTTTGTTCCCAAACATAGTTGGGAGAGCCAGTGACTGAGGTGGACCATGCCAATCGGACCGTCTCTGCAAAAGCACTATTATCTTTCCACAATGGACTGAATCTGAACGGGATTGGCCCTAGTTTTTCTTCCTCCTCTAGCAATAACAGGATGGGTTTGTGGTCCGAGGTGAGCTTGGGGAGTATGGCTGAGGAGATAATCTTCCTTTCCATCAGCAAAGTGCTTTGGACCAAAAACCTATCCAATCTGGTAGATATGTGATCCTACCTTGTCCTATTATTGGTCCAAGTGTTAAGCCCTTTGCATGGTTTAAAATCCATTAGGTCCCAATATTGTATCATGTCTTCTACTACATAAATCATTTGATCCTTGTTGTTCCTTCCTCTCCTCTTTTCTTTATCATTCATGATGAGGTTGAGGTCTCCAACAATGATTATATTGTTTGGGGAGTTTAGTTCTAGAAACTCATTTAAATTTTTCCAACAATCTTTCTTTTCAGAATGCAAAGTCGGTACATATAAATTGAATAATGTGATGGTTAACTTACTTGCTATGTCCTTCAACTCTATAAAACTCCAATGTTGAGTGTTGTAGGAGTTGACGAGCTTGAACTATTCTTCCTTCCACAAGGTTGCTATTCCTCCGGAGGAGCCCCTTGCACTTATCGCTTTTCCTATAGTCTTCTGCCAATTATTTTTGTTGATCTCTAGAAGGGATTCCCCTTCGATTTTTGTCTCTTGGAGCATGAGGATGTCTGTTGGTTCTGCTTTCATCAGATCCTTGACCGCTTCAATTTTTGACGAATTCCCCAGACCTCTATAGTTCCAAGAGACGATTCTCGTTACTTATTATTGGG
>JASDQU010736178.1:284583-294907 GCA_032191745.1 Picea mariana
TGAGATGAGTTTGCCCAACAGAGGCTTTATTCTGTTTGCAAGGAGTTTTGCAATTATCTTGTAAGAGGTGTTACATAGGGAGATTGACCTGAACCTATCAAAGGGGACGAGATTTGTTTCTTTCAGGATTAATGCAAGGAAAGTTGAGTTGGCACTACCACCCAATTTTTCTTTTTGTAGGAATCCTTTTATCATTTTGATGACGTCGGGTTTGATTATATTCCAACATATCCTGTAAAAATGAATGGTGAATCCATCTGGCCCCGAGGCTTTGTCGGGGTCCATGGACCAGTTGATTTTTCTGATTTCATCTTCATTGGTTGGCATCAATAGTGCTGTGTTATCTTATTTTGTGACCAGTGCTGGAATGTTCTTGAGGAATTCCTTATTGCCTTCTTCATTGTCATCGTTCTCTTTTCTGTAAAGATGGTGGAAATGTGAGACAACAACAACCTTTATTTGGTCTATTCCTATGCAGAGCTTCCCGTCATTGGTTGTAATCTCAGTGATGTGGTTCCTGGAGAGATGAGCTTTATATTGACGATGGAAGTAAGATGTGTTTCTGTCTCCAGCTTCTAGCTAAAGGCTGCGGGACTTTAGTCTCCAATATTCTTCTTAGTTTCTAAAGGAACGATATGTTTTACATTGGGCTCCTTGCTCCTTATCCAATTCTATTTTACTAATATCTATTGTTTCCATTTCACTCTGCAACTTTCCCAACTGCTGCACTGACTCCTTTCTTTGGGTATTGGGATTGCTTACTGGGAGTTTGCTCCATTCCTTGAGGGCCTTTTTTGTTATTTTTAATTTTTGTTCCCAAACATAGTTGGGAGAGCCAGTGACTGAGGTGGACCATGCCAGTCAGACCGTCTCTGTAAAACCACTCTTTTCTTTCCACAATGGACTGAATCTGAATGGGATTGGCCCTAGTTTTTCTTCCTCCTCTAGCAATAGCAGGATGGGTTTGTGGTTTGAGGTGAGCTTGGGGAGTATGGTTGAGGAGATAAGCTTCCTTTCCATCAGAAAAGTTCTTTGGACCAAAAACCTATCCAATTTGGTAGATATGTGATCCTCCCCTGTCCTATTAGTGGTCTAGGTGTTAAGCCCTTTGCGTGGTGTAAAATCCATTAGGTCCCAATATTGTATCATGTCTTCTACTACATAAATCATTTGATCCTTGCTGTTCCTTCCTCCCCTCTTTTCTTTATCATTCATGATGAGGTTGAGGTCTCCAGCAATGATTATATTGTTTGGGGAGTTTAGTTCTAGAAACTCATTTAAATTTTTCCAACAATCTTTCTTTTCATAATGTAGAGTTGGTACATATAAATTGAATAATGCGATGGTTAACTTACTTGCTATGTGCTTCAGCTCTGTAAAACTCCAGTGTTGAGTGTTGTAGGAGTTGATGAGCTTGAACTATTCTTCCTTCCACAAGGTTGTTATTCCTCCGGAGGAGCCCCTTGCGCTTATTTATTTACCTGTATTCTTCTGCCAATTCTTTTTGTTGATCTCTAGAAGGGCTTCCCCTTCGATTTTTGTCTCTTGGAGCATGAGGAGGTCTGCTGGTTTCGCTTTCATCAGATCCTTGACCGCTTCAATTTTTGACGAATTTCCCAGACCTCTACAGTTCCAAGAGACGATTCTCATTACATACTGTTGGGGGTGGTTGGGCCTCCTCCTTTTAGAGACCTTATTCTTGTGTTTCTGTCGATTGACATTTCTATGGTAGGTTGACTTCCTTGGGTCTTTTGTCTTTCTACCTCTTCCTCCCTTGCTTCTTTGCGGGACTTTCTTCCTACTCTTTTGGCTGGTCTTTCTAGGATCTCATCCTTCGAGAAGCTTGGTGATTCTAATACTTTCTTTCTGGCTATGTTGGTGTATGGGGGAGAGGGGGCTACTTCTAGGGTTCCTGTCATTTTCCCTTGTTCCCCTGTGTCTTTCCCATTTGGGGGGGGGTTTGATTGTTCACTACTGTCCATATTTGCTTCTGATTCTTCTATGTCATTGTCGGGCTCTACTGTTTGAGGTCCTGATTTCGACATGGGATTAGAACTCCCATCTTTTTTCTCTTGCCCCAATTTCCCGGGGTTTCTATCCTTTGTTGTTCCTTTGCTTCTAGATTTTGTTGTCCCTGTTTTCTGTACTATGATCCATTGATTTACTTTCGTGTTCTCACTCTCTTTTGCATTCTTTTTTTTACAGTGTCTTGTGAAGTGGTCGTAGCCATGGCAGTGCTAGCATTTGAAGGGTAACTGCTCATAATCTAGCTCTTGTATATGTGTCCAATCTGCAGTAGTTAGTTTGATTGCCTCTGGTAATCCTACTTCTAGATCAACCTCCACACAGATCCGTGTGCATGAGTACTGGTCTTTTCTCACTGCTTGGTCAATATACCTTCTGAGCATATTGCCAATTGCATGTAATGATTTTTGATTCCAACAATGTAAAGGAAGATGAGGTAGACAGACCCACATTGGAACAACGGATGGCACATCCTGAGATGGATCAAAATCCGGGGTGCATTTGTCCAGATATAACCCCTATGGCCCCATGAAGTATGGGCCATTTCTAAAAATGAGGTTTTTCTCCTCAGAGTTTTCGAACACGAATACAAAATATCCTTTCCCTACAAAATGACTCTTTATTCCTTCTGAGATGAGCGGGCTCCAGTTCCTCTGCACCCAAGCTTCGACAGATTTGGGAGAGGGCCAGAGCTTGGTAAATTGCCCGATAAGACCTCTGTCTGCTAGATCGACTGTTGATCTGCATGTTTCTTCTAAAGGCAGTTCAATACTTGGGATGCAATCTAACTTCTTTACGAATTTCTATTGTGTTGCAGACAACGGTCTTTTGGGGGCTTCGACAATGAGCTTTCTGAAAGCTTCAAATTCTGGCAAGGGGGGTGGGGGTGGGATGACACCCCCACCAGTGCCCATGATTAAGGAAACCCTACTCTCTATGATAATATCCTTGCATGCTAGGTCGTGCTCCCGTTCGCTGTTATCCAAAATTTCACACAATGCTATCCTATCTTTTTAACCATTCATTATTATACATAACTAAAATTTATGAGCAACATCATAATAAACCACATATTCAGCATCATAATAAACCACATATTCATCATATTCAACATCATAATAATAAACCACATAACACAACATAATAATGAAAATACCTACCTCTAACTAATGCTATTTCTCCAACTTTGTCTGTCCAAGCTGAAGCTGGAACTCTGATCAAGCTGCTCTGCCCAAACTTTTCCCAAAATCAACTAACCTCCCAGCCAGCTAGGAACTGAGCCTCTCCGGCTCCCTAGCTCTAGGATTCTATAAGGATTCCTAGGCCCCGAGCCCAAAACTCTCAGCAATAGGTGCCCCCTTGTCTCAGTCCACCAAACTCCAACAGGTTTCTCAAGTCAAAACTAGTAGTACCAGCTTCCATCAAGACACTACAACCCCCAAAACAACAATACAGTCCTCTCCTCTAAAAAATGACGCTCTCCCCCCAAAAACCAAAATTCCCTTCTCGAGTGTTTTCCCCCCCTCTTATCCTCCTTTCCCCCTCTCTAATTCACCGCCTTCTCCATTTCATTAAGAATTACCCATCCTATCCTTCCATTCAATGCCAACCACCTTATCCCCTTTCTCTTTAATGGTTCCATCATTTGATACATTAAGTCCCCATTTAATAAATTAAAATTTATTAAACTCAAATTCATTAACCATATATTTAATCATGAAATTAATTAGTTAATTAATTAACTAATATACATTAAACAATTATTTAAATAATGATAATTGATTAATTACTTAGGGTTGTTACATACACCCACCCTTCAGGAAACTTTGTCCCGAAGTTAAAGTATTTTATGATACAAGAGAAAAGACACATGGTTCACACATTCATATCAAATAACCAACATTATTAGTAAGTAAGCCAAGAAAAATCATACATACTAGTGTACATGTACAAGAAATGCATGTGTAGCTAGTACATACAAGTCTTGTGCATGTACTAATAACAATAACTATCACCCTTATAGTAATTTATGTATGCATCCAATCCAATCAACAAGACTATTCATTTTATAAAAGATAATAAACCAATGAAATGTTTGTGAATTCCCTTAATTACAATAATCTATCTCAACAATTTTATTTAGACAACTGTGTTTTAGTTACGTAATTATGAATATTCATATATACACATTTTATTTTGAGAAGGAAAAACAATAAATTCCACCATAAGACGAATCTCCATACACTCTCAACTATTTCTATTCATCCTTCCTCCCTAACTTACTTCCATTTTCCATTCCTATCCTTCCTCTGCCAGACTATCTTGGAGTGTCAACTATATTGACCTAACTCCAAATAGAACCCGTAAGCAAAAGTGACACTATATTGACCAAGCATCCCCAGTAGACAACTGACTGTCATCATCACACATCTAGGGGAGCATGAGCTAACACTGTCCTCCCATGACTCCAGGTTTTAGAGGATACACAGTGGGAAATGCCTCCACCCCTCCTAATAGGACTAGGGTCCACACCCTACAATGGAATATACAGTGGCACTATGTTGTTGGGAGTTTTGTCATCTTTTATTCGGTTTTGGGCAGTCTTACCACCTGAAATCCTGCACTGGTCCACAAATCATAGCAATGCATCCAAGCCAATATAATTTCACATACAAAGATTCATACCATATTGTTTCTCAGTCATTGGTCATGACATCCACTTCCATTATCATTATCCCTTGGCTATTTCATATCCCAATGACCTGCAGATTAGTCTGTAACACAAACTCATACATATCTATGTATTATCATCATGTAATTGCATACAACCATAATTTCAATTTGGTATCCACGTACCAACAACTTTAACATCAAAGTTTTTAAGTTAGAAATAGATCTCATAATATCCCATAATTCAATTAACATTACCCATTCATAGAAATATCATTTACATAATAGATTGCATCGTATCCAACATCATTTGAATAACATTTAAACCTTCATAGGATTCTCATTCACATAGTATATGGCATCATATCCATCATCATCCAAATAACATTTAACCATTCATAAAATTTACATTCACATAATAGATCACATCATATCCATCATCATTCAAATAACATTTAAACATTCATACATGTTTCTATGTCTTAAAAGTTCAAGTGTATCATTAATAGTTTCACGGTGAATAGAAAATAAAGGTAATCAGGCATCAGGTAATCCTAGTTGTCTAAGTCAAAAGGTGGTGTTAGATACACCCAACCTTCGAGAAACATATTCTCGAGGTGGTAAAAAAAAGTGAGGGATAATCTCATCGTAATGTCTCGGCATCCTCCCAAGTAGCAAATCCTGGACTATACTTGTCCCACTAGACCTTAACTTGGTCTACCAAACGGTTCCTGAGATGTTGGACTCTATAGTCCAATATGTGTAATGGTTCTATCGTGAGGGTTCCCGCGTCCGATACCTGCAATTCCTTCCAATTTAGTTTATGTGATTCATCAACAACATAATGACGCAAAATAGATACATGAAAAACATTATGAGTTTTATGCAAGTGGGATGGAAGTACGAGACGATAGGCAATGGGTCCAATTTTCTCTGGGATTTTGAATGGTCCTATAAATCGAGGTGACAACTTTGTCCCCTATCCGAACCATATGGTACTCTTATTAGGCTTGATATGAATGGAAACCTGATCTCCCACTTTATAACTTCGGTTAGTCCTGTGTGCATCCGCATAACTTTTCTATCTATCATGTGCTTCCTTTATTCTCTGCCTAATCTGAATCACCTGTTCCTCCATCTCTTGAATCAATTCTGGACCAACTAGTACTCGGTATTCTAATATTTCCCAACTCATTGGTGTTCTGCATGGCCTTCCATACAGAGCTTCGTAGGGTGGCATTCCGATGGAGCTATGAAAATTGTTATTATAGGCGAACACTACCAAAGGTAGTTACTTCTCCCAATGGGTTTGATTATCCATGACGTACATCCTAAGCATGTCTTCCATAACCTGATTTACTCTCTCAGTTTTCCCATCTGTTTCAGGATGATAATATGTACTTAAGTTCAACTGAGTCCCCAACGTTGAATGCAAACTTGTCCAAAACCTAGAAGTGAATCTGGAGTCCCTATCTAAAATGATCTTCTTAGCTATCTCATGCAAATAGATTACCTCACTTACAAACACCTGTGCCACATCAATGACATCATAGGTATCTCTAACCAGAATAAAATGAGCACTCTTGGTTAGCTTATCAACTATCACAAGGATGGAATTGTGTCTATGAGATGTGAGCAACAACCCCACAACAAAATCCATAGAAATGACTTCCCACTTAGACATAGGAACATCATGTGGTTGTAGGAGAACTGCCGGGTGATGGTGGTCATCTTTCACTTGTTGACACTCTAGGAATTTGGCGACGAAATGGACTACATTGCACTTCATGCCTACCTAGAAGAAAAGATTCCTCATGTCTGTGTACATCTTCTTCACACTCGGATGCACACAATAAAGTTCTCTATGGGCTTCCTTCAGTATGATGCTTCGAATATCCCCACCTTTGGGGAAGTACATCCTTCCTCGATATCTTAACAGTCCATCTGCTTCCAGACTATATCCTTCATACTTTGGATCTAATTGCCTCCCATTCTAGAGGTTTGAAGTAACCTTTAAATACCAGCCATCTCCATGGAGTTGCGTCAACACACATTCCCTCATATTGACTTTTAAGGGTACCAAGGAGAAGACACGTGGTCTCCCACTCAAGGCATCCATGACCACATTCTCTTTTTCCTTGATATATGAAATACCAAAATCGTACTCACTCATGAACTCACTCCATCGCCTTTGCCTGGCACTCATATCCCTTTGAGTGAAGAGATGTTTTAAACTTTGATGGTCCATTTTGAGCTCAAAGTTTTTCCCTACTAGATAGTGCCTCCAAAGTTTCAGAGCCAGCATTACAACAACCAACTCCAAATCATGAGTAGTGTAAATCTCCTCGTGTTTCTTCAACTTCCTTGACGCATAAGCTATCAATCCTCCATCTTGCATTAACACAGCCCCCAATCCTTTCTTCGAGGCATCTATGTAGACTGTGAAGTCCTTTTCCATATCCAAAACTCGTAGAATTGGTGCACTAGTTGGTAACCTCTTAAGCTCGATGAATGCACTATCACATTCTTCTATCCATTCATACCTGACCCCCTTGAACTGAAAAGTGGTAATGGGTTTCACTATTTTAGAGAACCCTTCCACAAATCTCTGATAATAACCCACTAGCCCCATGAAGCTTCTTACCTCAAGAGCATTTTTTGGCACTGGCCATTCCATAATGGCCTTTACCTTTTCTGGGTCCAAAGAGATTCCTTCGTTGGAAATAATATGACCTAAATAGTGAATTTCTTTTTGAAATAAGGAACACTTCGACAACTTCCCATACAATTTGTTCTCTCTAAAGTAGGACAACACCACTTGCAAGTGTTCCTCATGCTCTCTTTTGTTCTTGGAATAGATGAGGATATCATCTAAAAGGACTTGTACAAAGCGGTCTAAGTACTTCTAGAATACACTGTTCATGAGGCTCATGAATACTGCTAGGGCATTGGTCAATCCGAAAGGTACTACAATGAACTCGTAATGCCCAAACCGAGTTCAAAAGGCAGTTTTAGGAATATCACCTTCCTTCATCCTTAACTGGTGATACTTTGATCGCAAATCAATTTTTGAGAATACCGCTTCTCCTTTCATCTGATCAAAGAGATCATCTATCCGTGGCACTGGGTACCTATTTTTCACTGTAGCACAATTCAAGTCCCTATAATCTATGCACATACGTAAGGAACCATCCTTCTTCTTCACAAAAATTACTGGTGCAACCCAAGGTGAGACACTAGGCCTTATTAGCCCTAAATCGAGTAGCTCATTCAACTGCATCTATAAATCACAAAGTTCTGCCACTGTCATCCTATATGGAGTCTTGGAAATCGGTTTTGCACCAGGTTTTAGCTCAATAGTAAAATCAAGCTCCCTCTAAGAAGGTAACCCTGGTAACTCGTTCGAAAAAACATCTTTAAACTCTAAAAATACTGGCTACTGATCCAAGGAGGTTCCTTTCCTTTCACTCACTTCTTCTACTACATAAAGTCGACATCCTTGCCTCATGCACCACTTAACCTTCATAGTTGAGATAAAGTGTAGAGACACCTTTCTTCGTACACTGTGGATCTCTACTGGCCTTCCTTCATCGTCAACACAAAGCACCCTTTTTGTGAAACAATCTACCATAGCTCGATGGGCTTCTATCCAATCCATTCCAATGATTAGGTCATACGTTCCAAGAGAAGTGACGTATACCTTCAACCTAGTAGTACACACTCCCAGGTCTACTAGAAAATTATCAACACTGGGTCCTACCATTTGTTTTTCCTCCGAAGCCATCTTGACTTGTTTAAAGTCATCGTGCTCATAGGCTGCCAACCCACTCTTTTCTAATGAAAATGGTGAAATGAAACTATTTGTAGCACCAAAATAAAATAAAATTTTAACATTGATATGATTTAGCATACCTGAAGATTCCACCACCGTGGATTGATGTTCTACCTAGCAATTATTAATTGTTGTATAAATCTGGTGGCTACCACTTGCTCTTCCCATTGGGGCCTTTCCTTCTCTATGCACAAATCCTTCTTGCAACTCTGGGCAGTCATGCTAGTAATGGGGTCCTCCACATCTCCAACATGTAACATGATATTGAACCTCCACAGTACTCTATGACTATCGCTGAAATGAGTTCCTTCCCCTAGAACCCCTGCCCCTACTAGCTGCTCTCTGATATGGTCGTGGACCTGCTTGTGTCGTTGGTGATGAGCGGGATGCTGCACTTGCTGCCATTGAAATACTTGAGGAAATTATCTTTGGCATGGCTATATTACCATAAGGAGGTGTCCTAGAGCTCCCTCCCCTAGAGAAGGTCCTAGGGGCTTTCCCCACGAATCCAGGATGATGTGGAAAGGTTGATCATGTACCTCCATTTAAGTTCATGTGTTCCTCCACATAACATGCATTTTCAACTTCTTCCACTACCGAAGATGGTTTCCACATCCACACCATGGCCCTTATCTTAGGGTTTAACCCATAGACAAAGAGTTCTACCTGTCATTGATCGTTATCCATTTATGAAACATATTTGACCAATTCCATAAACCTGATCTCGTATTCTTCTATGGTCCCATTTCTCTGTACTAGAGTATGAAATGCTCCCACTTGTTTTTCCTCATAGTAAGCTGGTAGATATTTCTTTCAGAACCTTTCCTCAAAAAGTTCCTAAGAGACAGTGTTTGGGGTAAGGTGCAACTACCTCTCTATATTTCCCCACCAGTTCATGGCACTGTCCCTTAACTAAAAGATAGTTATTTTCTCCTTAGATGTAGAAGCATAATCTCTTAAAGTGAAACATCTTGTCATTCCTTCCAACCATGCCTCTACACGTTCACTGGCACGACCCTTGGAAAACTCTGGAAGTTTGATGTTCTGCAGTTCTCTAGTGATGTCCTCGGGTAGAGGCCCTCCCCCTGAATCCCTCGACGCTTCAAGATTACCCATTACAGATGGTGGGGGCTCCACTTCGATCCTTGCTGGCTGGAATTCCTTTAAAGTCTCATTTATGGCCTCCAAAGAGCGCAAAATGAGAGCTAATTCAGGCAATGGTGGTGGCGGTGCTGGAGGTCCCTCCGATGATGCCCCTCTGCCTTGATTTCCTCTCATCCTAACCATCCTATGTAACTGAATCTGCGTTATCCAAAAGTTTTTCAAGGAGAGTCTACGAAAATTCACATTTGCACAACTTAAACTTGAAAACAGGGTTAGGTGTAAGTTTTTTTTTACTTGTCTGTAAACAGATGCTACTCTCTTTAGGGGAAGTGGCTAGGTTAGGGTTAAAGAATCTAAGCTAAATGTCTTTGCCTAAGAAACTACTAACTCCCTCGCCTGATAGCTACGCTAGTATTGTACCACACTCACCAATTTCTCTAATCTTACCTTCTTAGCGTGTATGAAGCCCCCCTCTCCCCGTGTCATGGTTTAAGTCCTTAAACTTTTCGTTGAAGACTATTTAATGTGATTTTGAACATAGTTAATCATTAAATATGTACTTAATTAATTACTTTAATTAAATAGTCTAATTAATTAGTCACTAGCTAATTAATCATTTCAATTAACTAACCACTTTTAATTAATCACATTAATTTATAATTAAAACATTACTCACTATAATTAAAACATAAA
>JASDQU010736179.1:41085-71158 GCA_032191745.1 Picea mariana
ATATTTTCTTTACAAAATACTTTTTAAATAAAATGAAACTTATATAATTTAGTGTTTTCTTTACAATATATAATTTACGCACTAAATTATTATTAGCTTTTAATAAAATTTCCTCACCACGCTATTATTTAGCTTTTAAATAAAATTTCTCACCCTGCACTAAATAAAGAGAAAATGAATCCATACATATCGTCGAACTCCAAATAGTAACGATAATGGAAATGCATGATCACCAAACACAAAATGTAAATATAATCGACATGGTTATCCAACATCATATCATATATAGTGTCTTTGGTTGTAAAAATTTATTATTAATTTAATAAAATTTGTTTACCCACAAACAAACAATGAGATGGAAAATAATGGCATCTAATAAATAGCCTTGGAATAAGTGATGGCCACAAAATCCAAATGGTAGGTAGGATATTCTGGAAATACTTCTTCATCAACACAAGATGCAAATCTAGTGAATCTTGGGTCAATGGTGGTTATCATGGGAATGCACTACCCTAATCAATTAGAGGTAGATGTAAATATAATCAACTTAAGGTGTCATGACTTGTTAAATGATTTTTTTAATAGTATATTTAAAAGAGGGTGTTTGGTTTAATGAAATTGGTTTTTTAAATTATAAAAAAATAATATAAGTATATAGGGGTTTTTGCAGTGTAAGATATTTGATATTATTTTTGGGATTAACTGCGTAGTGTAAGTCATTAATATATGATCCATATTCATGAGTATTAGTATTAATAATTCTCATGATTTGAATAGTCCACTTAGCATTGAACAATAATATATATTTAGAAAATTAAATTATTTTGTATAAATTTAGATTATTTGAGATAATGATGATAATACTTATTAATGTTTATGAAATAAATTTTAGTATATTCTAATAAAATAATATCCTTTTTTTAATAAAATAGTATTAAAACATATAATTTAGATTATATATATATTTTTTAAAATTATTTAATACAGATATTTTAACAGAACTTACCTTGGAAACAAACCCACCTGACAGAAAGCAATTTTTTTTTTAATTATGAATAAATATCTTCCAAATTAATTATATAAAATTTAAAATTATTATAAATATGATTACTATAATTATAAATATGCTTAACAATAAATATCAAATAGCATTTAAGATGTATATATTCATTAATGGTGTATTTTTATTTTTATTTTACATTATTGAAGATGTATTTCCACATATAAAGATGGATTTAGTGCTTTCCTCATATGCTTGGGAAATCTCAATGTGGTGTGTTCATATTGGAGATGTAGAAATCTTGAAGTGGTGCACATACACATCGAGGTTATGGTTGGCAAAATTTTGATGTGATGTTCACACTAGTGTTTTATTTGGGAATGCGAAACATTGATGTGGTGTTCACATTAGTACTATACCTAAGAATGAGGTTATGGTTGGCAAAATTTTGATGTGATGTTCACACTAGTGTTTTATTTGGGAATGCGAAATATTGATGTGGTGTTCACATTAGTACTATACCTAAGAATGAGAAATATCGATACAGTCACACCAACTTTGTACCTCATAATGAGAAATATTGATGTCTCATGTTCACATTCGTGTTTTCCTTGGGAGTGAAAAATCTTGATGTCACATGTTCACACCTACGTTTTCTACTTAGGAATGAGAAATCTCGATGCAACATGTTCACATCAACATTGTACCTATGAATGAGAAAATGAGAAATCTTATTGCAACATGTTCACATCAACATTGTACCTATGAATGAGAAATCTTGATGCAACATGTTCACATCAACATTGTACCTATGAATGAGAAATCTTGATGCAACATGTTCATGTTGAGACTCATAATGAGAAATATCGATGCAACATGTTCACAACAAAGCTCAAAATGGCAAATCTCGATAAAGCATGTTTACATCGACCAGGTACCTAGAAATGGGAAATGTTGATGCACCATGTTCACACTAACGTTGTACTTGTCATATCTTGATGTAACATGTTCATATTAAAGTTCGAAGTAGGAAATCTTGATGCAACATGTTTACACTACATTGACTCTAGGATTGGGGAATCTTCATGCGACACATATTCACACTAACTAACTAAGATATATTGATGCAACATTTTCACATTGGGGTTGTATACCTTGCATAAACCAAGACATCGTGCATCGGGTGGGCATCAAACACAGTTGATCTTGAACACACAACTTTCTAGAGTGCCACAATGGACTAGAAGAGATTGATTGAATCATCTCACCACAAATCTTGGCCCATCTAAATGTGTCACAAATTACCCATTTTGAGATTGCTCAAAATAACAAAAAAAGAAAGTAACCTAACTCCAACAAAGATCATATTGAATTATAAAATTGCATATTTCAACTATATCAAGGACTTGGGACCTATTGATAGGGGAGAGATCAAGACATTAACCACTTATAATAAGGCTCAAAGAATAAGAACACAATCTAACCACAATGAAATATTTTTTTGACATTCAAAACAATAATTTCATCTCTCCAAAATTACAATTTTTATAAAAATAAGTAAAATAAATTGACATATAGTAAAAAAATAAACTAAAAAATTATAAAATATTCAACCGCCCTTCTTATTTAATCTCAACATATATATATTCATGGTACAAGCTTCATATCCCCAACATATACCATTAGTAAACGCTAGAATGCTTTGTACATACGCTTTGCCATTTATTCAACAACTAAGATAGTAAACAACCCCGTTCCTACGCACAATACCCAAGATCAACGCAAATGCAGGTCAGGATAAGAAATCAAGAAAGATCCCTACAGATTAGGGGAAAACGAATATGGAGGAAAAATATTAGTGGTCAATGGTCGATAATTACAGGGATGCCCCACATGGGTGCCCTAAGATTAGGGCCATAATGATGTATTGCACACTCTTTGAATTGACCGGAGACGATGGCATTCATACTACACAGATTTTATCCATCAACGTTAACTGAGCAGACGGCGGAACCTCCAGTTTCCATCCTTATCGGTTTTTGACAAGATCTATAAGAATCGCAGATCAGTTTCATGGAATCCAATATTATTACAACGAGATGGATCTCAGAGTCCTATCGTCTCTAGCGGCGGGATTCATATTTCTGTTCGCTGTGGTGAAATCTGTAATTAAGATATGGTGGACGCCTGTTCGACTGAAAATGTCTTTTGAATCGCAGGGTATCTCGGGCCCCCCGTACAGGCTTCTTTATGGAAACACAGTGGAAGTAGTCGAAATGATGAAGGAGGCCAATTCGGTTCCGATGGAACTGTCCACGCACAATATTTTGCCTCGAGTTCTTCCTGAGATTCATCGTTGGACTAAGGCCTACGGTGGAATCTCGTTTCACAATTCTTGTTTTTTTTTACCTAAAAAAACCCTGATGGAGGGCATCTTTGATTATTTGATGTTTGTTCTGTACTGACAGGCAAGAATTTCGTGTACTGGTTTGGTCCCGTGCCGAGGCTTGTTATTCCTCAGCCAGAGCTGATCAAGGAGTTGCTCTGCCATAAGTTTGAGCAATATGAGAAGCCAGAGCCAATTCCCCAGATCAGGCAGCTGTGTGGCGATGGCCTTGCGAATTCCCGAGGAGAAAAATGGGCTCGACAAAGAAGATTTCTCAGTCCTGCCTTCCATGCAGAAGCGTTAAAGGTGGGTAGTTTCTCAACATATTTAATTCTTGTATTCGAGTCATAGGCGCTACTCCATGTTTTCTTCTCAACATATTCGACTGTTAATTTCCTTTCTGGCAGTCTATGGTGCCAGTGGTTGTGGCGAGCGCAACTGATCTGCTAGACAAATGGAACGAGGCAGTCGATTCTGGTGAGAAAGAGATAGAGGTATTTAATGAATTCCGAAATCTGACTGCTGATGTGATTGCCAGAACTGCTTTCGGCAGTAGTTATATGGAAGGAAAACACATCTTCGACTTGCAGACAGAGCAAGCAATTCTCGTTGTTGAAAGCTTTCGTAACTTCCTTATTCCAGGTTACAGGTAGCATATCGTATCTTTCTCAAAGCAGGTTACAGGTAGCATATCGTATCTTTCTCAAAGTTTGAATCCATTTTTCACAATAATTACGTTGAAAGGCGTATACTTAGGTACATTTAATCATCTTTTAACCATAAATTCAAATCTTATGGTTATCAATTGAAGATGTTGGCATATTCTTTGTCGTCCTTCCAAATCAATGAATGAAATCTCATGTTCATAATTTTCAATGGGCACATTTAATCATCTTTTAACCATAAATTCCAATCCTGGTTATCAATTGAAAATGCTGGCATATTCTTAGTCGTCCTTCCACATATATATGAGCTCGACTCACATATATGTGAGCCGAACTCACATATATGTGAGCCCGGCTCACATATATGTGAGTATATGTGAGCCTGCTCGCTCACATATATGTGAGCTCGCTCACTTACATATTCCAAATCAATGAATAAAATCTCATGTTAATAACTTTAAAAAATTTCAATTAGCCTTTTACTTTTTAACATTTACTTCACATGCTTAACAAACTTAATTATATTCTGAGGATATTTTGTTCCAGGTTTTTGCCCACGAGAAGTAATTTGAAAGGCCGAAGGCTAGACCGAGAAATTCAAAGGTCACTGAGGGAGATAATCAGCAATCGGGAGAAAAATATGAGGGTGGAAGAAATTGATGAGAACAAAGATCTCCTCGGCTTGATATTGATGGCAGCCAAGAAGGGAACAGGGGAGAAGCATTTGAGCATGTCTTTTCAGGACATGATCGATGAATGCAAGACATTCTTCGTGGCCGGACATGAGACAACATCCATCTTATTGACATGGACCGTAATTCTGCTTGCCATGCACACCGACTGGCAGGATCTGGCGAGAGAGGAAGTGTTGAGATTATGTAAGAATGAAGCTCCAAATGCCGAGGTCCTAAGTCGCTTGAAAATAGTAAGAATCAACGCAATTATCTTTATGAATCATTAGATGTCAATCTAGCCTCCATTGTCGCTGATTTAGAGATCTTGGCAATTATTATCTGTAGATCATTACATGGCAATCTAAACTCCGTTGTCGCTCAATTACAAGTCTGAGCGACATGGCAATCAAGTCATAACAAGTCTGAGCGACATGGCAATCAAGTCATAATTAGATGATAAATCTGGTCTCCATTGTTGTTGAATTAGAAGTCTTAGCAATTATGTTTATAAATCATTACATGGCAATTTAGTCTTCACTGTTGTCCATTTAAGTTAGGTTAGGTTAGTTAGTTTAATTTGTTAAGCTGTGGGTTTTTTATGTTAGGTTATTTCAGTGCAATATTTATATGGTGAGTGAGTTTAGTGAAGAAGAGATATAAAAAAATCCAGCCATGTTAAATGTTGGTGCTGATTAGATTAAATAAGATCTCAATAATTAATAGTTAAAAATGCTTGCCCAACAAGTTACAGAGATATTTAAAAAAAAAAAACCCAATAATTAAAAATGCTTGCCCAACAAATTACGGACATATTTTTAACAAACAAAAGAAATCTAACCTCCACTGTTGCTGAACTCTAAGTCTTAGTCTCCACTGTTGCTGAATTCCAAGTCTTAGCAATTATATTTATATGCTGAACTCCACTGTTGCTGAACTCTAAGTCTTGGCAATTATATTTATATGCTGAACTCCACTGTTGCTGAACTCTAAGTCTTAGCAATTATATTTATAGATCATTACAGGACAGTTTAGTCTTCATTTGCTTCAAATTAAATTCTATTTATAGATCATTACATGGCAGTTTAGTCTTCATTTGCTTCAAACTACACGTCTTAGCAATTATATTTATAGATTTAGAAGTCTTAACAGTTACATTTGTGGATCAGATGGCAATTAGTCTCCATTGTTGTTGAATTAGATATATTATGAGTTAATTGCTAATCGAACTCTGCTAATGTGCAATATAGGTAAATATGGTTCTTCACGAGGTGCTGAGACTTTATCCTCCATTACCGTTTATGGTGAGGACGACTTGCAAAACCATGAAGCTGGGGAGTCTCAGTCTTCCAAAAGGCACTGAAATTACAATTCCAATCGCTGCAGTTCACCATGACAAAGAACTGTGGGGAGAAGATGCAAGACAGTTCAATCCCCAACGCTTTTCTGAGGGAGTTTCCAAGGCCGCTAAACATCCCATGGCGTTTATGCCTTTCGGACTTGGACCAAGAATCTGCATGGGTATCAATTTCTCCATGATTGAAGCCAAGGTGGTTTTGGCTGTGATGTTGCAGCGTTTTTCTTTTGTTCTGTCACCTTCGTATGCCCATGCACCTGCTCAAAATTTTACCATCAGCCCACAGCACGGAGCGCAAATTTTTGTGAATAAACTACTGTTGTGAATAAACATATTTTGTTGAAGGCGTTGTAATGTGATTTTTGTAATCATTCCGAGAACAGCTTTGTTGTTGCTGAAAAATTCTAGCATTGTACAATTTTTTTTATATGGAAGTTCCATTGTCCATAATTTTGTTTGCAGAAATAAATGAATATAAATGTTTAATGCAATATGTATGTGTATGTGTTCTCTTGAGTAATGATATTTTCATTTAATAGAATATATAAAAATAATCACTCACATTTATAAATTTAACAAAGTTTCACCAGATTTTAAGTAAAGATTCTAAAAATATAGTCAAAATAAAATATTTTTTTTAAACATTTAAACTACCACAATCTCAATTTCAATGTGAAACTAAACATTTATAAAACAAAATCTTACATATTTATCTTAATAAACCATATCTTACTTTAAAAAAATGAAAATAACAAATAAGTATTATCCTTGTAATTTATACATATTTTTATTTCTTTTTAATAACTTCATGGTCATATTTTATTTTATCATATGATTTTATGATCAATTTTGATATATTTTTTAATTTCTTTTGAATAACTTCATGGTCATATCATATTTTATCTCAAACTTTATAATCAATTTTGAAAATAACAAATAAGTATTATTCTTGTATTTTATATATTTTTTATTTCTTTGAATAACTTCATGGTCATATTTTATTTTATCATATTTTATCTAAGATTTTATGATCAATTTTGAATAGGCTTTCCACAATTTTGTAACTTAAATGCATGTACATTGATTGTATACTTGTATAGTTTAGATAATATCTTCATACTTAGATGCTTGTTCTTTTGTATTAGAGTGTGGGATTAGGTCAAAATTCTAGAGACTTAGGAACGAGAGCTCCTAAAATTCTCATGGGCACCAAATTACAATTTTTTACTCCAAAGGGAAGTAAGCATAAGATAGCTCTTAAAATTTTGATGGGGTAAACTACATTTTTTTACTCTAAAGGGAAGGAAGCAATACAATCGTGCATATCTAAGCATAAGTAAGAAGGAGGAGTTTTTGAATTTATTTCATTTTTCTCCTATAACTCACATAATTCACATAGTGCCCATATCTCTACTTTGGTTGTAAACCCTAAGTTTCTTAAGTCCCAAGGTTCTCCATAAAAACTCTAATGAATGAAGGACTCTCCATATTCTAGCCTAGCCCAAGTCTTGACTAAACAAATGTAGAAGAAGCAATGCCTTTTACTAGAAACCCTCATTTATAATAATAATCATAGGCCCAAACAACAATTCACTATTTCTAAGTTAAAATGATGCATGATATGATGAGTATGTTTCAACAACTTATCACCACCCAACAATATCTACAACCACAAACTTAACCTCAACCAACTATTCACCAAGTAGTTTACATTGTTCAACAAATCTTTGAAAGCTAGACATTAAATTGCCAATGTCTAAATTTGTTAGGGATTTCAATGACAACAAAATTGATTCTTGGATACATAGTATGGAAGCTTATTTCACATGGAGAACTATGCCCTTACATTGTGGTAAGCCCATGACCAACATTTCATAGCCAACAAGCAATCCCTAAATGAGCTTTGAGGATACTTAAAGGGTGTCCTCCATAAGAATTTTTACCCTTTAAAGTACAAGGGTGCTTTGCTAGAAAAGTGTCTATATCTTCAATAAATTTTAACAATTTGTCCAATAGTTTATTGACTACAAAACTTCCATCAAGCTCAAGGTTAGAGACTTTGAAGGAACTCTCTATGTTAAGTGCATTTAAGGGTTATTTTTGCATTTAAGAAAGGAACTGGAACTATCCTCTATTACTTCCCTAGAGTGAACCTTCAAGTTTTCTTCTAATAAAGAAGATATGATGATTAAGATCAATCTTGTCAATCAAAAGAAGCTTATTTCCTCTTCTCAATCTTCTTCCACTTCCAAGGGATAACCCTATAACAATGACTAGAACTAGAGGTCTCCCACACATAACACTTGCTATTGGGACACAAAAGAAGTGGTGCTCCTACCATGAGAAATATGGAAATTCTAATGATGTGTACAAGGTTCGTAGGCCAATATCACTAAGAATGATTAAGATGTCCTTGCTAAACAACAATAATTCTTTGAATATTCTAACATAGGTGTCACCATCCCATTTACAATAGATCTACACCTAGTTCTAATGGCCAAGAACTATATTAATAGTGAGGAAGAAACAATGTTCACTCAAAACCGCTAGATCAAGAACAAATTAGATCCTATCATCATGGACAATGGAAACTAGAAGAATCTAGGGTTCCAACAATTGGTAGTAGACTTGCAATAATTGAGTGTTCATCACCCCAATTGTTGGATTTATTTGGTAGACCAAGGTCCACTTAAGTGTCCAACAAATGTTTAGTGTAGTTTAGTGTAGGGACATTCAATTCCTACAAGATGGAAATTTCACTCGAAGAATGTGACAAGACTTAAGGTAGGGAGGTAGGTTGCAATGAAGGGTTTTACCATTTTGTCTTGAGATTATTTTTAACATCATTTAGTCTATAGATCCACAACTTCACACAATATGTAAGGCATTCACATGCATTACATTCATCATAACATAAAATAATAGCTATATGCCAACCATCTACATAAAATATTATAGCCATGAGGGTCTTGGAATACTCTAGTCCAATATATCACCAAGTACATAATCTTTACAACATGATTGTGGGTACTTCATCCATAATAGTGGAAATAATAACAATAGAAATATTAAAAATAACCAAATAAATAACAACCTTCTTTTGTAGTCCCTAAAGGCCTTTTATACTTTTTAGATTGATGATCATTTCTAACCATGGCATAACACTAACTTAACTAAGTTCTTTGGCTACATAAATACAAGATCCATTACATGTTAAGAAGTACTAACCAAAATAACCCACAAAACTAGGTGTTCCTCTGTCTTCTTGATCTTATATGTGTTTGAATTGGTTATTTCTTTGATTCCATGTGCCACCACTATGGTTTTCAAGTGTCACTCTGTTTTTATTCTACTATACTGCTCTACTCCAAAAATGAAAGGTTCAACACCAATTCATATCAACTTGAATTTGTTAAGGAACATGAACAACCTACTCTTATCACTCAACAACAACTCATCTCATTTTCCACTAGACCCTTTGGGTGATGTCACTCCTCTAAGTGATTTTGATTTCATTTTGGGAAGGACAAGTATCATCTTGCCATACATGAACAATATGATCTCTATTTCAACACGTACAAGTTGCACAAGTATGGTAAGCCATATAAATCACTTCATCTTCTATTGTCCCACCTCTACTTCATGACATGTATACTATTATATAGGTCACTTTTAACAAAGTTGATGTCATTGTGATTTGTCTATTAAGTTAAGGAAGAAAACAAAGAGGAGCCACCTCCCTTGATATACCATTGGTAGGTTTATACATATTTATGTGCTTGAATAACTCAATGGTTTATATTGCATTCAAAACACACACCATTCCATGAAGTTGGTTCCTAGCTCTTTCTCACTCAACTTCTGATCCAGATGGATATCGGTGGCCACCCACCTTTTCCAACTGTCTCAAAACAGTTTTCTGACAATTTTGGCAATTTACTATTTTTAGCAGTTTTAACTTTCGGGCCCATTTTGAGGGCCTAAATGAAGGATTTTTGGGATCGAGTTCCTCAATGATAGCTGAAGTCATAATTAATCCCCCAAAATTAATCTCCTCGGTGATACCTTTCGAACGGGCTATCACACGCCTAAAATGAAGATCGTATGCAAAAGTTACGACCCTGGGAAGTTGATGTACTAACTTACCCAAACGGGGCCCACATAAATTTTGGTGCTTCATCTCCTAGGGTTAGGTTTTTGGATGTATAGGATTTTTGGCATTCTTGTTTATTTTAAAAATTCCTTCAGAGCCTCATTGTAATTTTTCTTTTTGCGAATGCACGCAACCGTCACATCTCTTCTCAGAGATAAGCCACCACCATTCTAGGAAGATTGTTTCTGCTGCATTTTACAGTTTTAGCTTATTTCATTATTGAATAGAAAACTAATTTTACTGTATCTCTGTTATTTTGTGTTAAGGACCTGTTAATAATCTGTATTCATTTTGTTATGTTCATAAAATCCGGATCAGTGGTATTAGAGCGAAACCCACCAGGAAATACCACAAAATAACGCCGAAGCAGTCGAAGGAGCCACTAGAAGTGCACAACACTCGAACAACAGTTCAATTGGACGCCCCACAAACCCATCCCAGATTCTTTTTCGACCGAGCCAACAGGGGGAGATGGCCATGGCTTGGGAAGAATGGATGGTGAAGGAGTAACCAGAAGCTATTGGAACCTCGAACCAACCATGATGACAAGAGGACTGAATTTAGATACCAATCTCACCCTGAAAGAAACCAACTACATAGATTGTGCTACGTCATATACCAGAGGGAGTACAGGTGGACCCACAGTTATTAGGTCAAGTCGAGAAGCTCAGGTTTTCCGACCATGACATAGAAGACAACACTAAATATCCAGAGCTTGCACTGCAGGTTTTTATGCAGAAAATAGTCATGAACCAACTCATCGAATCCATCACTCAGCCACACCAGTGGGCCATTGGACTGGATAAAACATGAATTCTAGGGTTGCTGAAGATACCACACTTTGGTAGAGGCCAATATGTGACAACATGCGTCAAACAAATGTTAGCAGTTACACATGGATGGGATATATGGTTGGACAAACCCATCCACATAACTGTTGAATTTATCATGCAGATAACAGGCTTACCCACCGGGGCTATGGATCCCGCACTGATCCTAGACGATAAGTCCAAGGAAAAAGCATTGGCATAAGAGATGAAAAAGAAATATGACACTGACAGGGGAACAAGAGGCATTATAATTAAACAGATCAACAATGCCGCAACACAATTGGGCGCAAGGATCTTATCCTGTAAACTGCTATAAAAATTCTGCAAAGACGAAGTATCGACAAGAGTCATTGTTGTGGTAGCTCAGTGCGCATAAGGCACCTTCATGAGTTGGGAACCATACCTATCAAACTTGTTCCAAATAGATTGCAAAGACACGCAGGACGCAGGTACAAAATTTCACTATGCATGGATGATAACTCTCATAGATTTCATGGGATGGCGAGAACCAGAATACGTCATCTTTGCTAGCACACCACAACCATGGGAAGCAAGATATCGTGTCCTGAGAGTTGGGCCACTATCCAAGCAAAAGAAGGAGAATGGAATTTTATTCGAATCATACCTACGTGAGATACAGGAAGCCATTGACCAAGCATGGAGAATAACACCAGAGGCTGTCGTGCGATATAGGGACATCACTAATTTTTGGGCTAGGCGAAAAGCCATGTGGATACAAACAAGGCAAGAACCGAATAAATAGTGGCTAGAGATGTGCTACTATGTCACCGAGGGTGATATCAACATGATCATCAGTGAATGGCTTGATGAATGGAGAATCCCAACTATACCCAGAGGAGTACCGACACAAACAATAGAAGGAGGGGTTCACAGGCGGAGACACAACCTCCATAAATCCTAGTACCCAAGAGATGAAGAACAAGCTAAACCAAGTCAACTCAGGCAGACGACGACTCATAGTAGCCAGGGACCTAGAAGGGAGGAACAAAAATCACCCAGCCGACCAATGGACAGAAGAAACTGGCTGAGGGAGCACAGGAAACCATACCAAACCCCATCACACAGGAACCAGGGGGGGATAAGAGACCAGCAACACATGATGCAGGTGCGCGCAAGAAAATGAAGGAACAATGACCACCCCCAAATTACACAATCACTGAGGATGATGGAGAGATGATTTTCAGGATGGTCCAAGATTGTCTCACAAAAGATTTCGATCATGCCACGCACCACCGAGATGAACTATAGAAGGAATTGGCAGAAATGGGACATCTCCTTAAGAAATTTGAGGAAGCCCAGATCATGAGTACCAGTAAAGGCAAAGATCCATCGACTACACAGGCCACAGAAAGGGTGGAGGTAGAATAATGCAACCCAGTTCTTCTGATACCACATGCACATTTCACGTTCTACATAAAGCCTAGCATGCTATGAATGGATGAAATTGTGGGACAAACACCAATGAAGGATTTGGATCATATCCAATTGGTCTTGACACGGATGCCATCAAAGGCATTACACAAACTACAAGTGAGCATTGACCACAAGATGTAGGCTTGAGCACATAAAAACTTAGTCGAGCTACAACAAGCAACAAAGAAGCGGGAAGCGCTAGAAACAGTTTGCGCACATGCTCAATCAGAAACCAAGGAGGATAAAGAACACAGAAACGATATGGAACGCAGAGTGGAAAAAGTTTTGGGGAAACTTCCAACTACTGCGCAAGAAAATGAACTCCCAGCCGTAGAGAAGATCAACTAGATTGCGCAGGCAATTGATCAGTATCAAAAGGAGATCGAGACTCTCCGCAGATAGATTAGACTGACAACGCCACCACCAGTGATGGCACAAAAGAAGCAGGAAGCAGAAATGCAGCTGTAGGAGTTGGAAACACAGGTCAACATGACAACCAACTTGCTGGATAAAGCAACACAACCGTGGACAAGGCTGGAAGAGGATCCACAAGTCCAACACTGGGACAAGGAGGGGAAAAGGATCAATGAATCAATCCAAGAACTCAAGCAATGACATAATACCATACCAATCCCCGAACGAGTCAAGTTAATGCAAGAGATGAAGAAGATACATGCATAACTTATCACTGCACAAACACAGAAACATGAGCTTCAGGCTCAAATAGAACCGTTGCAGGAATGAGTAGCAGAAGTACTTGCATAGATAGAAGAAGCCAGAAACCAGACAACACAGACTCAGCTAGAATGCGCAGGCAATGACAAAAGAAACAAAGTTGTAGGAACAGTTCCAGACGATCAACAAGGAGATCGAGGAAGCACAAAGAAACTAGGTCACTCGGGATGAGTCACATGTCAGTGTTGGGGTCCTGTTGGCACTAGGCTGAAGAGGAAAGAAGAATGATCGTGGGAAAGAAAGCATGCATAAAACTGAAGTAACAACTGGCAGAAGAGCAGCACGCGTGCACAAAGGAAAGCAACAGTTGGAGGAAGAGAAGCACGTGTATGGGATAAATACCTAACATAAGAAGGGTTAGGGTTTTTGTAATATTCTAAGAGGCTGAAGAGCCCGAAATGTATAAATATAGATAGGAAAGTACCATATAGGAGAGTTCGTTAGTAATTGTTAGGGATTTTTTCTGTAATGTTTTGAGCGGCACAAAATGATTTGTAAGTTGTTGAGTAGAAGATACCCAAGGAGAGGTAGATTTGAGGATTAGACCACAGGCCGTGGATCCTGGTGTGATCTAGTTCACCTCACATAGATCTTACCCAATTTTGTGGAGGATTGTAAGCGCGAGGCACTAGAAATGTAGAACTATTATAATACAAGAGCCAAGAGCCAAATCTTTGTGGATGTAGCCCAGGAGGGGGTGAACCATAGTAAATCTCGTGTAATGTGTTAAATGTATGCATGATTCTTCTTTCTTTCAGTAATTGATGGTTAAACTTGATTAATGGGTTAACACTTGGTTATGAATCTGCTTATATTTAACTTTAATTAACCTGTGGGATATTCATATTCAAATCAAAGGAATAACTACTTTCCCTTACGACTCGCAGTATTCGACCATATCTGAGAAACTCCTATCCAATGCTCTGTCCTAGGTTGTAAACACCCAAGTATTACAACCACCCATTTAAATCTATCTTGGGTGAGACTGCGCAATGCTTTTTGGCGTTGTGTTGCCTTCTGGTTTACTAGGAGGGCTGATAGTTTTAGAGGCTTTGTTGGAAACCTGAGTGACATGAACCCTGGGTCAATAACTCAGACAACCCTTGAAGGGAAGAAGTAACCAACAGTGCCATCCTATTAATGCCACCACAAATGAGAATAATTTATCTCCTAAACACATAAGTGTGCAATAACATAACTGGGGGTATGTGGAAATGAGCTCCCTCTCTCATCTCATATCTACTCTTATGATATGGTATGAGGATCACACATGTGATGCCTTAATTCTTCAATACATGGTGTTGTAGGGGCTAGTCGACCCTGTCAACTAGACCCGACGGTCGACTTATAACTTGTCGGTCGACCGACGTAGTTAGAAGGGGAATTCGGTCAGAGTCTCTGTTAATCGACTGACCTAGGCAGTTAAGTAGTTACAACTACACGTTAGAGGTATAAATAGATAAGCACATGAAGGCTCAGATAGCTTCATGTGAGAGGTTATATGTAATTGTGATGTACTGTCTATCATATAATAAAAGGACTGTTCTTTGGGCTCTCATTACTTGTGTATGTCTCTATATATGTCTATGTGTATGCATGTATCTCTATGATGGATATGTAAGGTTCTACTGGTAACATCCCCTAGATTACAACACTGGTTCTATTGCTAGTAGTACTAAACTTGGACATACGTGAGTGGTGGGAGCGCAAAATCAAGAACTACATCAGAAACTATGCAATAAGGAATAACCTCTCACTAGCCGAAGCAAGGTCACAATTCTTTTCAAAAACACACAAAATATTCCTTGATACTATCCTAGAAGCATTGTTTCAACACATTAATAGATCAGGTGATGCATAAATTGAGACCCGACGAGGATTTAGGCATGAACTTGACGAATAGAGGAAGAACAAACCTGCATGACTGGCTCAAAATAATTATTGAAGCTTATATTTCAGAACAAGACATCGAAGATCAGACGTCCCTAGAAAAAATAAAGGAGAAATTCTACACCGAATTGCATGACAGATTTTTATGCACAGTTCCAATACTTCTTCATAAATTCCTTCTCGAAAGGGGAGTCCATCATATCATCGAATACTGACCAATATTAGGCACACCATTACCAAACAACAACTTCCAAGAAATAGATGAAAAGTGGGAAGCATTTCTTGACGCAAAGTGCAAAGATACAAGAGAAGCCTAGAATTACTTCTTGAAGAAATAAATATGGCCAATTCTCCCGACTTAAAGTAAGTTGGGTCGAAAATGGGGGGTCGGTTGAGATTGTGAGATGCCATAAAAGAAAAAATTAGCATTTCCCAAGCCTAAATGTCGTCGAGAGGGAAGCAAGCCCATAAGCAATCCACAAATATCCAAAAAATAGAATGGGATAAAAGAAAACAAAAAAGAGAGTAACTTCATAACCAGTGGAACAACAAAAATTTGAATAGAAATATGTTCTGGGAGTGTCATCTAGTCAGAGTGCATGATCAGTTTGAGTCAAATAGAGATTGACCAGAGTTAGCAACAACAACAACCGCGACGACACTTGACAGAGGTAGCGATGCAAAACTAAACATTCATCAACCAGTCGATGAACTATAAAGTATGGATTACGAAGAATGTGGACCAACTTTATGTACATCTCCCGCACCAGAAACTAGTCCAAGGATAAGAGAATTTATCCAACAAAAGCTGAATATCGACGGCCAATCTGCAAGATTATGGTATAGAAAGAATGACCTCAGAAACCTACAAGATGCATTGATTGTCGAGATTGAATGAAATGAAGTTGAAAACATGATTATCAAAATCAAGGACCTCACTGACTTTACCCCCCTGCCACATCTAATCTCAAGAGAATAAATTAACTATAGTCTAGAAGTGACACAAACTTTAGAACAACGGTTAGTCGAATACAAAGATAAAATTTCCCAAACCTAGGATGTGTATTCTGTACTCAAGAAGAAAGAAATATTCCTTGAGTATCATCCTTTGTTGGATGAAAAAAAAAACTGAATAGAAGATTCGACGGCTCGGTCGAAAGCAATAGTAACTCAAGCACCAAGAAAACCAAGTGTCCCCACCAAGAAATTCAAAATGGGATTCAACCACATCCCCATTTACGAAGGAGAGGAAGACCCAAAACGCCATTGTTTCGTATGTAAATTTTTTTGGGATGCGACTGATATTATAGATGAGGATAAGAAAATGGAAAAATTCAGAGCTGTGTTGCACCACCGTGCCTTAACATGGTTCATGAACTACACCGAAAAGAAAACCCATTCAAAGGTAGAAATAAATAATAGTTTTTTAACATTCTTTAAAATCTAGGACATCACACATTTGGCAACCCAAAAGTTAAAAGACATCAAACAAAGACCAGGCGAGTCGGTAAGAGAATATGACAAGAGATTCAAAGATCTCCTAAGTCAAATCCCTTTGACGATCGATCATAACCTGCTAGTCCGGTGGTATGTAGCTGGGCTACTGCCAAGAATTAGATCTCCACTATGCTTATATGAGATAATGAACTATGAAGATGCACTACAGAAGGCACATCGAGTTGAGTAGGACGACGATAGCTTGTCGAATTCCTTGACGACGAAAATACTTGAGGAAAAGATAGAACATTTGCAACAAACTATCAAAAATCTATCCATACAACACAATGAAATATGGTGCACCACATGCACCAGGGATGAACACACAAAGGATAATTTTCCCCTAAATGAGCACACACAAACACCGGGCATCCACCGAGTACAAGCCCATAAATATTGTAACATATGTGAATGCCTAACTGATCATAGTATACAATGTTGTCCACACAATCTAAAAAACTCAAAGTGGTGCCACATCTATGAAGCTTCTGATCATCAAACTTCAGAATGCCATCTAAATGCTAGAAATCAGAATAATATACGAACATTCTACCACACAGAAACCACCGACCAAGCAAAAAAATATGGTCGAAGAGATGATTATTTTGGTGGTCGTGGTCAAGGTCGAGGAGGCCAACGTGGATTTGGTGGTCGAGGTTGAGGTCATGGAATTACACATTGTGCTAATTGATGGAAAAATGATCACGACAACGCATAATATCCTATAAAAGACATAATTGATATGAAGTTTTGCAACATATACGACATTGGAGATCACTCTCTAGAATACTGCCCGATAGTACTCAACAAAATTATACCTAGAAAAACCATGAATCTACTGCATGCAATATCCAAATAAGAGGTGAGGAACTCCAAAAACTTACATATTGTTACAAGTTTAGGCGCATGACGCTACATCCATACTCCACCACAAAATTACCAAAGAAACAAGGCTAACAACTTCCCAAACCTAGATAAAGAAGAGAAAATAGTGAGAGAAGCTCTTAAATTATTCAGGAATTCCACAATAGATCAACAAAATTCAAAAAGTCGAGAAGAAGACACCATCCAAGAATTTCTGCAACTACTCAAAGAAGAACAATCGATATGTAGGCTATTGGACCTACTCAACATACTGCGAGAATACAAACATGGTCAGAAATCGACCAAGGATGCAAATCACCTCTCTTATAACAACACAAATTACAATCCAAGAGTTGACTTGGAGATCGAAGGAATGATGTTCAATCAAGTGGTTGTCAATTTTGGTTCACAAGTCAATATTTTACCACGAGAAACATGGGTATGAATGGGCCGACCCAATCTAGCACCCATGATGAATTATCTAAAGTTAGTTGATCATATATTAATAGAACCAATCAGAATACTAAGAAATGTCGACACACATATTATGGGAATACCAAATTAGGTCGACTTCGAGGTGATCAAACTTGTTGAAGGAATGCCAACGTACACATCTCTTGTCGGTCAACCATGGGGTCGACGAATGAAAGCAACTATCTCCCTAGAAATAGATAGAATCAAATTGAAAGGAAGTGGGAAAAAAACAATTATTCCCTTGGATCGAAAGGAAGGAAAACCATGGATAGAGTCATGGGATGAAGATCAAGAAGCCATATGTCTATATCAGAGAAAAAATGAACAAAAATATTATATAGAACCGACTGCAGAAGAAGAAATTTTGAGAGATCTCCCATGTCCGTCAGCCATAATTCCGACTCCACCTTATACAACTGGAAAATAGAGAATTATGAAGCACATGCAAAAGAATGTTGGTGTATCGAAGTTATTCCAAAGAAACATCTTAATACATGCTATTCAATACAGGTTGTACCAAAAGTATACAAAAAAATAACCCGACAAACTCCCACTCTCATTCCGTCCGACAATTAGATAAGCAAACCTTTATGATATAGTGGACGACATACCCCTTCGACCCATGTTGAAGAGGTAGAAAAATCCATAGGAGATCAAGGAAGAACACAAAGTCTTGTGGAAAATTTCACAGGCCAGGTGGAAAGATGGTGGGAAACACATTCCCCCCAATTACAAACATGGACGACTGTGTCGACATACTTCGTTGAAAGATTCAACTACAATAAACTATCCAAAGATGCATATATTCCCATATTCAAATTGACTATGATCCAATATAACATATTCAATGTTGTGAAAGCGAATGATGAAGAATAGGATACAAGGATGAAAGGGTATGACCCCACATGTTCCCAAGTGCATAAGATGAGATACCAAGAAAATGGTACAATATCTAAGAAGCCTGCAACCACACTTCAAATTGGGTTGAAATCAAAGGAAATTTTGTACAAGACTTCAAATTTAATCTAGCAGAGGAACACTTGAAAGATGTAGCATGTCAAATAAAAATATTTCTAGAAATTCCTTCGCCGGATGAACAGAAAGAAAAAGCAAAGATGTCGGTTGATGGAGGATCGACATCGACTTGTAATTTTGTGTTAGTAGAAAACAAGGAAATCTCGACTGTACGGAGAATCGACATGGAGAATATAAAATGGCCAGGACAGAGCTTCCAATGGAAGAAAGACCATCCAACATTGAAAAATCATGTGAAATCAATATTAAGTATAGCCACAGAACACAAAGAAGACCAAGAACAACCCGACTTCCCAAAAATATTTACGGAAATTGAAGAAGGAGAACGCCATCTTGATGAAGAAAAGCCACCAGAATGGATGGACGCAGAAATAAGAATGAATGAATTTGACATATCAAATGATGGTCGACCAAAAATGGTGTGAGTAGGTGATTATTGGTATGACAAGAAAAAAACCGACATAGTCAGTCTACTAAAATAATATTAAGATGTTTTTGCACACGACTACAAGGACATGAAAGGACTTATAGAGGAAATGGGTGAAATGATGATCGAACTAATCCCATGAGAAAAACCAATCAAAAAATGACCATAAAAGTTAGCGCATAAGTACAAACCAATCATTCAAAAAGAGATCGAAGGAATGCTACAAGGATGCATTATTTATCCTATCAATAAGGCATAATGGGCAAGTCCCATGGTGGTACAACTAAAGAAGCATGATCCAAAGAAATTAAGAATTTGTGTCCATTTCCGGGGACTCAATAAATAGACTGTGAAAAATCCATTCCCCGCCCCTTTTGCTGATGAAATCATAAATGAAGTTTTTAGTCATGAATGCTATTCATTTACTGACATATTCTTGGGTTATAACCCAATAGAAAAAGAAGATCAGGCAAAAACAACATTCATATCGGAATTTGGATCTTTTGCCTACAAAGTCATGCCATTTGGATTGAAGAACGCACCATCATTTTTTTCAAGAATAATAGTCAAAGCATTCCAAGAGTACATCTACAAACCATGGTTGTATACTTCGATGATTGGAAAATCTATAGTCTACTCAAAAATCACATACAATGGCTTCGAATTATGTTAGAACGTTGAAGACAGATTCAACTATCACTAAACATCAAAAAATGCATATTTTCCAACCTATAGGAATCCTGCTAGGACATGTGGTATGTAAACTTGGAGTGAAGGTCAACATGGCTAAGATAAAGATTATCCTTGATCTAAAACCACCTGTAAATAAAAAATAGATCAAAATTCTACTGGGTCATATTGGCTATTATAGGAAGTTTATACGCCACTACTCAGACATCACCTTCCCAATGGATGAGCTTTTACGAAAATATGTCTTATTCAAATTGAGCCAAGACTGCCAAGAATCCTTCGAATTTTTAAAGAATAAGCTAGTTGAAGCACCCATTCTCAAATTTCCAAACTGGTCGAGAAAATTTCATGTCCATGTCGATGCGTCCAATGTAGTCGTTGGGTCAGTTTTAGCTCCACCATATGACGACACAATGGATCACCCAAATGTGTATGCAAGTCAGAAACTAAATAAAGCAGAAATAAACTATTCGACTACGGAAAGGGAAGCCTTATCAATGATCTTCGTTTTACATGAAAAATTTCATCACTATTTACTGGAAAACCCCTTTAAATTTTTCACAGACCATCAAGCATTAAAATACTTGGTCAATAAACCAGTTCATCAAGGAAATATTTGTCAGTGGTTACTATTGTTTCAAGAATTTGAATTTGATGTAACCATTCGACTAGGGAAAAAGAATGTCCGACTTGATCACTTTTCACGACTAGAAACAAGAGAAGATTTGACAGGCATCGACGATGACCTCCCAGACACACACTTATTTAGATTCGAAGATTCACCTATAGATCTAGAAGATATTTCCAATTTCTTAGAAGAAGGAAAATCCTCGGAGTACCTCCCGACAAACAAAAAGAAAACTCTCGCCAGGAAAGTTGCACCATTCACAATCATTAACAGATACTTATACAAAATGGGAATGGACGATGTTTTAAGAAGATGCATGAAAGAACATGAAAGAGAGGATATCATCAATGAAGCCCATGCAGAAGCAGCTAGAGGACATTTTTAGGCTGACAAAACAACCAGGAAGGTACTACAAGCAGAACTGTGGTGGCCGAATTTGCATAAATACTATCAGGATCAAGTAAAAAAATGTGATAGTTGTCATAGGCTTGAACGACCCTTGTGGAAAAATGAAATTCCACTAAGTTCAATCAACCCTAATTGAGCTTTCAAAATCTGGGTTATCGACTTCGTCGGTCCATTTCCACAGAGGGAAAGAATAACTAGTGCCAAGTACATCATTATGACGGTCACGTATGTGACTAAGTGGGAAGAAATTGATTCGGTCGAATCCTATACCAAAGAGGTAGCAACCAAATTCATCTACGAGAACATAATCACAAGATTTGATTGTCCTCTGACACTAATCAACGACCATGGAACTCACTTTGTAAATGAAACAATTAAATTTCTACTAGAAATTTTTTTAATCAACCATAGAAAAATGACAACATGTCATCCACAAGAAAACGGGGCAGTCAAATCCTTTAATAAAACATTACAGAAGGGACTTACAAATATTCGTGGCATAAATAAAGATGATTGGGACTGCAATAAGATTCTTACAATCCTCTAGGCGTATGGATCAACATTTAAAAGATCGTCTGGACAAACTCTATTCAAGCTAGTGTATGATCGGGAAGTGGTGATCCTGCTACAATTTTGGACTAAATTCGACAGGGTCGCAGTGATAGAAAATTTTGACGAGAGAAAAAACATGAACCATTGACTATACCAATTGAACAAGTTGGAAGAAGAGAGGCTAATAGAGATCCATCACCAGGAGGTTCAGAAACAACAACAAAAAGTGTGGCATGATCGCCACTTAAAGAAAAAGGATATAAAAGAGGGAGACTTAGTCTTACTGTATGATAGTCGTATAAAAGGAAAACCCATGAAATTGGAAACAACATGGCTCGGGCCTTATGTGGTGGAAGACATTCGAACTTCTAGAGCGGTCCAACTTAGAATTTTATTGGGGCATCCATTTAAGAAAGTAATTAATGGTGCCCGTTTAAAGAAATATCAAGTATAAAAGAAAAGAACCATGTTGGCAAAGTATAGCAAGGAGTTTCCAACATGAACCGACTAAAATAACTAATCATACTTATAAGAAATAATCCTTGCTTAAAATTAATAAACAAAAAAGTAGTTAGACAAATTTAGGTATAAAAAAATGTAAAGTTAAAGTATTTAAAGAATAGCCATAACACCAAAGGAAAAGAAACAATAAAATAAAATGCAGAGAGAAAGTAGCCCGTGGTCAAGCCCGAGACAAGGTAGTAGAAGATATTCTTGACGTTCTACACCTTCAACCGACTTAAGTCAAATACTCATAAGAAAAGAATCAAGTGAAAGGATCAGTCTAGGAGCAAGCGAGTGTGGTTCAAGCGAGTGTAGATCAGGCGAGCGAAGATCATATGAACACAAATCAATAGAACATGATTAGCATGACAAAATATGACATCATTCATACTCAGTAAAAATTAGAAAAATAAATGAACAAGCAATCCATCACCGACATCGACTAAGTCAATCCAGTAATAAAGATGGCTCGTGAGCTCCCTTCAGTCGACTCACATATCGAACATATAGAAACAATCGATACTTTGGAAGTCGAACCTAGAAATTAGTTGGTCAAAGAGATGCCGATGTCATCATAATAAATACATTCAATCCATGACATGAAAATATGGTTAGTAATAAAAAAATTAACAATGATCGACTTCATAATGCAAGTTATGTTGCAACTATCTATAGATCATATTATCATGCACAACGTTCATAAATAAATCACCATGATTATCATACAAGGGTTTGCACTAGCATCTGTTCAACAACCGTAGGGATATCAACGTGCAAAAGGCACCACGTACATTCAGGAAATACCCAATTACGACAATCCTTATCTGCTATTGTACCTCAAATCAGTTGCTCTCATAACAACATGATTCGAATAATTATCTACTTCCTTTTCCAATACTTCCTAATTTGGGGAAATCGAGCCTCGTGCAGGAAAATTTCGCTACCAGTTTGGACTAACTTCAATATCATGAACCTAAGATATATATAACAAAGCCACATAAGGATAAAATTCACTTCACATAAAGCTAATTACTAGAGAAAAAACCATGAGCTGGACAAAGTTAGCAGGTGACGACCCTCCTAGATCAGGATGCTAGAATTTAGAAGCAGGTTAGCCATGTTGGTTGAGATGTGAGAAGAGGAATTTCCCCTTCACATAAATGCATGTAGAGCTCCTGTTATCCCCATTTTCTAGGGATAACTAGGAGATCATGTCTCGAGGCCCACAGGTCCTAGACATGAAGTACCGAGAGAAGGATTGACCTGAGCAAGGCCCTGGAGGCCCCATCCTTCTTCTTCTCTGCCAGACTCGTCCTATTAGCAGCAACAACTTCCATCACCATCGGCTTGGACTTGCATCAGAGAAAACTCTTGCTCCATGAAGTAATTGGTCCAAGGTATCATGGTATGTGTCATGTTTGATCGTTATAACCTTCTTATATATGCATCAGGTTCCTTACATTTCTAATAACTGCTTGGATCTTACACTAATCCACTTGACCATTGATTGGGGGGATTAATGGGGTGAACTAAGCAAGCTTGTATTCATGGGTTTTGGTTAGCCACCAAGGGGGATTTGTAGAGCCATCGTCCGCTCCCACCATTCTATCATTTTACATCTTATCTCCCACACATCCATCACATTCCCCTAGTCCGGCCATTAGGATGACCTTTGAGGGTTACACTTTGTCTTGTGGGAAGAAGGGGCTAAAGGCCCAGGGGGTAAAAGTAGCTGGTAAAAGATAAAATCCATAAGAAATAAAACCTAGAGATGCTTCGCCCAGGGATCCCCGAGAAGGCAATAAAAGGCCTCTCGATAAGAAACAAAAGGGACCCTAAGAAAAATAATAAAACAAGACCTAACCAAGAGGATGGGAGGTCTCATCACGAGCCGACCCATTATGTTCATAGGTATCTAGCAGTATGACATTGCCATCATCTGGTCACCACGCCAGGGCAATGACCTTTGGTTGCATGGCCAAGGGAAAGGGGGTCTCATCATGAGCCAACATTATCATTTCTGCGAAAATACCAGTGGGTAACACTGTCAGCTCTGGTCACCACACCAAGGTAGTTTCCTCTGGTCGGACCTTGAAGTAAAAAGAAAGAAAAGCAATAAATAAAAATAAAGGCAAATAAAAGGGGCTTGGAAAAAGTGCATCCATGATAGGTACAACTCGCCTCCTACAAAGGCACCCACAGACAACACCTACCCCTGGTCTTACTATGACTGGACATCCCTAGAGCATATCACTTCATGAACATGGATTGAATGATCCTCTGTGGGAACTTTCCTTTTCTTGTGAATATTAGCCCAATAGGTTATTCTGTTCGTTTCTTCAACTTTGTATAGTAGATATGTGTAATGTCTTTGAGCTCTTAGAGGATATGCTAGGGATTTTATGCATGTATTTGATAAATTTAACGATGAAATATGATTGACATTGCTATGATCCCGAGGACTGATGAGCCCATGGAGGGCGTAGTTTTTGATGTGCAGGACAATACACGATGGATAGGGACCAGTGGACCGGTACACATGGGGATATGATTAGCTCGGACCTCCATGGGGCTGAAGAGCCCATCAGATGGTTGCTGGGATAGCAGAGACAGGACGATGTTATCATGAGCCTTTGCACAAGAAGACAGAAGGACGTTCTACCAGGACACTTTGGTAGAGCCCGGCCTAGGGGGAATCACCCACTGTAGATAGGACGATTGCTTTTGAGAGATAGGAAGTCACCTGAGGTAGCTGGACGTTGTCTGGAGCGTGTGGCAGTGTGTTGGGATCATTTGGCACGTGTGGCAGATTGGAGGAGCCCTAGAACGACCAACGTTTTGGTCTTTGGATGTTGTGTTTGCCCAAAAAGGGCCAACGTCTCCCTCAGAAGGGCTTGACGTCCCCCTTTTAGCTCATATTATGACATTTTTAGTAGATTAATGTAAAAACAGTGTAAAATTGTTAGTCAGCCTTGTCAGTTGTTTTAATGACCTATTTTTTAAAATTAAAGGTCATTGAATGGTATAAATAGAGGACGTTGCCTCTCATTTTAAACATAACACAACTCACTCTCTTGTGAGAGATTTACTTTTAGTCTTTGTCTTGGTATTTTGGCTCTTGGAAGTGAGGCGCAACTCTTGTTTGGAGGATTTTCTTGGCATATTATAGTGTTTCTCTCATTGGAAGGTTTACAACTAGGGTATGATGAGCATTCTTCATGATTTGTAAGTGTATTTTTCATGCAAAACTTCTTGAATGAATGGTTGTAGGTTAAATCTCTTACATTTGTTATTGTATTGCTATTATATTGCTTAATCTTGAAACCCTAGGTAGCAAGCACACAAGTAGGTCCTTGCTATATGTCCCCATGCTAGAGAAACTTGTTTTAGCCATTGATTAAGGAGGATATAGCCTAGTTGTTACTACACTAATCATCCTTTTTCTGAGTTAGCTTTGAGATATAGGTTGAATAAAGGTGACGCCCTAGGCCTAGTTGATTCTACACCTAGGGTTTTAACTTTTTAGGGTTTGAAGGGCCTTGCTCTTGCAACACCTTTCTCCCTTAGATTTGTGTTTTAAAGCTAGTCGTTTTGTCAAGAATATTTAAAGAAAGAGGAAGGAGCATGAGGCGTTGCTTAAGCAACACCAGAATGATCCTCCTTCCCTTAGGGTTTTGATTCTAGGGCCCTGCCATTGCAGCACCATAGAACCTAACTCTCTAGTCTTTAGATTTTGATCCTCCTGAGATCTTGCCCTTACTTTTGACTCCATAATACCCTAAGGCACTGGTTTTTCTCTCCAACATTGAGCTTGTTGTGCAAAAACAAATCTTTCAAAACTTTTGAATTTAAAACCCTAACTAACCCTAACGTTTTCTAACATAGCAGAAAATGATGACATCATGCCTTTATTAAGCTTTTGGTTGATAGAAAATACTGTGGCTTGGTCATCTAGTGATAGACATTGATATGTCATTGGATAAATTGCAAAACGTTGACCTTCTTGTCTATCATACTAACCCTAGAAGAAGCCTGGCGTCATTCCTAGAATGTTGACGCAGCTACCTTTGTATATGAGCAATTAATAACGTTTAACACATTGATTTATTTCCCAGTGTTTATTGACAAGTAATATTATATGCCATTGTCATTATTGCAAACATTGACTTCGTCAATATTTACAGCTGATTATGCTCATGTACCTTAAATATTGATAGTCATTGATTCATGAAGTACTAACCACTGTTGCATGTACTAGTATCATTATTGTTTTGTCTCGCAAGCAAGTGCCTCTTATGTGGTCTTTCTTTGACTATCTTCTTGGTGGTAATCTGTGAAGGGGAAACTAACCTTAAACCTTTGAGCCTTTTCCTTTCAAACCCCAGATTGCCAGGGATGTCTCCCTTGGGCTTAGCCACCCTAAATAGAAAGAGCCCCCCATCGAGGTGACAATGGGTGGGGAAGCTCCTGTTACACCAGTTTGACCCTTACCCTTCAGCTACTTGACCTAAACTACAAACTGAGCGATAACATTTTGGCGCTGTTGCCGGGGAACACTGAGTCAATCTTCCTCAATGACAAATCCTTTGGTAAGCCTTGAATCAAAGACCTTTTCTTACAAGCTTACTTGGCGACTCCACTAAGACCTTTTCCCCCTATTCTTTGATAGTTTCAGGAAAACTATCTGGCGACTCCACAAACCAAAAGGAGGTTCAATAACCCTCCTCTAGCTTTCAGAAGGAAGCCTCCTGCTAATTCACCTATTGTTAAGTCACTTTTTGGAAAGAGACTTCCTTTAAACATGTCTACTTCTCAGACCGGTACTACAAACCCAACCAACAATCATAGACAATGGTCATCTACCTTGTTCAAACCACTAGACATGTCAGCCATACCTGGCTATCCTAGGCAAATGCCACCTAAATATGAGAAGTGGTTGCCTAAATTCACCGGCACTGATGCTACTAGTGCCGAAGAGCATATGAGTAACTTCTGGGCATTTTTTCAGCTTCACCCCATCAATGATGATGCCGAGGATTTGGTCATGAAGCTCTTCTCTGCTACCCTGTATGATGCTGCAAGACGTTGGTATCTTGGCCTGCCTGATGGAAGCATTAAGACCATGGATAGACTTGAGGAAATCTTCCTCAGAAGGTGGAGTATCAAAGAAGATCCGAACATGCTGCTCACCTGATTAAATAGTATTTCCAGATGTGAGAATGAATCCATTCGGGAGTTTCATACCAGGTTCGAAGCTTTACTCCAACGAATTCCCCCAAGCCACCATCCGAAAGATGATTACCTTGTTCACATTTATACTAGATCTTTCAATGGCCAACTAGGGTATCTCCTTAGAGACAAAGACCCTAAATCCATTCAAGAAGCCCAAGAGCTTGCGACAAAGATTGAAGGAAATCTCCTTTCATCCAAGATTGATCCCTTTGCCAACCCTAGGGGGAAAATAAACATCAAGCAAAAAGTAGTACACAATGTTGAGCCTACTTCGAATCTCTACACCAGTATCAGTAAGCTACAAGCCTCAGTGGATAGCATCATGAATAATCAAGAAGAAATGATGAATTGGATCGTAAAACTTGAAAAATCTCAGACCCAGGCACCTAGACCTCCATTCAAAGGGCCATTCCAAAAAGGGAATCAAACTTACAAGCAGAAGAATGAAAATGAAGTCCCGAATAATCTGGCCCCTACAAATGTGGTTGATGAAAACCCTTGGTGCCTAGAATGTAGTGAAGCACATTGGGAGAATGAATGTCCTTATAACGCCAGCCAGCAACAAGTCAACAACTTTGACTGCTTTTCAAGTTTCCCTCAGATAAACATCACATATGCAGAACATCAACAAGCCCTAAAGGAAGCAGCCAGAGCAGCAAGATTGGCAATAATTAACAACTTGGACCAAGAATCACAAGAAAAAATAAAGAAGCAAGAAGTCCAAGTATACCGGAGAAGGAACTCGAACCAACCTACAAGTGATCAGTCGAAATCCTCTGATGTTCCTCCTCCTAAAAATCCCAAAGCTGACAAAATTACCCTTGATTTTGATTTTGAAGGAGCTTTGTCAAAAATGCATGTAAATGTTCCTTTGAAAGAAGCAATAAAGATCCCTTCTATTAAAGAACGCTTCAACACCTTCTTTTCAGGAACAACTAAGCCTATGGACCCCCCGATCATGCTACAAGCCGATCATTTCAGAATCCAGTACGGTGAAAATCCACCTTTCTTCATGACTCTTATGATGAACAATAAATATATCAACAATTGCATGCTGCATACAGGTGCTGGTGCAAACATGATGTCTCTCAAAGTCATGCAGCAGATGGGCTTGAAAGTAACCAGGCCTTACAAGAACGTTTGTGGATTTGAATCCAAAGCAATACCCACACATGGTGTTGTTGATAATGTCGAAGTACAGTTGAAAGAATTTCCCGAGAAGACAGTTCACATAGACATTATAGTTGTTGATGTCCCAGATGTGTGGGAATGCTATTATCTAGGAAGTTTGGTGCAATGATAGGCGGGTCCCTTGAGATGGATCTCACCTTTCTGCAGTTTCCTTTGAAAGATGGAACAACTAGACGATTACTCAATATGCCAATAATTGGAACTCATGTATAGGATGTTGTTCCTACTATGAATGAAGCACATAAAGATGTGATACAAACTCTTCAAGAGTATTCTCCAGAGGATATGCCATTTACTACTGAAGAGGACTTTGAGCAGATTGAGTGGCCCAAGAAAGAGGAATATCAGCAACTCCTAGATCAGTTTCAGAACAAAGAGGTAGGGACGGTGAAGATACTAAAAAGACAAAAAAATGAAGAAGATGTGCAGATACATCCGTCCCAGCAAGAAACCTTTACTCCAGAAGCCCACCCACCTCCCTCAGTACAATACACCAGGGTTGTTCAAGGAACTAACAAACCCAAGATCCGAAAATACAAGGAGGGAGAGTTAGTATGGATGTGGGATACTCAGAAAGGAGAGCCTACTAATGTAAAGGGAAGTACACAATCATGGCTCGGACCCTTCAAGGTCGGAATGGAATTAGTAGATAACTCTTATTACTTGTCCACCTTGGAAGGAAGAAGGCGCCCATTACCCATCAGCGGACGCCTCCTCAAACCCCACCAAGGCGGTGGGACATGACTATATAGGTAAGTATAAGTAGGTAGGCATTTCCGTGTATTATACCATCTTCATTTATTGTTTGTTTCCTTATATGCATCTTGATTGTTTTATCTCATATGTATACATGTATTATTTGCGGGGTGGCAATACCACCCCACCTTTTGTCGCTGATGCTTTCTTGTCAAGTGTGAGCAGGTCTGCAGGCTTATGCCAGAGATGCTAAGGTTCTCATGTGCTCTACGGTGAGCACATGTCCCCGAGTTGGAGCCAGATGTTATCCCCATTTTCTAGGGATAACTAGGAGATCATGTCTCGAGGCCCACAGGTCCTAGACATGAAGTACCGAGAGCAGGATTAACCTGAGCATGGCCCTGGAGGCCCCATACTTCTTCTTCTCCGCCAGACTCGTCCTGTTAGCAGCAACAACTTCCATCACCATCGGCTTGGACTTGCATCAGAGAGAAATCTTGCTCCATGAGGTAATTGGTCCAAGGTATCATGGTATGTGTCATGTTTGATTGTTATAACCTTCTTATATATGCATCAGGGTCCTTACATTTCTAATAACTGCTTGGATCTTACACTAATCCACTTGACCATTGATTGGGGGGATTAACGGGGTGACCTAAGCAAGCTTGTATTCATGGGTTTTGGTTAGCCACCAAGGGGGATTTGCAGAGCCATCGTCCGCTCCCACCATTCTATCATTTTACATCTTATCTCC